>SJYV01049418.1:1722514-1768983 GCA_006410875.1 Neotragus pygmaeus | reverse complement strand
AAATACATCAAGGCTGTATATTGTCACCCTGCTTATTTAACTTCTATGCAGATTACATCATGAGAAATGCTGGACTGGAAGAAGTACCAGGTAGAATCAAGATTGCTGGGAGAAATATCAATAACTTCGGATATGCAGATGACACCACCCTTATGACAGAAAGTGAAGAACTAAAGAGCCTCTTGATGAAAGTGAAAAAGGAGAGTGAAAAAGTTGGCTTAAAGCTCAACATTCAGAAAACTAAGATCATGGCATCCAGTCCCATCACTTCATGGAAAATAGATGGGGAAGCAGTGGAAACAGTGGCTGACTTTATTTTGGGGGGGTTCCAAAATCATTGCAAATGATGTCAAAAGCCATAAAATTAAAAGATGTTTATTGCTTGGAAGGAAAGTTATGACCAAGCTAGACAGCATATTAAAAAGTAGAGATATTACTTTGCCAACAGAGGTCCCATCTGGTCAAGGCTATGGTTTTTCCAGTGTTCATGTATGGATGTGAGAGTTGGACTACAAAGAAAACTGAGGACTGAAGAATTGATATTTATGAACTGTGGTATTGGATAAGAGTCTTGAGAGTTCCTTGGACTTCAAGGAGATCCAATCAGTCCATCCTAAAGTATAACAGTCCTGGGTGTTCATTGGAAGGACTGATGTTGAAGCTGAAACTCCAGTACTTTGTCCCCCTGATGTGAAGAGCCAACTCATTTGAAAAGAACTGATGCTGGGAAAGATAGGGCGGGAGGAGAAGGGGACAACAGAGGATGAGATGGTTAGATGGCATCACCTACTCAAAGGACATAGGTTTGGGTGGACTCCGGGATTTGGTGATGAACAGGGAGGCCTGGTGTGCTGTGGTTCATGGGGTCACAAAGAGTCGGACACAACTGAGTAACTGAACTGAACTGATTTTATAGAGAATTCCTTCATAATCAGGACTGAATGTTCAAAGAAAGAAACAAAACAATAAGCAGATTTTCTGCTTTTCTCTCTACTTTATTTAGGAATGGGTCTCTTTTTTATATTGATATATATGTACATATTTATCTCTCTCTACCAGCCTACAGATCATCTACTATTTTTGTGCAAGAGACAGCAGCAATATTAGGAGGAAAAATTTAATGTTTAAAAAATGTCTTATTGGAAACAGTATCTGTCTCCTTCAGTGGAGAGGCAAGATGTACTGAGTATCTGTTGATTTAGTTGTAACCAGTGACACACCAGAAACATTGCATTTTGTGGCAGACACTGAGGCTACACGTAAGTGTTCTGGTTGTCCTAGGCACGGGGGAGGATGGTGGGTCCCTGCTGCCTTTGTGGTTGTCGTAATCTGTGGCTTGCTCTGGCTATTGGTATGGGAGCAGAAGTAGAAGACAGTGCTTTCTTTTCTCAGCTATGGTGTTCATGGAAACTCGTGCTGAAACAGAGCCTCCGACAGCCCCTGAGGGAAAATGATCACCCTCCCACTCACCCACGTGATTACGCAGAATGAGGGAGGAATAACTGGTTNTGTTCATGGAAACTCGTGCTGAAACAGAGCCTCCGACAGCCCCTGAGGGAAAATGATCACCCTCCCACTCACCCACGTGATTACGCAGAATGAGGGAGGAATAACTGGTTTGTTAATGCCAATTTGGGGGGTTTGGTTTTTAACCCAGACTATGCAGACTGATAAAGGCAGATCAAATTATAGCTGTTCTTTTCTTTGAAGTTATGAGGGTAAATTAGACTAGATGTTTGCCGAGGTTATTTTCAATTTCTAATATTCTATGAATCTGTGAACAGAAAGTAGATTGTTTCCTTTTCTCTATTAAAAAAATCTGGTTAGCATTATACAAAAGAGTGACAATCAGTTAAAATTTTGTGTATTTAAACCAAACTCAGCCATAGGCAGAGTGTTCTGATTTTCAGTTATCCTGAAACATCCTAAGGTTTCTACATCTTGAGAGGACACTATATGAAAATTGAATTGCTTGGGTTTGGTTTGATTTGTCAGCAACCAGCTCTGAGCTACATTTATATATACTTCTGGCACATAGGAGAAAAAAAAAAAAAACAGAAAGGGTAAAATATTAGATCTGGTATCCAATTCAATGAAACCATCGAAATTCAATTCTGATTTTTTAAAAGCAGATCAAGCGTAACTTTAAAAATTTCAGAAGAAAAAAACAAAAATAATTCAAACACAGAAATGAAGTTTTTTTTTTAATTTTTTAGATGAGAAGCAGCAAAATAGTTGAAAGAACAAGAGAAATCTCTCACTCAGAAGAGTGTCTATCATTTTAGGTAAACTAACAAACTAATCTCTAGTGAACATACACACATTTTCAGGGCATAAGCAGTAGAGAAAGAGAAATGATTAAACCAAACTTCAGATGCCATTCTCAGCTACTTGTAAGGCCTTATTAGACAACCACTTCACCTTCTTGCACTTCTTTTTCTCTGGGATGAATTTGGTCATCACTTCTTGTACAATGTTACCTCCATCCATAGTTCTTCAGGGACTCTGTACCAGATCTAATCCTTTGAATCTATTCATCACCCCTACCAAATAATCACAAGGGATTTGATTTAGATCATACCTGAAGGGTCTAGTGGCTTTCACTACTTTCTTCAATTTAAGCCTGAATGCTGCAATAAGAAGCTCATGATCTGAGCCACAGTCAACTCCAGGTTTTGTTTTTGCTAACTGTATATAGCTTCTTCATTTTTGGCTGCAATGAATATAATTAATCCAATATTGGTACTGACCGTCTGGTGATTCCCATGTGTTGAATCGTCTCGTGTCATTGGAAGATGTTGCTTGCATTGGAAGGACTGATGCTGAAGCCAAAGCTCTAATACTNAGCCAGTAAATAAAGATGGAGCACATCAAAGCAAGGCTTCTACTAAAAATCCCATGATTAAAAATACTAAAAGTCTTGTCCTACAATGAAGCTGAAATCATCTTTTAAAAATAGACATTGTCTCCTGGAAGAGCTCTCCCAGCAAACTAACTTTTAATCCTGCTATAAATTCATGCCTAATATAACATTTCTTTTCTACATGGGAGAATAAAATGATTCGGTCTGTGAGTAAATAGAAAAGTGAATTGGAGTTTGGCGTTCACGTGAAATACAAATAAAGTCATAAAATTAATGGGCAGTGAGAGATTGGTCTTTATGAGAGCATAGGAGAAAATGCACCAATAATAAATTTGCTCAAAGGATAAACTATTTTTTTTCTGCTTAAAGCCCATCTGGCTGTCACCTTGAAATGAATATTTATTAAGGGAATAAAATAAAAGCATTTTAAATCCACTGAAGCAATGTGTTTAAATATATATGATGACAACAATAATAGATGATGAGATGGACTGGATTTTTAAAATAACAGAATAAATCACATGCTCCAGGAAAACTGTGTTAGGGATATGTCTTTGGCATCAAAGGCACAGGTCTTCAATCAAAATGGGAAGCCAGTGAAGGAAGAGAGGACCAGTTTTGGGGAATGGAGTCTGTGCTGGTACTTCAGAAGGACCTCAGTCCATCAATTAGCTGGATGCCTGGGCTGGTACCCCAGCCGGATAATGTATTAGAAGTTCTCCACATGACACCCTGCACACCTGCTCTGGGCAACGTCCCCTCCCACACGGCTCGTGGCTCTGCTCCAAGCCACTCTGCTCTAAGACATGCGCCTCGCTCATCTGGCACAGTGCCATCACTGAGGAGCAGGGAGGAGAACACAGAACCACTGACATGTCCTGCACTGACGCAGACAAGACCTTGTGCTTCCTTCCCACCAGCAGCTTCCACCTCCTGATGACATCGATGGGTTCAACCTGGTCATCCTGGCCTACTTGGCACTGGCCTGGTGTCTGTGGTGGGGGTGCCTGGCGGGGATTTCATCCTCAGGACCCCAAGCNGTGCTTCCTTCCCACCAGCAGCTTCCACCTCCTGATGACATCGATGGGTTCAACCTGGTCATCCTGGCCTACTTGGCACTGGCCTGGTGTCTGTGGTGGGGGTGCCTGGCGGGGATTTCATCCTCAGGACCCCAAGCCAAGTCTCTCTCTTCACCTGACTCTCCTCAAAGCCAGGCGTGGATGACATTTTCAGTCCCTGGGAACCTGGATTGATCTTGCAATTAGCCTCTGGCAGTGCCTTGTTACTCAGCACTGACCTGCCTGGTCCTTCGGTTTCATCTTCTGTTGTTACCTTCATCTTCAGTAATCAGATTATGGTCCCTGTAGTGGACACCTGTTTGCTGCCAGAACCCTTCCTGCCCTCTCCCCTGCCCCCACCCTCCGACCCCAATAAGTATTTTCATTTGTTTTGTTTGGGTGTTTAAAACCAGCTCTTCCTCTGTTCTCAGCCACGGGGTTTGAGTGGGCCTGACTCCATCTTCCAGTCTAGGGGTCGATTTGAGTATTCCTGCCCCCCACTAGATCCCAGTGCCAGGGATGTAGCTTGAGAAGGGGCCACAAAGTCCCCGTCATGCTGACTCACCCAGAGGTGGCCCGCAGCCTCAGCTTGCCTGATCATAGAGAACTCAGGCCCACTTTGGGGAACCTACATGTTTTGTTCTTGGGCTCAGGGGTGCATGGATAGGAGGCTTGGAGCTGCTGCAGCCATAGGTGGAGTGCCTGGAGCTCCACTGGAGGGTCAATGAAACCCTGAGAAAGTCCCTAGCCANCTTTGGGGAACCTACATGATTTGTTCTTGGGCTCAGGGGTGCATGGATAGGAGGCTTGGAGCTGCTGCAGCCATAGGTGGGGTGCCTGGAGCTCCACTGGAGGGTCAATGAAACCCTGAGAAAGTCCCTAGCCAGTGGATGTGGAGTTCAGAGATGGCTCCTGCTGACAGTAAGTCCTAGATCAAGCTATACCTGAAAGCATCCTCAGACTTTGCAGTTATGTGAATGGAAGACTGCCTTCTTTGGCCTAAGCCAGTTAGACCAGAGCAGCTGTCCATCTCTTGCAACCTAAAGAATCCTGACATTTCCTTCTTTTAGCCACTTTCACGATTATTTCTCTCAATCTTGTTTCCTGAAAGATTAATCATCATCATTCAGCTTTTCTGCCCTAACCTCTCATTTGACTGTTGTGCCCCTTCAGTTGTGCTGCTCAATGTACATTTCTGCTATCTGTAAAGTGATTTATCCCCTAGTCCCAAGAGCCCCTCAAATAGTCCTTCCAACTGGAACTTTCATGGATTGAAGGATAGTCCCCAGTTTTATAAAACCATAATGCTCACATTCATATCCACAAAAATCCCAACAAATGAGAAAAATTGGGAGAAAGACTGCACTGAAAGGAATCCAGCAAATACGCAGGTGTGCTCCTGTATATCCCTGTAGAGTCACAGCGTGGACCCTCCCGTTTAGAGACCCCTGCCCACCATCTCTGAGTCCCTACTTGCAGGCCAGAGGGTTGGGCACATGACCCAGGCTAGCCAGTCAGAGTAGTCCATTCCCTCTGGCTACAGTGGTTGATTCAGAGATGGACATGAGGCCCAAAGAGGCGCTTTCAGTGTCTTCACTGGGATTTCAGATCTGAACTACTAGAACTGTACACTATGGTAACATATGTTCATGATCCTACCAGAGATGCATAAAGAAAGTTATACACCGTAGGAGGGAAAGAGGCCAATGCATAAGAGGAGGATGAAAAGCAGAGCCAATAAACAGAGAGAGGGAGAACTGAGATACAGCGTCTGGATTTAGATAAAAGCACTATGTTCTTCCACATGAGCCAGTGAATTCCCCCTTTTCCCCCTGCCGGTTCTATTCATTTGCCTGGAAAGGAAAAGTAGTTTAAAAACCTTTCTGTCTCCAATTTAAAAACTTCATGTAACAGTGGTGTGTCATTAGAGAATTAATGTGTAATTAATGGATATACATCAGGAAGTCCCACTAAAGATGGGAAATTAATTTAAATGAATAAATACTTTGTAAAAACCAGGCATCTATTTACTCATGACTCCAGGTGAACATAGGTGTTAACATTTTGTCATATTCGCTTCAAATTATTATGTTTTTAAGACATGAAACATTACAGTGAATGTCCTTCTCCAGGAGTTTCTTCTGGTGAATTCTATCAAAGCTATTTTAAATTGGTTTTCTGTCACTTGCAATTCAAAGTTTTTACTAATAAATATGCTTCTCATCCCACGTAAGACAGACAGCTCCAGAGCTGAGACTCGCTTGAATCTTTGTCTCTGACGGTGTCTGACAAGCAGTTGGTGCATAACGAATATTAAATAACAGCAACAACTGTTGTTTAGCTATCTGCCAAGTCACAAGGTTGAAACAGCATAATATTCAGGAGTTTTTAGCTTTTAAAAAATCAACTATATCTAGAAGAAAGATAAGAATGTCTTTTATCATAGCAGGAGATTTCCTCTTTGTTTAAAACAATTTCAAGGTAAGCTCTCTGTTTTTCTGGTTGAATTTTAAAAAGCAGTATTTCTTTTACCAAAATCACACATAGCAAAAGAAAATAAAATAAGTAAATTGGACTTTGTCAAAAGTACAAATTTTGTACATCAAAGGATACTATCAAGAAAATGAAAAGACAAACATCTGAATGAGAGAAACTATTTGCAAATCATATATCTAACAAGGGAGTAATATCCAGAACATATGAAGAATTCCTACAACTCAACAACATAAAACCAAGCAAACCAATTTGGAAATAGACAAAGAAATGAATAGACATGTCTCCAAAGAAGATATACAGATGGCCTATGAACACATGAAAAGATGTTCAACATCACACATCTTAAGGAAAATGAAATCAAAACCACAACGACCTACCTCTTCACACTCATTATACTGGTGAAGACTCTGGGCTCCCAATGCAGGAGGCCCAGGTTCGATCCCTGGTCAGGGAACTAGAGCCTGCATGGTGCAACTAAGGACTNGGACCCAACTGAGCTACTGAACTGAACTGAACTCCTCCAACAAATATCAATGTTTTATATATATATAATGCACAATTAATGGTATAGGTTCAGATTGAGAAAGGAGGAAAGTTTAGAAAACAAAATAGGTTTTAATCCTAAATATCTATTCTCAGCCATTATCAATCTAACTGAACCTAAACCAAGTTAAAAAGTTAGTCTCTTGAATTGTTACTTGATGTCTGTCTGTACCAGGAAATGTAATTTTCAGATATATAAACCAAGCTAATTCAATGACTACTTCATTTATTTCTTAACTCAGCCTTGTTCTATGATGGTTCTTCTATCTTGAGATGGCAAAATATTTATTATCTTCACTTCCATATTTCAGATTTCTTCTTTGTGCATGATTTAATTTATTTTTTATTGTTTTTGGCCCTACTATCTGGGATCTTAGTTCCTCGACCAGGGATTGAACCCATGGCTATGGCACTGGACTGCCAGTAAATTTTCGTGTATGCTTTTATTATTCATAACAATTAGCATGCCTACTTCATGATTTCTTACAATGAACCCCCGGTGGAATAAGGCTTGTTTTTGTTCTGAAGCATCACTAGCAAAGCACAGACTTTTTGGCAGGGAAGGGGGTTATTATAATACTAAAAATTAAAATCTTTCCTTGTCATTTGAAGGCAATAGCAACCCACTCCAGTACTCTTGCTTGGAAAATCCCATGGACGGAGGAGCTTGGTAGGTTGCAATCCATGGGGTTGCTAAGAGTCGGACATGACTGAGTGACTTCACTTTCACTTTCCACTTTTATGCTTTGGAGAAGGAAGTAGCAACCCACTCCAGTGTTCTTGCCTGGAGAATCCCAGGGACTGGGGAGCCTGGTGGGCTGACGTCTAAGGGGTCGCACAGAGTCAGACACGACTGAAGCAACTTAGCAGCAGCAGTAGCTGCTATCAAAATAGGGCCTTCCTTAGACAAAATTGTGACACATTGATTCAAAATCTATTTATTTTAGTCTTAAACTTTAGTCATTCTAGTAGGTCTATAGTGATACTAATCATATTGTTAATTGTGCATGCATGATGAGTTGCTCCAGTCATGTCAGATTCTATGTGACGTTATGTATCCCACCAATTTCCTCTATCCATGGGGTTCTCCAGATAAAAATACTGGAGTGGACTGCCATGCCCTCCTCCAGGGACTCTTTCTGACTCAGGGATCTAACCCATGTCTCTTATGTCTCCTGCATTGACAGGCAGGTTCTTTACCACTAATGCCACCTGGGGAGCCCCTTGTTAATTGTACTATTAGTGTAATAGCTAATGACGTTATGCATGCTAACTTAAAAAAAAAAACACAGACATATTTAGTACTGTGGGCAGTGCCAGGTATCAGAGATTCAGAAGTAGTTGTGTTTCCTGAACTAGGCACCAACAAATGTGGATAACTGCCATGTAACATCAGTTATTGAACCAGAGAAAGAGCAGAGTGCTACAGAAAATTAGAAGGAACAGGTGTTGTGGGTGTTTTCTGTGGGTTAGTGTGGGCTGAGACTTAGAGTTCTGTAGGCACAGAATAGAATGGGTTGGGGTTAGGTCAGGGCAAGGCAGGAGCAGGATATCTAGCCAGGATTCTTTGTAAAGAGATGTCAAGTTAACTCTGAGACGTAAGCATACATAGAATGTGTGGAACAGCCGATAGTCCAGTGATAAGAAGGAAGATTGCATATAGAGAAAAGGCATATTGGCAGGCCGCTAAAGATGAATAGATGGACCAAATCATGGAGTCCTAGGATGTCAGCTAGAGAATTTGGACCTCATCATATGAAAAACAGAAAGGCTTTAAGATGACTGGGAAAAGGAAAGCTGCATTGTTAGATTTATGACTGATTTGCCTATTTTCTGCTCTGGTTCCAGTCTCTTGCCTTGAATACCAAGCACCCTCCCTGCTTCTCCTGGCAGTCTATGCCTGCCCCATACCTGCAGATTCTATGCTGCCATCCACTGTCCTCCTGCCATATGTTCCAATTCCCACATCTCTACATTAAATCTTTCTTAGCCACGGTTTGAAAAACAAGTTCATGTTAGGTGGCAAATAGATTTTGACTTCCACACTTTAGTAGTGGTTTTGTGGAGCATGGTGTTGGAGGAGAATCATGTTTAGTATTAGCTAAAAAGAGTTCCATGTTCTATTATGAGTGCCTGAGGTTTGACCCCTGTTCAAATAATACAGCTGCCTATGGCTTAATTTTCTACAATCTACTGAAAATAGCTATGTTTAGAAGAAATGTTTCCCACATTTCAGTTATTCATATACACTTTCACCGTTTTTGCTGTCTTCAAGTATCATGTGTACTTTACTTCCCTGATATTTTCTTTGTTTTGGAAATAAATGGATTAATCAGAAAATAGTTGATAAAATAAAATAACCACACACGAGAATGATGCAAATAAACTTCATAATAGTAGAGAAGGGAGGCAGAGAAAGATTGAGAAGCTTTAGCTGAACATGTTCATTTTAATTATTTTTTAAGTGATGTGCAGGAAGAATTAGGAAAGGTCCACATCTTTTAAACCAAGGTTGTGAGTACATGGAAGCCTGTTGTATCTGTACATTTCTATAGATCTTATATATTCTATAATGGAGAAGGAAATGGCAACCCACTCCAGTATGCTTGCCTAGAGAATCCTGTGGGCAGAGGAGCCTGGTGGGCTGCTGTCCACAGGGTCGCACAGAGTCGGACACGACTGAAGCGACTCAGTAGCAGCAGCAGATATATTCTATAATGCAAAAAACTGAAAGAAAACTAGTGAATGATTGGAAAAAAAAAAGAGGCCTAGTTCAAAAGGGTAGCAGCACCATGCCTCCTGGAAGAGAGGACAGAACTTAGAATAAGAAGCACAGACCAAAAATTCCAGGGCTGGAGCAGAGCAAAAGGGTCTGGAATTGTTGAGTCACAATCTGAAGGGCAGAGAACAAACAAGTGCAGGTTATGAAAACAAGAGAGTGCAGGTTAGGAAAATAATTGAGGGCTGCTGAAAGTAATGTTTGTGTCCTCAAATGTCCCCATTTCTGCACAGGTGGTTCCCCTGAAGCTCTCATGTTGAGTGTGAGAGTGCCATGATTGGTGATAAAGCACATTTAAACCATTTAATTAGCTACTTCATCTTTAGCAGTCACATAGAATGTGGAGTTAGCAGTCAGTGACTACTGATTAACTAGGTTTATACACTTTATAAGTTAGTTTATCTTGCCCTTGAAGAAAAATCCTTCTTTAAATATTAAGAATTTAAAGTAATATTTTTTTTTAACAAAAGACAAACAAAAAACCCAAATGTAAATATCTGTCATTGGTTGAGGTAAATCTTATATGTCAATGTGCATATCCAGTTGTGTCTGACTCTTTACAGACACAACTCTTTGTAGTCCACCAGGCTCCTCTGCCCATGGGATTTCCCAGGCAAGAATACTGGGATGGATTGCCATTTCCTCCCTCCAGGGAATCTTCCCAAGCCAAAGATCAAACGAGGCATCTACTACCTTGGCAGGCAGATTTTTTACCACTGAAGCATCTTGAAAGTGAAAGTCGCTCAGCTCTTTGTAACCCCATGGACTATACAGTCCATGAAATTCTCCAGGCTAGAATACTGGAATGGGTCGCCTTTCCCTTCTCCAGGGGATCGTCCCAACTCAGGGATCAAACCCAGGTCTCCCATATTGAGACGTATTCTTGACCAGCTAAGTCACAAGGAAAGCCCAAGAATACGGGAATGGATAGTCTATCCCTTCTCCAGTGGATCTTCTAGACCAAGGAATTGCAGGCAGATTCTTTACTATCAGGAAACCACCTTATTTACTGTTAAATAACATTTAATAAAAATACTAAAAATAAAAGATTGATGTTGTAATGATTTTTTATAATTCCTATAATTAATATAGAGCAATTATAATTTACATCCTTCTTATAACTCTTTTTTATATAAAATTTTGTTATTCTATTATCTGGGGTAGTGAAATATATCTGCTGCTGCTTACTTTGAAATAGTTAATGCAGTGTTACCCATAGGGAAAGCAGATGAAGTACAGATCAACACCTTCCCAGGTGGTGCTAGTGATAAAGAACCCATCTGAGAATGCAGGAGACTTAAGACACTCAGGTTCAATCCCTGAGTCAGGAAGATCCCCTGGAGAAGAGAATGGCAATATTCCAGTATTCTTGCCTGGAGAATCCCATGGACAGAGGAACCTGGCAAGCTACAGTCCATGGGGTCACAAGAGTGGGACATGACTTAATGACTAAACTACCACCATACATATGTCCCTCCCTCTTAAACCTGCCTCCCACCTTCCACCCTTTAATACCCCTCTAGGTCGTTACAGAGCCCCAGTTTGAGTTCCCTGATTCATATAGCAAATTTCCATTGGCTATATATTTTACATATGGTAGTGTGTATTTCTACTCTCTTCATTTGTCTCATCCTCTCCTTCCTTCCCCACTTCGCCCATGTCTGTGTATCTGTTCTCTATGTCTGTATTTCCATTGCTGCCTTGTAAACAGGTTCATCAGTACCATCTTTCTGATTCCATATATATACAAATTAATATGTAATATTTGTTTTTCTCTTTCTGACTTATGTCACTCTGTATAATAGGCTCTAGGTTCATCCACCTCATTAGAACTAGGCTGAAAGGTGTTCATTTTCATACCTGAGTAGTATTTCATTGTATATATGTAAGGACAAGAAATGGTAATTATTTTAACCATTAAAGTTCTGAGACGTTTCGTTATTGAACAAAAAACTAACTGAGGCACTCAATAGCTAGATCTGCATAATCTTTCTATCATATCAACATATATTTTTATCCTGGAGGTGAGAAAACTATAGTCCAGTCAATCAATGATTTTTGTATGACTGTAAACTGAGAATGTTGTCTACATTTTAATGGTTGAAAAAAATCCAAAGAATAAATATTTTATGTAATGTGAAAAATGTATGCAATTCAAAATTTATTGTCCGAACAATATTTTACTGGGTAACACGCATGGCATTTATTTTATGTATTGCTTAAGTCTGCTTTCATATCAATAACCTCAGATATGCAGGTGACACCACCTTATGGCAGAAAGTGAAGAAGAACTAAACAGCCTCTTAATGAAAGTCATAGAAGAGAGTGAAAAAGTTGGCTTAAAACCCAATATTCAGAAAACTAAGATCATGGCATCCAGTCCCATCACTTCATGGCAATTAGATGGGGAAACAGTGGCTGACTTTGTTTTGGGGGGCTCCAAAATCACTGCAGATGTTGACTGCAGCCATGAAATTAAAAGACACTTACTCCTTGAAGGAAAGTTATGATCAACCTAGACAGCATATGAAAAAACAGAGACATTACTTTTTCAACAAAGGTCTGTCTAGTCAAGGATATGGTTTTTCCAGTTGGACTGTAAAGAAAGCTGCGTGCTGAAGATTTTATGCTTTTGAATTGTGGTGCTGGAGAAGACTCTTGAGAGTCCCTTGGACTGCAAGGAGGTCCAACCAGTCCATCCTAAAGGAGATCAGTCCTAGGTGTTCATTGGAAGGACTGATGCTGAGGCTGAAATTCCAATACTTTGTCCACCTGATGCAAAGAGCTGACTCATTTGAAAAGACCCTGATGCTGGGAACGATTGAGGGCAGAAGGAGAGGATGACAGAGGATGAGACGGCTGGATGGCATCACCGTCTCAATAGACATGGGTTTGGGTAGACTCCGGGCATTGGTGATGGAGAGGCAGGCCTGGTGTGCTGCAGCTCATGGGGTCACAAAGGGTCGGACATGACTCAGTGACTGAACTGAACTGCACTGAAGTCTGGTTTCATGTTACAGCATCAATGTTAAGAAAATTCCACAGAGACTCTATGGACTAGTTCAAAATTGGGAAAGGAGAATATCAAAATTATATACTGTCACCCTGCTTATTTAACTTGTATGTAGAGTACACTATGTGAAATGCCAGGCTGGATAAATCACAAGCTGGAATCAAGATTGCCAAGAGAAACATCAATAACCTCAGATATGCAGATAATACCAACTTTATGGCAGAAAGTGAAGAGGAACCAAAAAGCCTCTTGATGAAAATGAAAGAGGGGAATGAAAAAACTGGCTTAAACCTCAACATTCAAAATACGAAGACCATGGCATCCAGTCCCATTACTTCATGGCAAATAGATGGGGAAACAATGGAAACAGTGACAGACTTTTTTTGGGGGGGCTGCTCCAAAATCACTGTAGATGGTGACCGCTGCCATGAAATTAAAAGGTGCTTGCTCCTTGGAAGCAAAGCTATGAGTAAGCTAGACAGCATATTAAAAACCAGNCTTCATGGCAAATAGATGGGGAAACAATGGAAACAGTGACAGACTTTTTTTGGGGGGGCTGCTCCAAAATCACTGTAGATGGTGACCGCTGCCATGAAATTAAAAGGTGCTTGCTCCTTGGAAGCAAAGCTATGAGTAAGCTAGACAGCATATTAAAAACCAGAAACATTATTTTGCCAACAATGTTGTGTATAGGCAAAGCTATGGTTTTTCCAGTAGTCATGTATGGATGTGAGACTTCAACCATAAAGAAAGCAGAGTGCCAGAGAGTTGATGCTATTGAACTGTGGTGTTGGAGAAGACTCTTGAGAGTCCCTTGGACTGCAAGGAGATCCAACCNTAAGGTCAATACTCTGATCAGGCCTGATGGAGAGAAGAAAGCATGTGTTCGACTGGCTCCTGACTATGATGCTTTGGATGTTGCCAACAAAATTGGGATCATCTAAACTGAGTCCAGCTGGCTAATTCCAAATATAAAAGTTTTCACTATATATTTTTAAAAAAATAGAGAATGCATTTATTGTTCTTGCTGTTCAGTCACTAAGCCACGTCTGACTCTGACTCCATGGACTGCAGCACGCTAGGCTTCCCTGTCCTTCACTATCTCCTGGAGTTTGCTCAAAATCATGTCCATTGAGTCAGTGATGCCATCCAACCATCTCATCCTCTGTCTCCCCCTTTTCCCCCTTCTTCTCTCCCTTCTCTGCCCTCATTCTTTCCCAGCATCAAGGTCTTTTCCAGTGAGATGGCTCTTCATATCAGTTGGCCAAAGAATTGGAACTTCAGCTTTAGAACCAGTCCTGCTAATGAATATTCAGGGTTGATTTCCTTTGGGGTTGAATGTTTTGATCTCCTGGAAGTCCAAGGGGCTCTCAAGAGTCTTCTCCAGCACCACAGATTGAAAGCATCAGTTCTTTGGTGCTCAGCCTTCTTTATGGTCCAATTCTCACATCCATACATGACTATAACTTTGTACAGACCTCTGTCCGCAAAGTGATGTGTGTCTTCTTTTTAATATGCTGTCTAGGTTTGTCATAGCTATTCTTCCAAGGAGCAATTGTCTTTTAATTTCGTGGCTGCACAGTCACCATCCACGGGGACTGTGGAGCCCAAGAAAATGAAATCTGACATTTTTTGGGTAGATTTTCCCCATCTAAGAGAGCGGATTTAACTAGGAACACATAGATAATGATTCAATCCTTTCACATCTGGAAGTCAGTAGCATCTTCAGAGGTGAGCTATGTCCTTGAACAAGGAAAGTGAGTCATCTGTGACCACAGGATGTGTTTCTTCTCCTGGAGATAAGGTGAGACTTTGATCGCCAAAGCTCTGTTGGGTCCTGAGCCTGCCGGGCTCCTGGAGGCCCTGACATCTGGGTCAGTCATGTTGTGTGAGGTCAGGTCAGCTCTCTGGTGATGGGGAGAGCAGTACCGCCCCTCCAAACAAGGGCCATAATGTGAGCTAGAAACAGCGCCTTCATTTTATATAAAGCTTTTACACTGTAGGCTGGGGAATGCACTTTATTAGTTTANTGATGCTGGGAGGGATTGGGGGCAGGAGGAGAAGAGGACGACAGAGGATGAGATGGCTGGATGGCATCACTGATTCGATGAACGTGAGTCTGAGTGAACTCCGGGAGTTGGTGATGGACAGGAAGGCCTGGCGTGCTGCGATTCATAGGGTCGCGAAGAGTCAGACACGACTGAGTGACTGAACTGAACTGAACTGATACCCTCTCTTTGCTACCATTGCGGGAAGTCTGTTATCTCCATTATTTCATGCCTTCTCCTTCCTTCTCATGCTTTCCTTCCACTCTTTATTTCTCATGGAATTGTTTCCTCACCATGGTGAATTAGGCACTATAGTTCTACCTTGCCTTTTCCTACACTGAATTTGCATGATCATGTTAATAAGTCGCGTCAGTCGTTTCCGATTCTGTGCGACCCCAGAGACCACAGCCCACCAGACTCCCCCGTCCCTGGGATTCTCCAGGCAAGAACGCTGGAATGGGTTGCCATTTCCTTCTCCAATGCATGAAAGTGAAAAGTGAAAGGGAAGTTGCTCAGTCGTGTCTGACTCTCAGCGACCCCATGGGCTGCAGGCTACCAGCCTCCTCCATCCACGGGATTCTCCAGGCAAGAGTACTGGAGTGGGGTGCCATTGCCTTCTCCGTGCATGATCATAAAGGAAAGTAATTCTTACCAACCCTAGGCATGTCATCTAGAGATTGATGCTAAACACTAGTTCTTTTAAAAAGGTTTATTTCTTTTCCTGCTTTCACTTTTACTTCTCTGGTGTGAGAGCCTTCTGTTTCCTTATGACCTAAAAAAAAAAGCCTGTTCTTGATTTTGCTAATATTATTCATTCAGGAAATCATTATTAAGCAACCACCATGTGTAGGGTATAATATTATATATTGCTACACATAGATGTATAAGAAATAATTTCTAGATTGTAGAACTGTTGAGCAAGTTTCTGCTATTTATCAACGTGATTGACAGGTTCTAATAAACAGAGGGACTCCCTGGAGGATTAGTGGTGGAGAATCTTCCTGCCAATGCAGGAGATGCAGGTGAACAGGGAAGCCTGGTGGGCACAGTCTGTGGGGTCGCAAAAGAGTCAGACACGACTTGGCTACTAAACATCAGCAAAAATAAACAAACTAGGCCTTGGTATATCTGTTTTTAAGGCATCTGTTAGAAATAGTTGTTATTTAGTATGTACTAAATAAAAGAATATGACAGTGATTTTCCTGTTCCTCTAATTTGGTAAGAAGTGTCTACACAAATTCAATTCTGATTTTGTTGCATTTTTTAAAGAACCAAATATNAAGCAAAAATAAACAAACTAGGCCTTGGTATATCTGTTTTTAAGGCATCTGTTAGAAATAGTTGTTATTTAGTATGTACTAAATAAAAGTAATATGACAGTGATTTTCCTGTTCCTCTAATTTGGTAAGAAGTGTCTACACAAATTCAATTCTGATTTTGTTGCATTTTTTAAAGAACCAAATATATTGCCTTCTAGGTTTCCTTAAATAGAACAATCAATACAAATAAAGGGTTTCATTCTTTTGCTGGCATCACAGTTGCCCTGAAATTGTTTGCATATTATAAAAATCTCATGTGCGTTGCTTTCAAAGCCTAGAAAAGCAATTATAACATTATTACTTGGTTATAAATTCCAGAAGTCTATGTGTGTGTTTTTTTTTTTTTTTTTTTTTATACTGCATGTAATGAAAGACAAACCTATCTCTGAATGATCAAGCAAACCTAACATTTTGAAGGAGCATGTACTGTCCATTTATTCACATCCCCCCTAGTTCCCTAAAAGCAAGCATTATTTGAAGCTTGTTTTAAATCAGGCTTACTATAAAACATTTAGCTCCTGCCTGTGTTTCAAAGCATTTCTTTGAACAGCTTGAAATCATTAGTTAGAGGGAGGGGTGGCAAAAAGTGGAGCTTCAAAGACGTTGCTCAACTGAAACAATACACCACACTCAGAGCTAACANTACTATAAAACATTTAGCTCCTGCCTGTGTTTCAAAGCATTTCTTTGAACAGCTTGAAATCATTAGTTAGAGGGAGGGGTGGCAAAAAGTGGAGCTTCAAAGACGTTGCTCAACTGAAACAATACACCACACTCAGAGCTAACAAAGCAACAGAAAAGATGCTATGAGCAAGGTCAGAGCTTACAATAAGGTCATTTACTTTTTCAAGGTTGTAGAGACTCATTTTCTGGCCTATAACAATGCTTCAACTATGCATAACTAAAAGGTTAAAAAAAAATCATTTGAAATATCATCTGCCCTGAAGATGTCACTTATGGTTCAGCTAAACAAGAAAATATCTAAGGAAAATGGAGTGATTTGACTGTCTGATGAATGTTGAGTCTTGCCTGCAATCAACTCCATTCAGGCTCTGAACTTTAAAGTCTTGAATGGGGCTGATTGCAGTCCTGGTACAAAACATCTTTTTCATATTACTTAATTAACAACATAAATATATATTTTTCTCAAATAGGCATTTCCTAAGTGCAATAAGAAAATGGCTCCATTTGACCAGTGTCTTTTTTTGAGAGATTTGATAACATGTCTCCTCTAACGCCTGGAATTTGGCAAGGGATGAAACAAGGGATGTTTATGTGTATGGGCCCTAGTCTGACTGCTTGCGTTTACATACAAAATTTACCACAAACAGTGCAATCTTGGCCAATTAATCTGGGAGTTTTTCTTTTTCCTCTTCTATAAAGTAAAGCTAGCATTGACCACTATCTATCTAACCACCCTTAGTTGTGAGGATTAAAGGAGGTAGTTAATACTTGCAAAATGACTGAAAAAGGACTTATCATCTAATAGATGGTTCAGATGGTAAAGAATCTGTTTCCAGTGCAAGAAACCCAGGTTCAGTCCTGGGTTGGGATGATCCCCTGGAGAAGAGAATGGCTACCCAATTCTAGTACTCTTGTCTGGAGAATTCCATGGATGNTTTTTCAAGGTTGTAGAGACTCATTTTCTGGCCTATAACAATGCTTCAACTATGCATAACTAAAAGGTTAAAAAAAAATCATTTGAAATATCATCTGCCCTGAAGATGTCACTTATGGTTCAGCTAAACAAGAAAATATCTAAGGAAAATGGAGTGATTTGACTGTCTGATGAATGTTGAGTCTTGCCTGCAATCAACTCCATTCAGGCTCTGAACTTTAAAGTCTTGAATGGGGCTGATTGCAGTCCTGGTACAAAACATCTTTTTCATATTACTTAATTAACAACATAAATATATATTTTTCTCAAATAGGCATTTCCTAAGTGCAATAAGAAAATGGCTCCATTTGACCAGTGTCTTTTTTTGAGAGATTTGATAACATGTCTCCTCTAACGCCTGGAATTTGGCAAGGGATGAAACAAGGGATGTTTATGTGTATGGGCCCTAGTCTGACTGCTTGCGTTTACATACAAAATTTACCACAAACAGTGCAATCTTGGCCAATTAATCTGGGAGTTTTTCTTTTTCCTCTTCTATAAAGTAAAGCTAGCATTGACCACTATCTATCTAACCACCCTTAGTTGTGAGGATTAAAGGAGGTAGTTAATACTTGCAAAATGACTGGAAAAGGACTTATCATCTAATAGATGGTTCAGATGGTAAAGAATCTGTTTCCAGTGCAAGAAACCCAGGTTCAGTCCTGGGTTGGGATGATCCCCTGGAGAAGAGAATGGCTACCCAATTCTAGTACTCTTGTCTGGAGAATTCCATGGATGGGAAGGCCTGGCAGGCTATAGTCCATGGGGTGGCAAAGAGTTAAAAAGGATTGAACAAATAACACTTTCATATAATAGATGTTTAATAACTATTAACATTTATACATGTTTACAAAATAAACATTTTTATTTATAAAAGTAAATATTCAAAAAATGAATATCATAGAATCCAGTACCATCACTTCATGGCAAATAGATGGGGAAACAGTGGAAACAGTAACAGACTTTATTTTCTTGGGCTTCAAAATCACTGCAGATGTGACTGCAGCCATGAAATTAAAAGACGCTTGCTCCTTGGAAGAAAAGCTATGACCAACCTAGACAGCATGTTAAAAAGCAGAGACATTACTTTGCCAACAAAGGTCCATCTAGTCAAAACTCTGATTTTTCCAGTAGTCATGTTTGAATGTGAGAGTTGGACCATAAAGAAAGCTGAACGCTGAAGAAATGATGCTTTTGAATTGTGGTGTTGGAGAAGACTCTCGAGAGTCACTTGGACAGCAAAGAGATCAAACCAGTCCATCTTAAAGTAAATCAGTCCTGAATATTCATTGGAAGGACTGATGCTGAAGTTGAAACTCTAATACTTTGGTCACTTGATGCGAAGAACTGACTTATTGGAAAAGACTCTGATGCTGGGAAAGATTGAAGGCAGGAGAAAAAGGGGACAACAGAGGATGAAGTGTTTGGAAGGAGTCACCGACTCAATGCACTTGAGTTTGAGCAAGCTTTGGGAGCTGGTGATGGACAGGAAAGCCTGGCATGCTACAGTCAGTCCACGGGGTCACAACAAGTCGCACATGACTGAGCGACTGAACTGAAATGTACTAGTCAGTGTTCTCCATAGAAACAGAACCGAAAGGATGTGTATGTATGTTGAGAGATTTATTTTAAAAAATAGACTCACACAATTGACAGTGCCTGGTACATCCAAAGTCTGCAGTGTAGGCCAATGGACTAGAGACCCAGGGAAGAGTTGCGGTTCAAGTCTAAAAGCAATCTGCTGGCTGAATTCCTTCTCATTCAGGGGAAGCTAGTCCTTGTTCTCCTAATTCCTTCAACTGTTTGTATGAGGTCTTTTCTCCTACACATACATTAGAGGGTGTTATGAATTGAATGTTTGCGTCTCACTCCAGTTCACATGTTGAAATTCCAGTTCCTTCTGTGATGGTATTAGGAGATAGGTGCTGACTTTAAAAAACTGCAAGATGTGAGTTGTTATTTTACTTGTTAAATTGTGTTCGACTCTTTTGTAACCCCATTGACTATAGCCCACCAGGCTCCTCTGTCCATGGGATTTCCCAGGCAAGTTGGGTTCTCATTTCCTTCTCCAAGGGATCTTCCCACCCCAGGAATTGCACCCATGTCTCCTGCATTGGTAGGTAGCCCCCTGGGAAGCCCATCATAATAAACTGGTACAGTCAGTTACAGTAGAGTATTTATGCTTAATTAAAAAGAGGACCACATAAATGTTGATAATGCAACATTATTTATAATTTTCTCTACAATCACTGGGTTGCTTTGGTTTTATTGGCAGGAATGATCAGGTGAAAACCATACTCTCAGAGTTGCAAGTTAGGTTTGATTTGGGGCTAAATGAGGACTATAGCCCAGGAGATAGCACCTCAGATAGCTCTGAGAAACTGCTCCAAGGAGTGGGGTGGGTGGGGAATGGTCATATATATGCGATTTGGGGTGAAGGAGGAATACATGCAATCAAGCACATATATAGATATACATATTTTTTTCTTCTTTTTGGAGATTTCTGCTAGTCATGAGGAACATTCGTCACCATGAAGGATTTCAGTGCTTTTCCAGGAGGAGATAAAAGAATTGGTCTCATAAAATTGACTCCTGAGAATATCTAACTATCTGAAGTCCTGTTCTGCCAGTTTTTCCCCTTGAGCACAGAGTGCCTCATTTCTGCTCTCTACCATGAATTCCTTTCAGGAGGTATGGAAAATCAGCAGCACATGATTTAATCCTTATAAAGGTAGATGGCAAGTGCCAATGGCAAGGGCCAATTTCTAGTTGATAGGCTTTTCAGAGGTGACTAGAGTCCTCACATATGGGTTTTGTTGTTGTTCATTCCCAGATTGTGTCTCACTCTTTGCGACCTGAAGGACTGCAGCATCCCAGCCTTTCCTGTCCTTCACTATCTCCTGGAGTTTGCTCAAACTCATGTCCATTGAATTGGTGATACCATCCAACTATCTCATGCTCTGTCACTGCCTTCTCCTCCTACCCTCAATCTTTCCCAGCATCAAGGTCTTTTCCAGTGAGTTGGCTCTTCGCATCGGGTGCTAAAGTATTGGAGCTTCAGCTTCAGCATCAGTCCTTTCAATGAATATTTAGGGTTGATTTCCTTTAGGATTGACTGATTTGATCTCTTTGATGTCCAAGGGGCTCTCAGGAATCCTCTCCATCACCACAGTTCAAAAGCATCCATTCTTCAGCACTTAGCCTCCTTTATGGTCCAACTCTCACATCCATACATTTAGTGATGGATTTTTGAATCCTTTGAATTTTTTTGGAATCCTTTGAAATTTTGGAATCCTTTGATTTTTTTTGAATCTCCTCCTTTGAAGAAGAGAGTTGAGAGTTTCTCTGCTCTGTGCTGTGTGAGAAGTTGGCAGTCTATAACATAGAAGAGGGTGTTCACCAGAAACCCATCATACTCGGTTGGTTTTATAACTTTATATGCTACTTGGGGGTAAAATATAAAGACAGTTGTTAAGTATAATATACTCGATAATAATAAAGACTCACCCCTGTTAAATCAAATTTCTATGGCATTTTCCCATCCTCCTTACTATATAAAAATTTCTTGCCATTTTTCTCATAAATTATAAGACTAGTGAGTAGAATTATTTCTGAAAAGGTGTTTTTGAAATGTGTATGTTTTTCTGGAAGAACTAGAAACAGCCCTTAAATTGCTTCTGTTAGATATCTTGATATTTAGAGTATCAAATTAAGACAGCACATATAGAATTGTCTTCTCAAGAAGTATCTTGAATCTGGAAGCTTTGGAATCAAAATATGTATTTAGGAATTCTTGTAACATCACTTCATACATACCTATTTTCTGCAGGATCCTGTTTAAAACAATTTCTCAGAGACCCACTCAGTTTCTTCACATGTAAAGTGGAGTGATGGACAGAATTTATCTGGTTGCTGTAAGAATTAGAAATGACAGATGACGTGTCTAGCCTTGATAGTGGCACATAGGAGACTCTCAATAAAAATAAAACATCCTTTTATCTTCCTTGTTCAACAATTGGATAATAAATACAAAGAAATGGGACAACTTAATGAAAGAGAAAGGACTGAGGATATTTTTTTTCTTTAAGTTTGTTTCTACAAAGATAAAAATTGTCCCCATGGTTAAAGGGGAATAAATCAAAGGAGAGACTGACCACAGGAGAAGGAAGGGGTGGTATATTTAGACCAGTGTGATTTCATAGAAATAAAGTGAAAACTACAAATGCAAGCCACATATGCTAGTGGCCACATAAAAAATAAAAAATTAAAACAGTGAAATTACTTTTGATTGTCTAGTTTGTGCTGTGCTGTGCTTACTCACTTCAGTCATATCAGACTCTTTGCAACCCCATGGACTGTAGCCTGCCAGGTTCCTCTGTCCATAAGGATTCTCCAGGCAAGAATAATGGAGTGGGTTTCCATGCCTTCCTCCAGGGGATCTTCCTGGTCCAGGGATTGAACCCATGTCTCCTGCATTTCAGGCAAATTCTTTACCACTGAGCCACCAGGGAAGCCCAACTGTCCAGTTTATTTGACGCAATATATTCAAACAATTACCTTTTCAAGACGTAATCAGTATGAAAATTACCAATGAGATATTTTAATTTATTTCATATAAAGCACTTAGCAGAGAACCTGGCAGGTAAGAAGAGCTCAATAAATCTAGGTATTGTTATTATAATCTTTCTAAATAAACTATAACCTCTATGAAAATCAGTATCATGCCCCTTCAATGTCTCTTTTTAGATACCCTTTATTTTCAATCGGTACTAACAGTGTATGAGCTACTTCTTTCCTGGATTATCCTACCAGCTTCCTCACTGATGGTCTCCTTGCTTCTAGGTTGATCTTTTTCATACTGTGCTCAGATCTATTTCCCTAAACCAAAATGCAATCATGTTAGTCATCTGCTTGAAAATTTTCAATAGTTCCCCCATGCTGTAACAAAAATTATGAACTCCATTTGACTTTGATTTATGTTGTTTTCCTCTTTGCTTTCCCAATCGTTTTCATGATTTCAGTTGGGAGAACTGCTCTGTACATCACTGCATCAGGGAAGGAAATTGGCTGGTTTCTCTAGATTCATGTTTAAAGTGCTGACTCTTTTTCTTTTTTTTTAATTATTTCTTTGGCTGTGCTGGGTCTTAGTTGTAGGACGTGGACTCTAGTTCCCTGACCAGGATAGAATCTGGGCCCCCTACATTGGAAGTACAGTCTTAGCCACTAGACTACCAGGGAGGTCCCTAAAGTACTGAACTGAGTCTTTAGGAGATTTCAGATCATATTCATGGAAGTGAAATGTAGAAAAGTGTTTGAATGTATAATCAGAGTGTCTTTGAAAAGCAAGAGTAAGAAGGGAGATTTTCCTGACTAAAACAGGATGCGAAAGAAGGAAATACACTATGGGTCCGGAGATGATAGTGACCTATAAAATCACAATGACTGGTGGAAATGCCAAGACCTGGGGAAAGAGTGACTGTATAATATGACTGGGTATATTTGACCATAGGTTTTAAAGTATTTTCTGGACATAGAGCTTTTGGATGAAGAATCCTTTTTCTACATTTCAGGAAAGCAGACTAGATCCTTCTCATAACTAGTCTGTTCCTGAATGTTTCCTCTCTGTTCCAGCTTCTAACACCTAGTCTTCTATGTCATAGTTATTTGTATGTAAACCTTCTTAAACACAGAGAGGCATTACAATGCAGTAGTTAATGTAAAATTTGAAGCCAAACTGCAGGAGTTCAGATTCTGGCTCCTTTACAAATGGTTTGTCTTGGGCAAGATATTATGCCACATTGAACAAACAATTATGCCACTCCAAGCCTCATTTTGTTCTATAAAGTGCAGATAATAGCAGTATCTACCTCATAGCTTTGCTGTAAGGATCAAATTATTATAAACTGTTCCTAGAATATTGGATATGCTGTATCAGTTATTTATTATTTTATCAGGAATTTGTTACAATTATTATCTTTTCATTATTCAGTTCAGTTGCTCAGTCATGTCCAACTCTTTGCAACCCTGTGGACTGCAGCACATTAGGTTTCCCTGTCCATCACCAAATCCCAGAGGCTACTCAAACTTATGTCCATCGAGTTGGTGATTCCATCCAAACATCACATCCTCTGTTGTCCCATTCTCCTCTGCCTTCAATCTTTCCCAGCATCAATGTCTTATTCAAATGAGTCAGCTCTTTGCATCAGGTGGCCAAAGTATTAGAATTTCAGCTTCAGAATCAGTCCTTTCAGTAAATATTCAGGGCTGATTCCCTTTAGGATTGAATGGTTTGATATCCTTGTAGTCCAAGGGACTCTCAAGAGTCTCCTCCAACACCACAGTTCAAAAGCATTAATTCTTTGGTGTTCAGCTTTCTTTATAGTCCAAATTTCACATCCATATATGACTACAGTAATAATCATAGCTTTCACTGGATGGAACTTTGTAGGCAAATTAATGTCTCTGCTTTCTAATATGCTGTTTAGTTTGGTTATAGCTTTTCTTCCAAGGAGCAAGCGTCTTTTAATTTCATGGCTGCAGTCACCATCTGCAGGGATTTTGGAGCCCAAGAAAATAAAGTCTGTCACAGTTTCCATTGTTTCCCCATCTATTTGCCATGAAATGATGGGACCAGATGCCATGATCGTATTTTTTTGAATGTTGCATCTTAAGCCAACTTTTTCACTCTCCTCTTTCACATTCAAGAGGCTCTTTTGTTCTTCTTCACTTTCTGCCATAAAGGTGGTATTATCTGCATATCCGAGGTTATTGATATTTCTCCAAGCAACCTTGATTCCAGCTTGTGCTTCATCCAGCCTGGTATTTCACCTGAAATAATTATTTATAAGTGAAATAAGCAGGGTGACAATATACAATCTTGATGTACTCCTTTCCTGATTTGGAATCAGTCTGTTGTCCCATGTTCAGTTCTAACTGTTGTTTCTTGACCTGTATACAGATTTCTCAGCAGGTAGGTAAGGTGGCCTGATATTTCCCTCTCTTTAAGAATTTTCCAGTTGAAGAATTTTCCAGTTTGTTGTAATCCACAGAGTCAAAGGCTTTGGCGTAGTCAATAAAGCAGAAGTAGATATTTTTCTGAAACTCTCTTGCTTTTTCCATGATCTAGTGAATGTTGGCAATTTGATCTCTGGTTACCCTGCCTTTTCTAAATCCAGCTTGAACATCTGGCAGTTCAAGGTTCACATACTGTTGAAGCCTGACTTGGAAAATTTTGAGCATTACTTTGCTAGTGTGTGAGATGAGTGAAATTGTGTGATAGTTTGAACATTCTTTGGCATTGCCTTTCTTTGGGATTGGAGTGAAAACTGACATTTTCCAGTCCTGTGGCCACTGCTGAGTTTACCAAATTTGCTGGCATATTGAGTGCAGCACTTTCACCGCATCATCTTTTAGAATTTGGAATAACTCAACTGAAATTCCATCACCTCCTCTTGCTTTGTTCATAGTGATGGTTCCTTAGGTCCGCTTGACTTCACGTTCCAAGATGTCTGGCTCTAGGTGATTGTTCACATCATCGTGGTTATCTGGGCCATGAAGATCTTTTTGGTATAGTTCTTCTGTGTATTCTTACCACCTCTTCTTAATATCTTCTGCTTCTGTTAGGTCATTATAGTCCAAGGGACTCTCAAGAGTCTTATCCAAACCCCAGTTCAAAAGCTTCAATTAATTCTTTGGTGCCCAGCTTTCTTTATAGCCCAACTCTCACATCCATACATGATTACTGGAAAAACCATTAAATATTCTTTGATCATGTTGGAATTGGAGGTTAATTTTATACTATGCAAGATAAGTATTATTAATACAGTAGACCAAAGAGGAAAATTGTCTATTATGTGAAAGATTTTCATGTCATTATAAGAAACTATTAGGTTTCTGTCAAGAAGTTGTTGAGACAACTATATTAAAATTATCATAAAAGCTCTGTAATCATTTTCTTTTGATGTTGCCTTGTGCTGGTTGGTATTTACTCCAAGAAAGAATTTATTTAGAATGAGAACACAAAATTGCTGCCATAAATGGGCCTACTGAATCTGTGCAAATGACTGAAATTCATTCCTTCTAGACTATGGGAGATACTTGATATATGTCTATTGTGTTTTACAACCATAATAAGACAGAGTTTGTGTGTGTTTGTAAATATGAGAGTAGGAATAGGGTCTAGACATTAGTGGGTATATATTTGGAATATCTGGGAAAGATAAAGGCAAAAATCAAGCAAAGGTTAATTTTAAAAACTTCTGTAAAATAGCACCTTATCAAAATTTTATAGTTCCGTTAGAGACATTGAAATGTTTTGTCACTAGCCTTAGATTGCAAAATAAGTCCAAGTCAGAATTAGGCACACCCTCAGGAGTATCAGTTTTAGATCTAGCTTCTTTGAAAAGAGTCATCATTATGTTCAACCTTAAAGATCCCTGCTGTTAATGTCTCTCCATTTAAAATTACCATAACCACAAGAAAGGACTATGTATTTTCAAAACAATGTGACAGATTTCAAAGTGAACTTCAACTTGGACACGGTAGGCTTCAGCAGACCAGAGGGGATTGCCTGGGGCCAATACCCACCCACCCCCACCATGTCCCAATAGAAGAGAGGAAATTTGTATTCACATTGTATGTATTTGTTTATGGCTAGAGAATTTAGGCTCTTAAGTCATTCACTAACATCCCCACGAAAGTTGTATGATAGGAGTTAATAGTGAATTTGAGGAAACCAAGGGGAAGATAAACAGTGACTAGCCTGCTAAGAGTAATTACTTTCCCAGTTCTCTAGACCCTTAACATCAATCAGTACTTTCACACCAGTGTGTGTTTACAAGTCTCCATTTTTATTGGTTTTAGGCTAACTTTTGCTGCATTTTGTTCTCTCTTTTCTGAAGCATTTTTTTGTGTGACTAAATGTTAAATAGCTGCAGGTCCTGTTTCCATATTTGCTGAATCGGTGCAGCTCTCCAACAGGGCTGTCTGGCTTTGACTGGCAGTCACAAGGGACACACGGTGTTTCAGGTCAGTGCTGCTGGAGACTGTCAAGGCTGGCATGGTGACAATTTATTATTTCTGGTGACTAATTACAGGGAGGTTTGTGTTTCACGGGTGTTTTGATGGGTGGCTTTTTCAGAGCTATCACCTTACTGAAATATATTAGCGCTTCAACCTTTGTCAATACTTAAAAATATTACCTTTCTCTGCAGGTTAAGGAAGATAAGGAACTGGAAAATGTTTATATTGTCAATTTCATGATTTCCTAGAGAGAAATTAAGAAGATTTATGAGGGAGATAACAGATCTCAAGATTTGAAGTATTAAGATCAGACCCGAGGAAAGGTTTATTAGGCATTAGAAGGTACTTATTTGGAGAAAGTTGATAGAAAACATATATCCTAAGAATGCAATGTAATAATTTTATCTCGATTGTATTAAATACCTTAAAATAGCAATATTATATGCCTAGAATTTAATATTGTCTCAAAAATCAAAATTATTTCCTTAAACATGGATTTTTTTTTTTTTTTAAGAAATTGTATTAGGCTTGTTTAAGAAATGGTTCACTGCTAACCAACACTAAGATCATGGTATCTGGTCCCATCACTCCATGGCGAATAGATGGGTAAACAATAGACACAGTGACAGACTTAATTTTCTTGGGCTCCAAAATCACTGCAGATGGTGAATCCAGCCATGAAATTAAAAGACACTTGCTCCTCGGAAGAAAAGCTATGACCAGCCTAGACAGCATATTAAAAAGCAGAGACATTACTTTGGTGACAAAGGTACATCTAGTCAAAGCTATGGTTTTCCCAGTGGTCATGTATGGGTATGAGAGTTGGACTATAAAGAAAGCTGAGCACCAAAAAATTGAAGCTTTTGAACTGCGGTGTTGGAAAAGAATCTTGAAAGTCCCTTGGACAGCAAGGAAATGTAGCCAATTTCCTAAAGGAAATTAGTTTTGAATATTCATTGGAAGGACTGATGCTGAAACTCAAACTCCAATAGTTTTGCCACCTGATGCAAAGAACTTACTCCTTGGAAAAGACCCTGATGCTGGAAAAGATTGAGGGAAGGAGAAGAAGGGGACAACAGAGGATGAGATGGTTGGATGGCATCACTGGCTCAATGGACCTGAGTTTGAGTAAACTGTGGGAGTTGGTGATGGACAGCAAAGCTTGGCATGCTGCAGTCCATGGAATGGCAAAAGTTTGACACAACTGAGTGATTGAAATGAACCAACAGAAATTAATTGCCAAATTTATATGAGGAAAATGGCTTGAATGAATCCTAAGATAACATNTTGGAACCAGTCTGTTGTTCCATGTCCAGTATTATAAGTGATATTTAAATTTTTTCCCAGTTGTGTATTGCTAATATTTAGGAACATAGTTGATTCTTGTATATTGACCTTGCATTAATTCTAGTAGCCTTTTTGGTAGATTCTATAAGATTTCCATGTGCATGACGATGTTGTCTATGAATATAATTTAATTTTTCTTTCCAAATTGTCCACCTATAGGAACATTTAGTTTCCTGGCTTTGTCGCAGTGTCTAGGACTTCCATTAATGTTAGTTAGAAATGTTGAGAATGGACACAACTTGCCTTGTTTCCCATTTAAGGGGGAAAGCATCCACTTTTTCAATTTTTAATTGTGATTTAACCATTTTTTAAAATAGTTGCTCTTCATCAAGTTGGGGGCGTTCCTTTTTTCCCTCTATTTTCCTGAAAAGTTTTTATCATGATTTTTGTTAAATGATTTTTAAAATCTGTTTAAGCTCATCATACGGTTTTTCTTTCCTAGTTTGTTAATATAGTACATTTCATTGACTGACTTTTGAAGATTAAGCCAAAGGAGGTATGTTCTCAAGATAAGCCCCACTTGGTTGTGGTGTCCTCCTCTCTGACGTATATTGTGGATTTGATTTACTGATACCTTTTATAGCATTTGTGTCTGTGTTTGAGATAAATGCTGGTCAGACATTTTTGTCTGGTTTGGTATCAGGATAGTACTCATCTCAGGATGAATTGAGAAGCGTCCTTCCTCTTCTGTTTTCTAATCAGAGGAAACAGCCTTTCTATCTCGAGTTAGTTCTGTGTCTTTGGTGGAGTCGTCCATCCCATCTCTGCTCTCCAGGCCCCTGTCATCCTTGCGTGTGCGGGACCCATGGTGCTGGCTCACCGTATTAGTTGCTAGGGTCTCCTTTCTTCATCTTAATCATCCTGGCTAGGGAGCTAATTGAACTTTATCTTTCAAAGAACCAGTTTTAATTTAACTGTTTTTCTCTATTGTTTATCTTTTCTTTTTCTCTATTATGTTTATTTCTGCTCACCTGTGTTACTTCTCTCCTACTTACTCTGTGTTTCTTTTGCTCTTTTTCTCAGTTTCATTTTTAAAATTCAGAATGTATTCGTTGGGATGTTTTTCTGTTCATCTTGATTCAAGATGCTTTTGGGGCTGCCACACCCGCCTTCCCGAATCCTCTGTGCTGCTTTTGTGATGATGGAGATGGTGCCACAGCCCCAGATACTCTCTATCAGTCCTTAAAGAAGTTTCCAGCTCCTAGTATAGGAAAATACGCAGAACACACAGACAATTCACAAAAAGAGATATAAAAATAGCTCTTACACATGATGTTCATTCTTTTTCGTTACTAGAGAAATCCACATTGTTGGTGGGAATGCAAAGTAGATCAGCCTTTCTGAGGGAGCAGCTGTTAAAAATCTGTGTCTGTGCTTCCATTTGGATCAGCAGCACAGCATGGGCATTTACACCGAGTGCACACCTCCAGAAATCAGGAAGTGTGTACACACAAGCTCACTCACTGCTGTGCTGTCTGAACTTGCAAAACATTGGGAACTGCCTGCCGTCCAGGCCTCTCAAATTGTGGGCTAAACTGGGAACAGTCACATGGCGGAGGACTGGGCAACTCTCGGAAACAGTGGGAACTGCCTGCCGTCCAGGCCTCTCAAACTGTGGGATAAACTGGGTACCTTCACACGGTGAAGGACTGTGCGGCTGTCAGAAATAGTGAAAAGCTCTTTATGACCTGGAATGAGGGTGTTTTCCAGGAGATGTTACATGAAAAGGCAAAGAGGAAAGGAACATTCGTAGTTTACCACCTCCCTTGTGAGAAGCAGGAGAACAACCAACAGGAGGGAGGAGCCAAAAGGCAGGGGCTGGTCCTGCAGAGGACGGGGAGGGTGGCCTAGGAGTTCAGGGCAGGGCGACAGTTGTTCGAGTTTATCTTTTTATATAGTTGTGATTTTTAGATATATGTTCTGCACATTTAAAACAGAAACTAAAAGATGAGAAGAAGGGGGGAATCCCAAAACTGGAAAGAATTGTAAATAAATAAATCTGATTGTGTTCCCAAGAACTGCATAGCCACCCTTGAGGGGTGGGGGAGGGAGCTGTCAGCAGGGGACGCAGTGTCCTCAGTCCTGAGCAGGGCTCGCCAACCTGAACTCATTTGTAGCTGTTCTGTGTTGGTTTGGGTAGGACTCGGGGAATTACGTCATGTCTGTGATGGTGCAGAACTGCAGCACTGCTGTTGGGAGCCAGGCTCCTGCTGTGGAGAGGAGGTGTCTGACAAGGAGCTCACCACCGGGGTGCTGTGTGGACCCAGGATTCTAAGACAGGGACCTGTGTGTGTTGTGCTGCCTGTGTACATGTGTGTATTGTGTATGGGGTGTGTGCATATCCATGAGTATTCACGTGTGTGCGTGTACACAGGCTTTTTAGCTCTGTGTGCTAGAGGAAGCAAAGACTGCAATAGCAGGGAGCATATCTCGCCACTCTCTTGGTCTTTGGTAGCTTTTCTCAGGAGAGCCAGTAAGGAAGGAAGGAAGTCAGGTGGCAACTGTTAGTGTCAGTGGGCTGCTTAAGTTGGAATATAATTGACGAACCATTGCAATAAAGCTTGCATCTGACAGAGTGGTGGTGGCTGTTACACGAAGGGAGAGAGCTGGATGGGGGTCAGGGTATATGTGAGGTCTTGAAGGGTCTCCTCTCGCAGTGTTTGTTAGTTGCACTAGAAAAAAATAGTGACAGCAGTGGATTGCTAGACAGCAGTGTGCCCAGAACCCCAAGAGAGCAGTGGGGGTCCTGTGCGCCTGGATGTGATTCTCAGGTGCTGTTCAGCCAGCAGTGTGATGTCTGAATTGAATCCTGAGAAAACCTCACGCAAATGCAGAATGAGGCATATTCTGCTTAATAAANCCTTCTCAAGTGCACATGAAACTTTCTCCAGGATAAACCACATCTTGGGTCACAAATCAAACCTCGGCAAATTGAAGAAAATTTCTCAAGACACAATACTATGAGACTAGATATCAATTACAAGAAAAAAAATTGTAAGAAATACAAACACATGGAGATTAAACAACACATTTCTAAATAACCAACAGGTTACTGGAGAAATCAAAAAAATTTCTAGAAACAAATGACAATGAAAACTCAAAACCTGTGGGATGCAGTGAAAGCAGTTCTAAGAGGGAAGTTTATAGCAATACAATCCTACCTCAAGAAACAAGAAAAACATTAAATAGGCAACCTAATTTTACATCTGAAACAACTAGAAAAAGAAGAACATCATAGGGGATTGGAATGCAACAGTAGGAAGTCAAGAGAAAGCAGGAATAGCAAACAAGTTTGGCCTTGAAGTTCAAAATGAAGCAGGGCAAAGGCTAATAGAGTTTTNAGGCAACCTAATTTTACATCTGAAACAACTAGAAAAAGAAGAACATCATAGGGGATTGGAATGCAACAGTAGGAAGTCAAGAGAAAGCAGGAATAGCAAACAAGTTTGGCCTTGAAGTTCAAAATGAAGCAGGGCAAAGGCTAATAGAGTTTTATCAAGAGAACACACCAGTCATAGCAAACACCTTTTCTAACAACCCAAGAGATAACTCTACATATGGTCAACAACAGATGATCAATACCAAAATCAGATCCATTATGTCCTTTGCAGGTCATATAGAAACTCTATTCAGTCAATAAACAAGACCTGAAGCCGACTATGTCTCAGATTATGAGTTCCTTATTGCAAAACTCAGGCTTAAATTGAAGAAACTAGAGAAAACCACTAGGCCATTCAGAGATGACCTAAATCACATCCCTTGTGATTCTACAGTGGAGGTGATGAGTAGATTCAAGAGATTATATCTTATAGACAGAGTGCCTGAGAAACTATAGACAGAGGTTAGTAATACTGTACAGGAGGCAATGACCAAAACCACCCCAAAGAAAAAGAAATGCAAGAAGACAAAGTGATTCTCTGAGGAGTCTTTACAAATAGCTGAGAAAATAAGAGAAGCAGGAGGCAAAGAAGAAAGCAAAAGTTATACCCATCTGAATGCAGAGTTCTAGAGAATATCAAGGAGAGATAAGAAGGCCTTCTTAAGTGAACAATGCAAAAAAATAGAGAAAACAAGAGAATGGGAAATATTAGAGGTCTCTCCAAGAAAATTGGAGATACCAAGGGAACATTCCATGCAAGGATGGGCATGATAAAGGACAGAAAGAGTAAGGCCCTAACAGAAGCAAGAGATTACACAGATTACAAGCAAAAGAAGTGGCAGAATACATGGAAGAACTACACAAAGAAGGTCTTAATGATCCAGATAACCATGATGGTTTAGTCCCTCACCTAGAGCCCGACATCCTGCATCCTGGAGTGTGAAGTTAAGTGGGCCTTAGGAAGCATTACTTCCAGCAAAGCTAGAGGAGGTGATGGAACTCAAGCCGAACTACTTAAAATCCTAAAAGATACTGTTAAAGTGCTACATTCAATATGTCAGCAAATTTAGAAAACTCAGCAGTGGCCACAGGACTGGAAAAGGTCAGTTCTAATTCCAGTCCCAAAGATGGGCAATGTCAAAGAATGGTCAAAGTACAGTACAATTGTGCTCAATTCACATACTAGCAAAATTATACTCAAATCCTTCAAGCTAGGCTTCAGCAGTATATGAACTGAGAATTTCCAGATGCACAAGCTGGGTTGCAAAGAGGCAGAGGAAGCAGAGATCAAATTGCCAACATTAGTTGGATCACAGAGAAAGCAAAGAAGTTTCAAAAAAACATCTACTTCTGCTTCATTGGGGCTTCCCTGGTGGCTCAGACATTAAAGCGTCTGCCTGCAATGCAGGAGACCTGGGTTCGATTCCTGGGTNCCTTAAAATAGCAATATTATATGCCTAGAATTTAATATTGTCTCAAAAATCAAAATTATTTCCTTAAACATGGATTTTTTTTTTTTTTTAAGAAATTGTATTAGGCTTGTTTAAGAAATGGTTCACTGCTAACCAACACTAAGATCATGGTATCTGGTCCCATCACTCCATGGCGAATAGATGGGTAAACAATAGACACAGTGACAGACTTAATTTTCTTGGGCTCCAAAATCACTGCAGATGGTGAATCCAGCCATGAAATTAAAAGACACTTGCTCCTCGGAAGAAAAGCTATGACCAGCCTAGACAGCATATTAAAAAGCAGAGACATTACTTTGGTGACAAAGGTACATCTAGTCAAAGCTATGGTTTTCCCAGTGGTCATGTATGGGTATGAGAGTTGGACTATAAAGAAAGCTGAGCACCAAAAAATTGAAGCTTTTGAACTGCGGTGTTGGAAAAGAATCTTGAAAGTCCCTTGGACAGCAAGGAAATGTAGCCAATTTCCTAAAGGAAATTAGTTTTGAATATTCATTGGAAGGACTGATGCTGAAACTCAAACTCCAATAGTTTTGCCACCTGATGCAAAGAACTTACTCCTTGGAAAAGAACCTGATGCTGGAAAAGATTGAGGGAAGGAGAAAAAGGGGACAACAGAGGATGAGATGGTTGGATGGCATCACTGGCTCAATGGACCTGAGTTTGAGTAAACTGTGGGAGTTGGTGATGGACAGCAAAGCTTGGCATGCTGCAGTCCATGGAATGGCAAAAGTTTGACACAACTGAGTGATTGAAATGAACCAACAGAAATTAATTGCCAAATTTATATGAGGAAAATGGCTTGAATGAATCCTAAGATAACATTTACCTAATTTGATTTGTGATTTTTAAAAGTGGAAAATTTTGCTAGATTTTGTTGTAGAAACCAATAATTTCAAAATCATAGTGGCTTCTTACAACAAATATTTATTTGTCACTTAAGCTTTACGAAAACTGTGGGTAAGCTATGACACTGCATGGCTCAGCTGGGGTCCACTAGTCTAGACAGATTTGTCTGGGCTTGGATCCATATGGCTTTTGTTCCAGAACTCAGGGTGAAGAAACAGCCATTATCTGGGTCATGCTTTTCATTTTGTAGCAGAGGGCATGTCTCAAAGAGTCAGACATGACTGAGCAACTGAACTGAGCTGAATTGAGGGCAGAATTTCGAGGGGATAAAGCAAAATTGCAAAAGTACATTTAAAGTTTCTGATTGAAAATGGTGTATGTCCCATTCATTCATGTTCCACTGACCAAAGTCACATGATCAAGTCCAAAGACAGTGAGGTAGGCAAGTATATTCCAACCATAATGAAGTATGCTAAAATTAGGGATGAAGCTAATAATTATGACCAAATAACACCATCAACCACAATGACCCAAAACGTTAAAGTGGCAAAAGTTCATTTTAAGAAATAAAACAATAGAAAGAAAATTTGAGGGCAATACTATAAGTGGGATAGCTATGAAAGAGGGTTTTTGTTCTGTAAATTCTGAGATACTTGTGCTCCCTAAACTGTGCTGAATTCACTAAGAAACTCTCAATTTGTGGCTTGTCAGCACCTGATATATATTTATATCTATTTTTTACCCCTGTACCTACTGGAACTTGTAGTAAAGAATGATTTGGAGAATAATTATCATCATCTGCTGCTGCTGCTGCTAAGTTGAGTCAATTGTGTCTGTTTCTGTGTGACCCCACAGACGGCAGAGCACCAGGCTCTTCTATCCCTGGGATTCTCCAGACAACAATGGAGCGGGTTGCCATTTCCTTCTCCAATGCATGAAAGTGAAAAGTGAAAGTGAATTTGCTTAGTTGTGTCCGACCCTTCGTGACCCAAAGGACCTCAGCCTACCAGGCCTCTCCATCCATGGAATTTTCCAGGCAAGAGTACTGGAGTGGGTTGCCATGTCCTTCTCCATAATTATCATCTACTCATCACTTGTTCAGAGCCAGGCTTTGTACTCACATCCACGAACCTCCTGAAGCCATTTATGGATTATCTTTCTACAGAGAACTCAGGTTAAGAAAAGCATATCTGATAGTGCATGTGCGCATTCTGTCACTTTGGTCAAGTCCAACTCTTTGTGGCTCCATGGATTGTAGCCTGCCAGGCTCCTCTGTCCTTGGGATTCTCCAGGCAAGAATACTGGAGTGGGTTGCCATTTCCTTCTCCAGGGGATCTTTCTGACCCAAGGATTGAACCTGGGTCTCTTATGTCTCCTGAATTGGCAGGCAGGTTCTTAACAACTAGCATCACCTGGGAGAAGGTCACCTGGTTACTAAGCTCTGGAATTAACTTTCAACAGACAGCATTTTAGTCTTTTCATACGACTGAAAATTTCTTGCTAGTTTATATTTCTCAGTACTTAATTATATTATATTATATTAACTCAGGAGATTGTGCTAGTGCCATATGATAGCTTATTTTCACTCTTAATTACCTTTTAAATTGGGTATATTCACTTGTAGTTTACAAATGACTGAATCTACCTAGTTTACTGTTGCCGCCACAGTGCCAAGCTCAACAGATGCTTTCTGGACCATGTTGTATATTCTAAATGTATATATATCTGTGTATATATATTTAAACACACACACATGCATGCTGATGGTGTTTTAGTCACTAAATTGTGTCCCACTCTTACCACCCAGTGGACTGTAGGCCCCCTGGTTCCTCTGTCCATGAGGTTACCCAGGCAAGAATACTGTAGAGCCCAGGAATCAAATATGCAAAATCTACAGGTAAAAAAGGCTAGATTTAGAAGAANTGGTGTTTTAGTCAATAAATTGTGTCCCACTCTTACCACCCAGTGGACTGTAGGCCCCCTGGTTCCTCTGTCCATGAGGTTTCCCAGGCAAGAATACTGTAGAGCCCAGGAATCAAATATGCAAAATCTACAGGTAAAAAAGACTAGATTTAGAAGAATGGATGTGTCTTCTCAATAGAGGAAGCAAAAATTAATCTTGAGAAATTCTGATTAGAGAATTGCCGTAACTTGGATTTACTAAAACTGAGGTGTCCATGGGAAGACCCTGGCTCATACAACACTGAATCAGCTATGCTTTTTTTTTCTACTACAAAACCATCAAGACTTGTTAGAGGATCAACAACAAGGATTCATGTTGATGTATGGTAAAACCAATACAATATTGTAAAGTAATTAGCCTCCAATTAAAATAAATAAACTTATGTTAAAAAAGAAAATGCTTTCTTTATACCATTAGTCAGACTAGTGAAGGGCTTAAAAGTCCATACTGCCCTCTCTTTGTTCAGTTCAGTTCAGTCACTCAGTTGTGTCTGACTCTTTGTGATCCCATGGACTGGAGCACGTTAGGCATCCCTGTCCATCACCAACTCCCAGAGCTTACTCAAACTCATGTCCATCGAGTTGGTAATGTCATCCAACCATCTTATCCTCTGTCATCCCCTTCTCCTCCTGCCTTCAATCTTTTCCAGCAGGGTCTTTTCTAGTGAGTCAGTTCTTCGCATCAGGTGGCCAAAATATTGGAGTTTGAGCTTCAGCATCAGTCCTTCCGTTGAATGTTCAGGACTGATTTCCTTTAGGATGGACTGGTTGGATCTCCTTGCTGTCCAAGGGACTCTCAACAGTCTTCTGCAACATCACAGTTCAAAAGAATCAAGGTGCTCAGGTTTCTTTATAATCCAACTCTCACATCTATACATGAATACTGGAAAAATCATAGCTTTGACTAGATGGACCATCTAGTAATGTCTCTGCTTTTTAATATGCTGTCTAGGTTGGTCATAGCTTTTCTTCCAAGGAGCAAGTGTCTTTTAATTTTGTGGCTGTAGTCACCATCTTCAATGATTTTGGAGCCCCCCAATATAAAATCTGTCATAGTTTCCCTGTTTCCCCATCTATTTGCCATGGAGTGATGGGACTGGATACCATGATCTTAGTTTTCTGAATGTTGAGTTTTAAGCCATTTTTTTCACTTTCATCAACAGGCTCTTTATTTCTTCTTCACTTACAGCTACAAGAATGGTGTCATCTGCGTATCTGAGGGTATTGATAATTTTCCTGGCAATCTTGATTCCAGCTTGTGCTTCATCCAGCCAGCCATTTCACATGATGTACTCTGCATTTAAGTTAAACAAGCAGGGTGACAATATACAGCCTTGACATACTCCTTTCCTCATTTGGAACCAGTCTATTGCTCCATGCCTAGTTCTACCTGTTGCTTCTTGACCTGCACACAGATTTCTCAAGAGGCAAATAAGGTGGTCTGGTACTTCCATCTCTTAAAGAACTTTTTAGTTTGTTGTGATTCACTCTGCTAGCTGTCAAAAAATCAGTTTAATGAAAAAATTGTAAATGAGTTTCTCTATTTTTAGGCTACATGCAGTTTCCCATTCCCTTTCTCTTTCTCTCTTACTAATCTTCTATCTCCTTTTCCTTGTCTCAGTCTACCAGCTGACTCCCTCACAAGTGAGTAAATTATTTGCCTGCAAATCACTGAAGCATATCGTAGAATCACTCACTAAGTGTCTCTTAGCTGTTCTTGAATAATCTAAGGGTTCAGTTCAGTCACTCAGTTGTGTCCGACTCTTTGCAATCCCATGGACTGCAACATTCCAGGCATCCCTGTCCATCACCAACTCCCGGAATTTACTCAAATTCATGTCTATTGAGCTGGTGGTGCCATCCAATCATCTCATTCTCTGTCATCCTCTTCTCCTCCTGCCTTCAATCTTTCCCAGCATCAGAGTCTTTTCAAATGAGTCAGTTCTTTGAATCAGGTGGCCAAAGTTTTCGAGTTTCAGTTTCAAGATCAGTCCTTCCAATGAATAGTCCTTTAGGATGAACTAGTTGGATCTCCTTGATGTCCAAAGGACTCTCAAGAGTCTTCTCCAACACCACAGTTCAAAGTCTAAGTGAGTAGTTTAATTCCTGAAACTACAAATACGCAGGTAGTGATAGAAGAGGATGCACAGACAAGTGTGGCCAAAGAAGGAAAGTTATTGGCTAAATTTGGGTGCAGAAAATCTTTAAAATTTGTCTTCAACTTGCTTTTTCCTTATTAGTTTGTCTTGTAATGTGGATAAGAAAAAAAAGTGTTATTTCCTGATTACTTCTGCAAATGCATCATATGATCGTCATGTATTACTCACAACAGAGAGACCTGGGATTCTAACAGAATGATACAATAACAATTTGTGCAAAAAGTTGCCAAGAACTAACACTATCTCTGAGAAAATCTATTGATAGATTGAGTGCTATTTGAAAACTAAGGACATTATACTATAAAGGCACTTGAAATAGAGGAAAAAGTAATTTTATGGTTATTGCTAGAAGGCTTTGTGAAATGATAGACTCTCCTTTGTTTCTTAATATAAAAGACATTTTTGATGGTCTTTCTAGAAGCTAATTTTATTTTATTTGGTTAGTCATAGAAGATAGTATGCCTCTAACAAAAATATCTTTATGGAGCTCTTCATCCAGGAAATGAATAATAGATAAACAAATAATTAAATGGAAATTTAGACCTCTAAAACTAATGTAAGAGATGAGCTAGCACGATTTTGGTTAAGGAAATAACACCAAATAAATGAGATATACTCATTATCCAGTCCTTTAATTCAAGTGGGAAATCACAGGGAAACAGGGAAGGAGGAAAATTGTGTGTTTATCTGTGAATACTAAGTGTTTATAGGAAGATAAATAAGCAATTATGGCTGGAATGAGGAGAAATAGAGTGTAAGTTAAGTTAAGGCAGACTTTTGTTGAGGTTGAGAAAAAAGACTCAAAAGTTATCAAATTATTAGTGATGTACACTCATTTTCTTTTGAGAATTAGCTTGACAATTTATCAATAACCTCAGATATGCAGAAAGTGAAGAACTAAAGAGCCTCCTGATGAAAGTCAAAGAGGAAAGTGAAAAGTTTGCTTAAAGTTCAATATTCAGAAAACTAAGATCATGGCATCCGGTTCCATCACTTCATGGAAAATAGATGGGGAAACAGTGGAAACAGTGGCTGATTTTATATTTTTGGGCTCCAAAATCACTGCAGGTGGTGATTGCAGCCATGAAATTATGACACTTACTCCTTGAATGAAAAGTTATGACCAACCCAGACAGCATATTAAAAATCAGAGACATTACTTTGCTGACAAAGATTTGTCTAGTCAAGGCTATGGTTTTTCCAGTAGTCATGTATGGATATGAGAGCTGGACTATAAAGAAAGCTGAGCACCAAAGAATTGATGTTTTTGAACTGTGGTGTTAGAGAAGACTCTTGAAAGTCCCTTGGACAGCAAGGATTTCTAACAAGTCCATGCTAAAGGAAATCAGTTCTGAATATTCATTGGAAGCACTGATGTTGAAGCTGAAACTTCAATACTTTGGCCACCTGATACAAATAACTGACTCATTGGAAAACTCTGATGCTGAGAAAGATTGAAGGCAGGAGAAGGGGATGACAGAGGATGAGATGGTTGGATCGCATCACCGACTCAATGGACATGAGTTTGAATAAATTCCAGGAGCTGGTGATGGAGGGAGGCCTGGCATTCTGGGTTGGCAAAGAGTTTGACATGACTGGGTGAATCAACTAAACTGAACAATCACTTTCTTTTGAGAATTAGATTGACAACTCAGTATAAAATATTTTGCTTTATTTTGGTTCAAGGTGTACTTCATATTCTTTTTGACTGTTTTCCAACTGTTCTTAATAGAAGAAATGATACATTTTGAAAGCAAATATTATTTCAAATTAAGCAAACGTTTCAACTTAATCATTTATTGAGTAAACAATTTTAGGTAGGCATATTTGTGTGTGTATATACTTAAGGCATTATTGAACATGAGTGTTTTTCATAAGCGCATATGAAAAGATTTTTATGGATTTGAGGTTTTGTGTGGCTAATTGTGCAGGCACTCCAGATCATTATAGGGGTATTCACAAACATTTTGAGAATGGCAAATCAGAGAAGAAACTAGATGCAAAAAAGTATTAAACCTATTTTTCTTAATACATTCAGGTCAATACTATTTTGGGGTAGTTCACTACCTGCATATGAAGAATATCTATATCTATATGAAAGTTATATAGTGTTCTACTTTGGTATATAATTTTAAAAGGATATTTGGAAAGTAGAATAGTAATATATTCTAGAATAATACAATAGAAACTTCAAGAATCAGAACAAATCAGTTTCAAAATTAATGAAAGGTACAGAAGCAGTTATATGAATCTATCTCTCAATAGTATTTAGAGTTTGAAAAGTAAGATGCCTAATTTTCATCAGGTGTTGAAGCAAGAAACCTAAGATCAATTGAATCTTCACTTGTTCATGTTAACTGTGGTGAGATTTGAATATAAGGGTTCAGCAGTCACTCGATTTTTACCCAGGGGTTGGCAGTGTGAGTGAATGGCGGAAAATTACCCATATGAAAAGATTCATTAAAAAAAATACTTTTTCCTAGAAATAAAGGAAGAATGGTAATGTTTCTTCTTGTCTTCATCAAGTTGAGCACAGAAAATTAAAATAAACATTTTCAGTAAAGGCAAAATAAATATTTTTTTTGAAAAGTTATTCATCTGAAGTGATTCTAGTCTTCTGGATTTCTTTAAAGTAAAACTTCTGTGTCTAACATGGCTTTATATATGGTAGTTTAGGACAATAGATACATATTTGTGATTAATGTGGGCTTCTTATGTCTGTTTTTTTTTTTTTTTAAGTGCAGTGTACAGGTTTGAAATTTTCAAAATCTCCTCAGCTTCTCTCCCTGCCTACACAGTCTTTGTTAGCCTCCATTCACTCCTCTACTTTCATTATCTGTGAGCCAATACAAAGTCACAGCTATTGCTTTTTACAACATATGTCTCTGAAAGTCTCTCACTGCACATGTCAAGACAACACTCTTGAGCATATGTGAGTTATTTATCATCAAACAGATTTCATAGTAACAGGTGCATCCGGGGGACCCAAATGTATAAAAAAGACTAATTTCCTTCATCCTCCTAAAAGACAGTGACTAAAAGTGATAAGATAATGGTCAGAATCCTAGACAACTAACAGCTTCCAGCAGAGGTAGCTCCTTTACTGAACCCTGCAAGAGCATTCTGCAGTCATTGCAGGCAAAGGGGAAAGATGACTGAAAGACATTAACAAACTCATGTTCCTCTTTCAGAACAATGGAATGTTTAGACACAAAAGCACCCTTAGAGATGCTCTCATCCAACCTCCTCATTTATAGGCTAAAAACAGGATGGATGGTTTGCCTAAACTCACAAGTTGTTCCTACAGAAACTAGATTAACACCTAGCCCAGGATTCTCTGATCCCGACACCATTCTACCTTTCTGTTACAAACAGCAGACGTCTCATTTTTTGATCTCTTAACTGGGTAATTTCTTGAATATAGCTTTCTCCACTCTCTATTCATATTTATTACTCTCCTTTTCCTACTCAGAATTTGTGATATGCTCTTTTGTGCTTGTATGAAAAAATGTTAAGTACACTACAAGGAGTGATTTGAAAAGAATATTATCAGGCAGAAATTCTAGGCTGTGCAGATCACACCTGCAGTGTAGCAGTGTTTTCTCCTAGAAGCATCCATATGATCACTTGACGCAAAATTAAAAATCAGCACTCCAGGAGAAGGGCTCCGCAGTTCCCATCAGGCCCTCGTCACTGGTAGCTGAGCTCAAGAACACTTACAGGGCATGCAAAAATCAGCTCTGAACCTGGCCACTCCGCTGTGTTGTGTCACTTACTCAGACCGTGCATGACAAATCCTCAAATGCGTTTGGTGACATTTAGAGAGCACTGTGGACCCTGCCAATATGCCAAGTAATCAGAGTGTGCATGACAAATTATGAAACACATACTGTGAAAATTATGGACCCTGTCACAGTGCCAATCTGCTGCTGAAAACCTACTGCTGCTAGAAGTAATGTTGGCACAAATTTGTTGCTAAATTCAGTCATATTTCTAATTCAGTAATGGATTGATCTTAATGGTGAGTTGCTGTACCTGTTTAGGTTTCAAACAAGTGCTGTGGGAGCTAATGACCTCACCTGCTATTATAAGTAATCGGAGGAGATGAATACTTTTTCACCACTTGTCTCTGTTGATGGCTCTCATACACCTCTCTGTATCACACAGGGTTTACCTACAGGCCCCGAAATCTTGATCTCTTCAAAGATTTTTTGGTTGGGAGCGAGTATAGGGTATGAGCTGTTTCCATATGCATTAAAACATGGTAGGTGTTTACATCTTAACTGTTTAACACAGACAACACAATCCCTTTCCCTAAGATGCTTGCCTGGAGAGCTAATAGCAGCAGGAGATTATGAACTGAAGTAGAGGCAGTTCTAATTAACTCTATTGTAGAAGTGAAGAGTTAGAACTTAGACCAAGTTAGTGTTAACACTCAGCAAATCACTGCACAAAATCTTTAAATAAAAACTACATTACTATACTGACAAAGGTCCACATAGTTAAACCTATGGTTTTTCCAGTAGTCATGTATGAATGTGAGAGTTGGACCATAAAGAATGCTGAGTGCCAAAGAGCTGATGCTTTTGAACTGTGGTGTTGGAACACTTGACAGTCCCTTGGAAAGCAAGGAGGTCAAATCAGTAAATCCTAAAGGAAATCACTCCTGAATATTCATTGGAAGAACTGATGTTGAAGATGAAGCTCCTTTACTTTGGCCTCCTAATGCAAAGAGCCAACTCACTGGAAAAGACCCTGATGGTGGGAGAGATTGAAGGCAGGAGGAAAAGGGGACAATAGAGGATGAGATGGTTGGATGGCATCACTGACGCAGTGGGCATGAGTTTAAGCAAGCTCTGGGAGTTGGTAATGGACAGGGAAGCCTGGTGTGCTATCGTATGGGGTTGCAAAGAGTCAGACATGACTGAGTGACTGAACTGAACTGAATAGAACAGAAAGAGCTGCTTCACAAACTCATGAATACAAACAACAATAACAACAACAACAATAAATTTTCAGCAATCCAATGAGAGAATAAGGATATAGGAGCTAAATATTTATAAAAACATATTCAAGGATACAGCCCCATAGCCTGACAGAAATCAGAGTCAAATAATTTCTGTCTTTTTTTTTTATTTTTGGCCATGCTGTGTAGCTTTCAGGATCTTAGTTCTCAGACCAGGGATCAAACCCACGCCCCCTGCAGTGGTGATACACAGAGTCCTAATCACTGGACTGTCAGGGATTTCCTATAATTTCTGCCTCTAGAAGGTGTACTTTTTAGAGATCATCTTTACTGATTTATATGGAAATAATGTATAATAATGTGAATGGTAACTAGTATGGTATTAATTTTATACTTGCAAAGCTGAGAGCTATAATTTTTTCAGGTACATAAAATGTTTTAATTTTATAATTGTGATTTTAATTTTATTTCTTTATTTTTGATTGGATTAGTCCACATTTTATTTATAAGAAACATGGACTTTTGTACAGGGATATCACGATGCCTCATTTCTTTTTTTTTTTTGCAGAATTATCTTAGTAAAAGAAAGTCCAAATCATGTTGAGCATTAGATGGATTAAAATAGCAATCATGACATGTATTTTAAGCACACTAAAAAAACAAAGTGAATAGTGATCTCCAAAGCAGACCTATTATTTCAGATTTGTTGTAGTATACATGTGTCCCTTCCCTGGTTTTTAATTTTCTCAGATCTAGATTTTCAGTTGTTTTAGCTGTTTTTGGCTTATGGGATCTACCTATAATTTAGAATTTTATGAATTCTGTGTGGATTATTAAAAAATAATTGTGGTGAAAACTCTGTATTTTTCTCTGTTGAATAAACTTTAGTATGGTGCTTGTTACATAGAAATCACAGATCCCTCAAAAGCATATCAACATTTGTAGCTGGTTTTAGTACCAAATAATAAAGTGAAAGCCCTGGTATAAGAGAGATTTGGCAAAATTAATAACTCCTGGATCTGGGGCTACCACCATATGGATATGGCCCATTGTGAATAATAGGAAAGAAAACAAGAAAAAAGAGAAAAGGAAGGAGAAGTCTTTCCAGGACTTTCCTTGCCTGATGCATGCTGAGGCTCTGCTTTTTAACTTCTGTCAATACCAGACGTCTTAAAAAGGAAGCCAAGATATGCCCTCTGATGAAGTGTTCCTTTCCTCCGATGAAAAAAGAAGTCGACAAGGCAACTATCAGCTAGGTTCTCCCAGACTTCAAGAAGTCTGTCTGAACTGTCAGCTAGCAGCTCTACTTTCATATAAATGAGGATTCCCTTAAATTGAAGAAAGCTGAAGCGAAGTTTTAAAAATGAAAGCACAAGTCTTATAGCTAGGAAATAGCAATGAAAATTAGTGACACGGTTGTGTTTAGCAATCGGAACATTAATTTTCCTAAATATGAGAGGTTTTCTGTTTTGCCAAATAGAGAGTCCAGGAGTCTGATTGGTGCCAAATGAAAAAATGGCAGCACTCCCTCCATCTATGTCTCTGATTATAAAGCAGCAGGAGAGATCATTAGAGGAGCATACACGTTCTGCTTTGGGGCATATGTCAGGTTCAATACTGAGAGCAGATTTAAGCTTTGCCAAGGATGCCAAGTACTTCTTCCTGTGACTTCTCCAACAGTGAGGTGCTGAGCTTGTGCTGCTGGCAGTTTTGCAGAAAACTGTAGTGGTGAGTGACACAGATGGTGTGGAGAGTCTGACATTGCATATTATTTACCAATCAGAAAATGACTCAGTTCTTTTATGCATGCAATTACAAAGGACCAACTGTACCAGTGTGTGTCACCTGCAACAGTAGGAAAAGGGCACGTGCCCATTTGAAAGAAACTCTTTCACTCTTTGTTATATATTTCTGTAGTTTCAGCACTGCCTTTATTGTTATTCAGTTTGTGAGAATTCAATAACATTTCTCTTCTCATTACGATTCTGCCTAATGCCCTTAGCGTAGAAGGAATTCAGTGTGAAGCTATATTTCTTAATTCTCATCTTACCCATATATCTCCTGAAATATCAAAATGCTGTATTTTAAAGTGATTTCCTTGTCTAACCTCTAAAGCCTTGTATCCTAAGCAATTTCAAGTAAACTTTTTAGATATTTCTTGGGTGTACTTCAGATACTTAGGAAATACCTTGATTATATAAAGACCTAATGATGAGATTAAATGATATCCTCTTGACATTAAAAGTGAGGAAAGTAGCATTTCTTCACCACCAGTGGTAGATAATTTATAGATACTAACTTATATAATCATCTCAATAACTCCCTGAGGTAGACAGTGGCATTCCTCTGTACCGATCAAGAATTTGAGACAGAGAACTTAAATAAATTTCCAGATTCACAGAGCTAATAAATAGTAGAGAAAGATTACAACACATTGTGTGATTCTAAATTCTGCTCTATTTTCACAATGGTAAGTAGCTTGCATTCTCCCAAAAGGGTGGTCTTATTCTGTCTTCATTAGACTACTAGATTGATTTTCCCCCTAAAATGAAAATATATATCTGTCCAAGGTAAAAAAAAAAAATAACTATAGAGAAATACATAATAAATAGAAATTCTATTGTTATGCTATTCACACTTACTTTGTCAACCCCCACTCCTACTGCCAAGAAATAGCTATGGTTAGGACTGGGAGGTATATAAATTTCAGCTTTATCTACAAATGTATATACAATAAGAACATGAAATACATGCTATTTCAAAAGCCATTCACTAAATTGCATATTGTAGGTTTATAAATCTAGGTCTAACTCACCCCCTTCTTCTTTATGTAAGAATCTACAGTATTCTATATTATAGCTAGAAGGATAATGAATTTTGTTTAACCAAGTCCTATTGATGAATGTTTGAATTGTTTAAACTTTATTGCCATTTTTTACAATGCTCAATGAACATCCCTTATTCTGTTACACGCTACAAATTCTTAGAAGACAAAATAATTTGTTAACATGTTAACTAAAATTTTTGATATAGAAGTTAAAATTGTTTTTAGAATTATCTCTCTTATGATTTCACTAATGTATAGATGTGATTAGTTTTTAAATATTTGACAATTAGATAGGTAAAGTAGGCGTATCTTACTGTTTTCTAAATATACATTTTTAGTAATAAAAAGGCAGAGTAGCTTTTTTATACTTTTATTGACCATTTGTGTCTATTTTGTTGGTTTGTTTTCCTATGTTCTTTAGCCATTTGAAAATTTGCTACTTTTTTCTATTTTTCAAAAACACTTCACAGTAATTTTATTAACACATATATTATTCTATATAAAAATATATAATATATAGCCACTTATGAATATATTCCTAATTTGTCATGCATTTTCTGTACTAGTTTAATTTTTTTGAATAATAAATTGCATATGTTATTAGCAATTTTCAAATGTATAGATTTAATTGTTAGTTGCTAAGTTGTGTCCAATTCTTTGAGATCCTATGAACTGTATAGCCTGCTAGGCTCCTCTGTCCATGGAATCCTC
>SJYV01049418.1:1702194-1714137 GCA_006410875.1 Neotragus pygmaeus | reverse complement strand
TCTCCTGCATTGCTGGTGGATTCTTTACCGACTGAGCTCTGAGGGAAGCTAGGGCAATGAGTGGAGAAGGCAATGGCAACCCACTCCAATACTCTTGCCTGGAAAATCCCATGGACAGAGAACCTGGTAGGCTGCAGTCCATGGGGTCGCTAAGAGTTGGACACTACTGAGCGAATTCACTTTTACTTTTCATTTTCACTTTCACACATTGGAGAAGGAAATGGCAACCCAGTCCATTGTTCTTGCTTGGAGAATCCCAGGGACGGGGGAGCCTGGCAGGCTGCCGTCTATGGGGTCGCCCAGAATCGGACAGGACTGAAGCTACGCAGCAGCAGCAGCAGCAGCAGCAGCAGCAGCAGCAGCAGCAAGGCAGTGAAACGAAGAAGGCAATAGCAACCCACTCCAGTACTCTTGCTTGGAGAAACCCATGGATGGAGGAGCCTGGTAGGCAGCCGTCCATGGGGTTGCACAGAGTCAGACACGACTGAAGCAACTTGGCAGCAGCAGCAGCAGGGCAATGAAAGTGTGGATTGTTTCCTGTTTCTTAGGGATAACTGTCCTCCACTCCTGATGTCCTTTCCTTGGAAACGGTTGATTCATATACTTTGACACTTTCCCCTCTTCTGGTTGTTTCAAAAGAAAGGCCATATCCAGTTCCTGTTTTTCTAACTTGTCCAGAATTGGAATCCATACAATTTTCCTTTAAGATTTGAAGTCAAATTGTTTTGACCTCCTCTTAAAACCCTCTTGTAGTTCATTTTTCTCTTAATGTAAACTCTAAACTTCTCATTAATGCCACAGTACTTTGTATAATTGGCTCCTGCCTGCTTTCTGGCCTTATACCCCGGTCATCCAGGAAATTCATATATGTAGCAAAGAAAATTCTCTTTGTCCTTTCTCTCTCTTTAAAATGAGAGCTATAATAGTTTAATATGTATTGTTCTTTAGTTTGCTTTTTCCAGTTAGTAATATAGCCTGTAGATAGTTATATCTCAGCACTTAAAAATTTACCCTTTCTTGTTAATGGCTGCATTTTATTTCATGGATGAAAATTTAATTGGGTAAATTATAATACATTTTGATGAAACTTTTTATTTCATCCAGAAACATTATGACCTTTTCCTGACCTTAAAAATTGTAGTTTTGCAAATAGGGGTTTGGACAAAGGTTTTATTATTTTGGCCTCTTGAACATATTGTCAACTAATGAGACTAAGATGGAAAAATGTTTCTTGTTTCCAAATTCAAAGTCTTGTGTAGACACAAAAATTTGATTTTCTGAATTTAACTTGCTATATGAACAATAATTACTCCTTCTAAGAAAGAGTCCATTCAATAGAATGTCCCTTTGGAAAATTCCTCTGTAAGAACTATGGATACAAGTGATTGTCCTAACACCTCTAGGGAAAGAGGAGTTAGACTGGTTTATGAATAGTTCAAGCAATACTTTCATATAGGAGTGATTCACATGCTTTAATATATATGTATGTATTTTCTATTATATATATAATATATATATCACAGAATACTCAGCAGAGCTATACAAGAAATATATTAATGATCCAGATAACCATGATGGTGTGATTACTCACCTAGAACCAGACATCCTGGAATGCAGTCAAGTGGGCCTTAGGAAGCATCACTATGAACAAAGCTAGTGTAGGTGATGGAATTCCAGTAAAGCTATTTAAAATCCTAAAAGATGATGCTGTAAAAGTGCTACACTCAATATGCCAGTGATTTGGAAAAATTAGCAGTGACATAGGACTGGAAAAGGTGAGTTTTCATTCCAATCCTAAAGAAAGGCAATGCCAAAGAATCCTCAAACTACTGCACAATTGCACTCATGTCAAATGCTAGCAAAGCAATGCTCAAATTCTCCAAGGTAGGCTTCAACAGTATATGAACCAAGAACTTCCAGATATTAAAGCTAGATTTAGAAAAGGCAGTGGAACCAGAGATAAAATTGCCAACATTTGTTGGATCATAGAAAAAACAAGAGAATTACAGAAAAATATCTACTTTTGCTTTATCGACTATGCCAAAGCCTTTGATTGTGTGGATCACAACAAACTGTGGAAAATTCTTCAAGAGTTTGTAATAATGGACCACCTCACCTGCTTCTTGAGATATCTGTATGTAGGTCAAGAAGCAACAATTAAAACCAGACATGGAACAATGGAGTGGTTCCAAATTGGGAAAGAAGTAGGTCAAGGCTGTATATTGTCACCCAGCTTACTTAACGTATATGCAGCACATCATATGAAATGCTGGACTGGATGAAGCACAAGTTGGAATCAAGATTGCCAATAACCTCAGATATGCAAACGACACCACCTTTACGGCAGATTTCAAAGAAGAACTAAAGAGTCAATGATGAACATGAACTTTCTTGATGAAAGAGAAAGAAGAGAGTGAAAAACCTGATTAAAACTCAACATTCAAAAAACAAAGACCGTGGTATTTGTTCCTATCAGTTCAGTTCAGTAGCTTAATCATATCTGTCTCTTTGTGACTCCATGTACTGCAGCATGACAGGCCTCCCTATCTATCACCATCTCCTGGAGCTTACTCAAACTCATGTCCATCGAGTCAGTGATGCCATCCAACCATCTAATCCTCTGTTGTCCCCTTTTCTTCCTGCCTTCAACATTTCCCAGTGTCAAGGCCTTTTCCAATGAGTCAGTTCTTCACATCAGATAACCAAAGTATTGGAATTTCAGCTTCATAATCAGTTCTTCTGATGAATACTCACGGCTGATTTCCTTTTGTATTGACTGTTCTTATCTCCTTGCCATCCAAGGGACTCTCAAGAGTCTTTTCCAACACCACAGCTCAAAAGCATCAATTCTACAGCTCTCAGCTTTCTTTATGGTCCAACTCTCATATTTGTACATGACTACTGGAAAAAACCATANAGTCTGGGTTTTTACTGAGACCAAGGCAACCTTTCTTGGTGTGTGTGTGTGGGGGTTCTCTGACCTCCAGTTTGCCCAGTTTGGAGCCCTGGGTACGGGGGCAAAGGACAGGAGGGAGCTGAAGGTGTCTCACCCAAATCTATACCCTTAGGACACAAGTCTGGCATATTTCACAGAGAGAAAAAAGGCAACACATATGCTACTTCTACCCATTTCCTTTGTTTTCTACAGAACCAGCTTAATTGTAAAGCAGTATTATATTTAAGATATTCTCCAAATGGCCACCGTTCGCCATCCTCCAGTGGGTACCGCAGCCATGCAGTATCACATAGGAAGACGAGGTGTGTCTTCTTTAAGCCCTGGGGATCAAATCCATTCCATTTTTTCAGGATACTGTTCAAAGGAATGAGGCTGGAATCATTAGCTCTCATCCGTAAGAGAGGAAAAAAGCGACCAGTGCCATCTTTCTACCAGAGGTGTCCCTCCCTGCTCTAGATGGGGGTGTAGACAGACTTCACACCAAAGCTTTTCTTTCCTGGTCAGACTTAATCTGTCCCTACAGACGCAGGTGTCATACTTGTCCCTCCTGGTTCTACCACTGAAACGGGATGGGGAAGCACCAGGGGTAGACCTGATGGCATTCCTGACTGATGTCCAGCTCCTCACCATTAAAACCTTGCTTGCCTCTGATGCCACCGGGGTGCAATCAGAGTAACCTTCTGGAATGCCTCCCGGCTAAGACCGCTGGGGGAAACATTTCTCACCTGAGTGCCTGTTCATGACCCTGAGTACATTCCTGACCACAATAAGACTGATACAAACATAAAACTGAGATGTTCCTTCCAAGCATCACCACACTAGTATAAGAGCCTCCTCTGGTCCACTAAGAGCCAGCATTACCAAAGGAAAAACCCCATTCCAGTTCCAATCTGAGTAACCCTTAACCTCAGAGATGCTCGTGTAGCTAGAGCTCCATCTAACTTCTGAACTTTCAGTTTCTAGCGAGGCTAGGCGCTTCCTGACTACCAATCCAAGTTGGGGACCTAAGTAACAGTACACAGTAACAGCAAAGATCACAAGTCCCTTGAAAGTCTATGATCCAACAGATAGGTTAGTACTTCTGACTCACAAGGAGTTATGAAATGGTCAAAGAGACTGAATAGTTTGACCGAGAAAGGAGAGCTCAGTCCACATGCTTTGCCCATTTCTGGTTGGTCCCCAAAGGAAACATTGGGTGCCTCTTGGCATTGGCAGGTCGGTATAAACCCCTGACAAGTTTCTGCCATAAGCAATAAGCAATATGAAGTCACTGCAGAACCACAGAGCAGGGCTTCTCACTTACTTTGAGCAGGGCGTTTCATTCATTCACAAAAAGACCCCGGGATTCTTGGCCTCTGGAGGAGAAGAATTCAGTCTGGGGCCAGCGAGGAGTCTTGATTGCTCAGAGCTTTTGTCTAATAAAGTTTTATTAAAGTATAAAGGAGATAGAGAAAGCTTTTGACATAGGCATCAGAAGAGGGCAGAAAGAGTACCCCCCTGCTAGATGCTATATAGTCACCAGCAGCCTGTTAATGAAAGAAAAGAAGTCTTAAAACTCAGAATGGCACCAGGCCCCTCATCCATAAGATATATTTTGGGATAATCTTGGCACCAGATGAGTCATCCCAGACCATAAAATGATTGACTTGAATCTTGTAGAAGGGCAGATTACCCTACAAATAGTTTCATTTACATAGATTAGGGGAACAATGTCTGAGTATAACATAATGGTTTGTCAAGTAGGTTCTGAGCCATTAGGCAAACCGACTTGTAGACAGAGTCTGGGGTAAATGCATAGTTCATTAACGTAGCTTAAGACGAACATTTCCATAAGAAAAATGCATTGGTTAACTCAAGGTAACTTCAGATGAAACCAGGTGTCATTATGGCAACACAATATTTTTAAAGAAACCTTCTTTTAAATTTGTATAGAGAAGGAAAAAAATACCGCTAGTTTGTTTCCTCTTGCCGCTTAAGAGAGATAAAAATGTCTGACACTTGTAGCCTATTTTCTTGGTTTGGAGACCCCTGGCCTTCCTGCCTGTTACCCTCTCAATGCTATCTAGGTTTGTCATAGCTTTTGTTCCAAGGAGCAAGTATCTTTTAATTTCATGGCTGGATTCACCATCTGCAGTGAGACCAAGAAAATAAAGCCCATCACTTCATGGGAAATAGATGAGGAAACAATCGAAACAGTGGCAGACTGTATTTTCTTGGACTCCAAAATCACTGTGGATGGTGACTGCAGCCATGTACCTGTTAATCCCATTCTCATAATTTATCTCATAATCTGAAAAATAAAATAAAATGGAGTCAGAAAAATAAAATTAAAAGATGCTTGCTCCTTGGAAGACAAGCTGTGACTCCTTTGTTCCCCCACCCCAACCTTCATAAATAGGCCTGTGACACAATCTGGGCAATGAGAAGCAAGAAGAATTTGGGGAAAGAGGAAATTTATACTTTTTTTTCAAAGAAGTTACTAGAAAAGATTTTTTTCCTCTTCCATAGGATACAATTGTATGGTTTGAGAATATGAAATGTGATTTTCATAGCCATTTTGATTCCAATCAGAGAGAGTGTACTAGAACTTTTGAAAAGAAGCCTTTTATGAGCTTAAGGATAAGGCAACAGTAGGAAAAGGAATGTGGGGGAGGTAGAGAGAATTTGGTCCATGGTAACATTATTAAGATGTAAGATCATGATAAAAGGCCTGAACTACTTTTAAAATTTTACTCATGTAAGTTAATTAAATTCCCAGTTTAAGTACAGCTTATCTCTCCTTATGACACAAAAGTATTCAGTGTTATAATTGAGACTTCTATTTTGATTTCATGATTTCTCCTGTTCTGCCAGATACAGTTTATAATATTCTTTGAAAATATAATACACATATGTAAAGAAGTAATTCAGGAGGTAATTATTTTGATTTAGTTTTTATTTGAGCCAATCTTTTGGTTTCCATTTTCTGGTAGAATGCTTTAAAAATTCATCTGTAAAAATCCATAATTGTAACTAAAGTTTGGTACTGTATGATTTATTAGAGGATGTAAAATTTAAAAGTGCAATTTCACCAGCTTATGTTGTGTGTTGATTTTACAGACTACAATGAGACATGCATTAAATTCAATTCCAGTGTGAGCAAAAATAGCAGTTTAAAATAATTTTCTAGTCCATATTTACAATAAGTTGACAATTTAACTCTCATGTTCACCAGTGAAGTTTATTGAATTGTTTAGCATAATTTTCAACTCTATAAGTCACATGTTAATTCAGAAGGTTTATTGATAGACAGCTAAAATAACCATTTGCCTTTGTTCAAGATTAAAGGAGACATCTATTCATGATTTTAAAAGATTGAGGAGAGAGAAATTTGAAGAGTCAAAGGAAGAAATCTCATGGTAATGAGTGAAAATACTAATTTTTCACATTTTGCAACTATTGAGAAAGAGAAACCTTAAAGCAGTTTATTGATATATTAATAGTAAATCTTCCCAATTCTAAACACATATTTATAATACATAATTGTTTTCAGAATGGTTTCTCAGGACTAAACAACAACAACAACAACAAAAAGAATAGGAGAAAACCTTTGATGAAACTATTTATTATTGATTACATTTCTTTCTAGAGAAGGAGCATATTTTATTGACCTATACCACACCTGTGACTACACAAATTTCAAACTGGGCAGTTTTCTCTTAAAATTATTAGTAGCCATTTGGTGAAACTTGCTTATTTTAACTTTCTTTTAAAATAATACAGCAAAGTGTTCTCTAAAATAAATGTAGATAAGTTTTTCTTGAGTGTGATTTAAGTATAAGTCTTCAGATACTTTGGAAAGATTTCTTGAGTAGTAGAGGGGATGAATCTCCATTCAACCAGGTACCATTCAGATGAGTATTGCACATTACAGCCCTTTATGGAAGTGGTGCTATCCCTGCCTTTAGAATAAGGGACATAAAGCTTAGAGGAGATTACAGAAAGGTTCTAAAAGTCAGTAATCTGAAAGCTAATGTTTGAATTGAGAATTAATATCATACTTTACATTTATAAAATTCTTATATCCCCCTCTTAAACAGAATAAATACATTAATGAGTTTTAAAGTAATCTTCTTTAAAATTATTTTTTAAATTAACATGCAGTAAAACTGGCATTTTTAGTGTGCAGTTCTATGAAATTTAATACATATACAAATTTGCATAACCATTGCCTTAGTTTGTATACAGAAAGTTCCATCATCCTCCCAAACTCCCTGTATTATCCCTTTGTGGTTACACTCTTCCCATCCCTAACCCCAGGCTACCTGTGATCTATTCCCCATCATTATGGTTTCATCTTTTGAACATGTGCTGGGGTCCAGCCCCCGCAGGATCCAGGGAAACCCAAAGGAGGAACGGCGTCAGTGATTGTGATTGATTTAGAGAGAGCGATAGATAAGAATGTTGTAGATAAGAAAATAGAGGAGAGAAAGAGGCTGATATTCCTTGGTTTACATAGAGAACCAATAAAACTTCAAGACAAGAAGTTTGCCCTGTTCACGGAGGCCACAGGTGCTCTCCTGGTCTCCCGAGGGAGTGAAGGTGAAGAACGTCTTCCCGTTCAGGTCTTAGAAACCCGGGCAGATAAATGAATGCAGGGAGCCCCCATGCTCCAAAGGATAAGCCTGAAAAAGAGAGGGAGAGAGAGAGAGAGAAAGAAATAGAGAGAGAAGAAAAAACATGGGGTGACCAAGCTTCTGCAAGGTCCCAGAGCTTTATTTTTCAAAAGGTACTTTTATACCTTGCCTTATATATAGGGGGAAATGAAAGATACATGTCCAGGAGACTTATGAGCTATAACCTTAAGTTGATTTTCTCCAGAGTAAGGTGGTCAGGGTTAGTCCCCTGTTAATGTCAGAGGAGTTGGTGAAAGTTATGAAATAGTAAAACAGACAGATTCTGGTTTTGGGGTAGATGCTCAAGAAAGCCTAGGGAGCCCCTTGAGTTCTGAAGCCTTGTTAACAGTTCTCTTCCACATGAACTTGTCATGGGTGGGATCTCCCATGGCAGCTCCCGGCAAACATGTTTTATAAATGGAATCATGTAGGTACCCACTTCACTTATCTCTGTTTTGTCTCTTATTTCTTTTCTTTTGCTTGCTCTGGCCTTAGTTTCCTCTTTTTTTTCTAGTATCTTATAGTTAAAGCTTTGGTTATTCATTTGAAATATTTCTTCTTCTGCAGTAGAACATTTGACTTTTAAAACAGTGTTTCTCTGTTTAGTAGTTTAACAGGGAAACAGTTTTAGCTACATACTACAAATTTTTTTGTGTTGCATTTCTTTTTTTCATGGTTTACAATATTTTTTAATTTCCTTTGAGATTTCCTCTTTTATCTTGAGGCATTTAAAAATATATATGCGTTTTAGTTTCTGTGAATCTTCTGTATCTTTTGTTATTGGTTTTAAGTTTAATTTTATTATAGTTTAAAAACATACTTTGTATGATATGGATTCTTTTAAATATGTTAAGATTTGTTTAATGTCCTAGGATATTATCTACTATGATGAAAGTTTCATGTGCACTGGAAAATAACATTTTTTTCTGTGCATCAAACTGAAACTGCAGGGCTTATCCTAGGACTCTCTCTGTGCCAAAGCCTACTTCTGAGCTTTTGCCTTGAGTACAAGCCTCCAGATACTAAAAGGGGAAAAGAGATAAATTCACTACTGGATTTGAGGGCCTTTAACTCTTTCTACTGCAATTTCTGACTATTATTTCCTTTCCAGACTCCTCAAATGGTGGCTTCAGGCATTCTCTCCAGATATCATAGCTGCAGTCATTAGAAGAGATTGGGTAGGATGTACCTACTTCATCTTAACTAGTCAAAGATTTATTGAGTTAAATCTTTCACTTTTTTACGACTTATGGAGTTATTTTCAGTTTTATCACATCCAAAGTCAGATACGCCAAATATTAGGTAAAATCCCTTGTCTATAGAAAGTGATTTTTTGTTTATTCATTCACAAATATTCATTTAGCACTTACCATGTGTTGACCCTATTCTAGGCATTGAGGATATACCAATGAATAGAAGACTAAGAAGATTCAAGATTATGTTCTAGTAGAAGAAGATAGACAAAATACAACTGAAAATATGTAGAACGTTTGGTGGTGGTAGTTGTGATAAGTATATATGGGGGCAGGTGAGTTCAAGTATTGTGGAAACAGGTAACGAAATTTTAAAAAGGATCATGAGGAAAGTTATTATTGAAAAGGGGATATCTGAATAAAGAAAAATTAGTATTTGATTGTGCAAATTTTGATCACCATTTTTGAAAACTGGATTTGAAGCAAAGTTGAGGAGATATTCAGTTCAGTTCAGTTCAGTCACTCAGTAGTGTCTGACTTTTCGCAACCCCATGAACCACAGCATGCCCGGCCTCTCTGTCCACCACTAACTGCTGGAGTCTACCCAAACCCATGTCCATTGAGTCAGTGATGCCATCCAACCATCTCATCCTCTGTTGTCCTCTTCTCCTGCCTTCAATCTTTCCCAGCATCAGGGTCTTTTCAAAATGAGTCAGCTCTTCACAGCAGGTGGCCAGAGTATCACAGTTTCAGCTTCAACATCAGTCTTTCCAATGAACACCCAGGACTGATCTCTATAATTCAATTATCTATTCAATTAAAAGTTGTAGTCTTTCACATATGTATACCTATAGATGATTCATATTGTGTATGGCAGAAACCAAGGCAATGTGTAAAGCAATCATCTTTCAATTGAAAATAAATAAGTTAAATTAAAAAAAAAACTTGTAATCTTTCAATCACAGATAATTTTTATTAAATATCATTAACTAACTAAAGTTATATGCCAAATTTTAAACATTTTAGACAAAGTAATCCTAATATTATGTAAAACTAAACTGAGTTGGCTGTAAATGATTTTATTTAACATCGGTTGATGTCTGCTGGACTAGTAAACTTCTATGACTCTACGTGAAATTGTTTTATTTTTTTTCTCTGATTCTACTCAGTAGTTTTCAGTTAAATTTTGATACTGCTTTGTCCATATGAATTGCCATAGTGGGAAAGTCATCAAATTAAATTTATGGTAAGGTTATAAATAGCATCTCTGTTTTTCAAATGCTGAAGCATACCTCATGTCAATATTAAATGCCAGCTCCAAACAGTCTTTAATTGCTTGAACATCTTACTTCACCCTTTGTCAGAAGTCATGAGAGCAATATAGACATGCTATGACAAAGTCAGCAGCCACTGTTTTGGCTATAATTCCATGTCCAGACGTTGTCTTGTGCAGTTGCTGTGTAATTCTAATTGACTCCTTGGGGAATCTCAGTTTGTGCCGCTCCGGGCCCAATTCAGCTTCGGAGTTGTGAGTGAGTAAGTGATGACAGAGGTTGACTCAGTGTGTTTGTGTTTGTGGAAGTGTTGAGAGTACAAGGTTATACAAAGGCCAATAGTCATTACTTCCAGGGCCCAGTGGAACTCACACCTTGCTTATCAGCTTTTACCTTAACGTAACTACATATATATTTTGAAATATGAAAACACCTGAAACTTATTAACCTAAAGGTAATAAGTCTTTCAAAAACAAATAAAAGCTAGTATGTAAAAACATGTATATTTATACATACACTCATGTATAGAGGCATATATTTGAAACTGCAAAGTTTTTAAAATAAATGTAGGTATTTTATTTGAGAATAGTGACTTCTTTCCTGGAGTTTCACATATTTGACATTTTGATTGCTGTGCCAAGTAGGTGGTACTGATGTTGTATACTCTTAGTTTTCCTTTTTGTTCTTAGATACAGCCTAAAATATATATTTTCTGTTAAGAAATTAGTGTATCTTCAAATTCTTAATCTTACTCTAAATTCCCAGCTAAAGGAAACATATCCTAAATGTCAGTATGAGAATGATAAAAAGTATCTAGGGTGAAGCATAGGGAAGCCTGGTTTGTTGCAGTCCTTGGGATCAGAAATAGTCTGACACAACTTAGCAACTGATCAATGGCTCTATTTTTCCTACACAAGTCACCATTTCCATTATTTGAATGTGATCCAACTCTTAAACTTCCATACAATTTGATGCATAAATTTTGACCTCTGAAAAAATTTTTATTTAAAAATAGCTTGAGTTTTATAATAGAAAAAAAAATATAACTTGACATCAAATAGTATCTTGAATTTTATACATCAGTAATTAAAGAGAATGCCTCTTAAAGTATAACTTAACTTTTCATAACTTTTCATCTGAATAATCTGATATTACTCTGGAGAGAAAGACTAATGTAAAATGAAGATGTATGAAGAACTGAAAACAAATCCATAGAAAGATATGAAGGTATAAAATCATAGAGAATCTACCTAGTAAAAAAAGACTCATAAGCAGAGGATAAGACAGTAGTTTGCTTTCAAAAGATTGATCTAAATTAAAATGAATATTAAGAAGCTGCTGATAAAAATTGCATTTTTTTTTGCTCTGAACTCTCTTAAGGAATCTTTTTCCAGTAATTTCATGTACATGTAGAGAGCATTTGATATTGTAAGAATTAAAATAAGAGAAAATTATAGGCATAGTTTTAAGGTGTTTTTATGATTATAATTAGTTTCTTTTGGAAATAGTTATGCTGTTAATTTCCATATGTACATCTAATGAAAGAAAAATCTCATAAGAATCTTAATACCATTTAATTTTAACAACAATTCCAACTTATTTATTGAACACTTTCTCTGGAATAGGTGAATATTTCATATTTAATTAAAATATTCATGATAGGCTATCAGTTACATGAAATGAAATCATTTAGTTATTTGACAAATACCTTTATCAATAAGACAAACAAATAAGATTTCCTCTAAAATTTGTGTGTGCTAATTTTTTTTTTTTTTGTCAAATATAGTTCATTCTTTGGGCATATATTTTGTGAGTTGAAATTTTCTTAATTAACACTGAGGATGTATCTATTTTGCTACTTAGAT
>SJYV01049418.1:1622705-1699285 GCA_006410875.1 Neotragus pygmaeus | reverse complement strand
GGGGGGGGGGGGAGGAAAAAAGGCCATTAATGTAGAAGAGGGCTTCCCAGGTGGTGTTAGAGGTAAAGAACCTGTCTACCAATGCAGGAGACATAAGAGATGTGGGTTTGATATCTGGGTTGGGAAGATCCCCTGAAAGAGGGCATGGCAACCCACTCCAATATTCTTGCCTGGAGAATCCCATGGACAGGGGAGCCTGGCAGGCTACAGTCCATAGAGTTGCACAGAGTCAGACACGTCTGAAGTGAATTAGCATGCAGCACATGCAATGTAGAAGGAGGAGGAAAGAGTATTGGGCAGGTCATGAGCAGTGTCTACAACAGAGGATCTGGAATCTAATATTGTAATCTTGAAGACAATAGTGCAGAAGAATTTGTGGAACTAACTCAAGCAGTGGATGTGAGGAAAAAAAGTAGTTACCTTGTAGCCAAGTCAAACACCATTCTCAGTCAGGAGGGTTTTGTATATTCTCTACTGAGTGGTGAGCCAATTTCATGGCACAATAAAACCAAAATCTAGAAATTGGCACAATTAAGCTATCATACAGAGCTGGCTATTGGTTAATTTCCCAGAGAAGGAAATGTCAGGACAGAGTTTGACTAAAATCTGACTTATCACTATGTAATTTGTGAAATGCTTTCCATTTTCTCAAAGCATGAAGAAAAAAATTGGTACAAATTTAAGATTTCATGGAATTATAAGATTCCATATCTCTTGGGGTTAATTTTGTTTCTTAAAGTAGGCACTCTTGTTTGTTTTCTAAAGTCTTAGTTTAAAAATATTAAGCATTTCTAAAGCACCACTTGATACGCAATTGGGTTTGGAGCTAATTTTTTTCCACTTGGATTTTATCTTTGTTGGAAAACCATAGGCTTTAGTCAGTGTGTTTCTTTCAGGTCCATGTTCATTAGCTACAGGAAGAAAGGGCTAGATATTAGTTAGTGCATAATGGCATATCTCATTTTATAGAGATTTTTATATTTCACAGTTTTCTGACCAGTGACATACTGTTTATGCATCCTCTTCTAGTCTTTTAGAGTTAAAATATTGAGTATATATATATATATATATATATTCAAGATTCTTTAAATATTTTAGATTGTAGCTCATTTTATAAAAGGGAGTACATAAATTATCATAATGGACTCAGAAAAATTTTTTTCATTCTTATTGGAATTTAATTATTTTACAATGTTGTGTTAGCTTTTGCTTTACAAAAATGTGAATCAGCCATGTGTATACATATATCCCCTTCCTCTTGAGCCTTCCACCTACCCCCACATACCACACCTCTAGATCATCATAAGGTCATAAAATTTATTCATGTAACTTTAGCGTATTAGTTTTCAGTGGGGTGTATGTATGATTTTGTGCACAAGAGAACATTTGGCAAAGTCTAAAGACATTTTTGACCATCACATCAGAACTGGGAGCAGGATGTTATTGGCATCTAGTGTGCTGGAAACTCCTAAACATCCTGCAATGCATAGGACAGTCCCCCATAACACAGAGTTTTCTGCTCTTAATGTCAGTAATTCCAAGGCTGTAAAACTATGGATTAAGACAGTTGTTTGATTTTTAAAAATTCATCCAATAGGTATATATTTGTGCTCTTTCCATTATAACCCTCACAATGGTACTTTTGAAAGAGATATTTAAAAATTGTTTACAATACAGTTCAACATTTTCAATTCTGGATTCAAATCCACAGAAAAAATGAATAGACTGGTATTAAGCCTTTGGTTTTCTTTTATTATCATTATTTAAATTAATTAATTTATTTTAATTGGAGACTAATTGCTTTACAATATTGTAGTGGTTTTTGCCATACATTCACATGAATCAGCCACGGATGTACATGTGTCCCCCATCCTGAACCCCCCTCCCACCACCTTCCCTATCCCATCCCTCAGGGTTGTCCAAGTGCACTGGCTTTTGAGTGCCCTGTTTCATGCATCGAACTTGGACTAGTGATCTATTTCATATTTGTTAATACACATATTTCAATGCTATTCTCTCAAATCTCCCCACCCTTGCCTTCTCCCATAAAGTCCAAAAGTCTGTTCTTTATATCTGTGTCTCTTTTGCTGTCTCACATATATGGTCATCATTATAATTTTTTAAAATTCCATATATATGCATTAATATACATCAGTGTTTTTCTTTCTAACTTACATCACTCTCTATAATAGACTCCAGTTTCATCCACCATATTTGAGCTGATTCAACTGCATTCTTTTTAATGGCTGAGTAATACTCCATTGTGTATATGTACCACAGCTTTCTTATCCATTTATCTGCTGATGGACATCTAGGTTGCTTCCATATCCTAGCTATTGTAAACAGTGCTGCAAAGAACATTGGAGTACACATGTTTCTTTCAGTTCTGATTTCCTCCGTGTGTATGCCCAGCAGTAGGATTGTTGGGTTGTATGGCAGTTCTATTTCCAGTTTTTTAAGGAATCTTCACACTGTTCTCCATAGTGGCTGTTCTACTTTGCATTCCCACCAACAGTGTAAGAGGGTTCCCCTTTCTCTGCACCCTCTCCAGAATTTATTATTTGTAGACTTTTTGATAGCAGAAATTCTGATCAGTGTGAAATTTGTGGTCTTGACTTGCATTTCTCTGATAATGAGTCATGTTGAGCATCTCTTCATGTGTTTGTTAGCCATCTGTATGTCTTCTTTGAAGAAATGTTTGTTCACTTCTTTGGCCCATTTTTTGATTGGGTCGCTTTTTTTCCCCTGGTATTGAGCTACATGAGCTTCTTGTATATTTTTGAGATTAATTCTTTGTCAGTTTCTTCATTTGCTATTGTTTTCTCCCATTCTGAAGGCTGTTTTTTCACCTTGCTTATAGTTTCTTTCATTGTGCAAAAGCTTTTAAGTTTAATTAGGTCCCATTTGTTTATTTTTGCCTTTATTTCCATTACTCTGGGAGATGGGTAATAGAGGATTCTGCAGTGATTTATATCAGAGAGAGTTTTGCCTATGTTTTCCTCTAGGAGTTTCATAGTTTCTGGTCTTATATTTAGATTTTTAATCCATTTTGTGTTTGTGTGTGTGTGTGTGTGGTGTTATAAAGTGTTCTAGTTTCATTCTTTTACAAATGGTTGGCCAGTTTTCCCAGCACCACTTGTTAAAGAGATTGTCTTTTCTCCATTGTATATTCTTGCTTCCATTGTCAAAGATAAGGTGTCCATAGATACATGGATTTATCTCTGGGCTTTATATTTTGTTCCATTGATCTATATTTCTAACTTTGGGCCAGTACCATACTGTCTTGATGACTGTAGCTTTGTAGTATAGTCTGAAGTCAGGCAGGTTGATTCCTCCAGTTCCATTCTTCTTTCTCAAGATTGCTTTGGTTATTTGAGGTTTATTGTATTTCCATACAAATTGTGAAATTATTTGCTCTAGCTNATCAAATCCATAGAGACAGAAAGCAGAATGGGGGCTGCCAGGGGCTGGGGCAAGGGGAGTGGGGAGTTGGCGTTAATGGGGACAGAGTTTCAGTTTGGGAAAATGACAAAGTTCTGGGGATGGATGGTGGTGGCGGCGGCATGACAATGTGTGTGTTCTTAATGCCACTGAACTTTAACGTACACTTAAAAATGGTTAAAATGAGATTATCATACTGAGTGAAGTAAGCCAGACAGAGAAAGACAAATATCAAATGATATTGCATATATGAGGAATCTAAAGCAGGAAGAGACTCATAGACATGGAAAACAAACTTATGGTTACTAAAAGGGAAAAGGGGTTGGAAGGAGGATAAATTAGGAGGTCGGTATTAACATATATATATATATATATATAAAACACTATGTATAAAACAGGTAACCAGTGAGGAACCACTGTACAGCACAGGGAACTCTACTCAATATTGTAACAACCTATAAAAAGAACCTGCAAAAAGACCAGAGATGTTGTTTAATCACTACGTCATGTCTGACTCTTTTGAGACCCCATAGACTGTAGCCCACCAGGCTCCACTGTCCATGAGATTTCCAAGGCAAGGCTTCCCTTGTGGCTCAGCTAGTAAAGAATATTGTAGTACGTTGCCATTTCCTACTCCAAGGGATCGTCCCGACCCAGGGATTGACCCTGAGTCTCTTGCCTCTCCTGCACTGGCAGGTGGATTCTTTACCACTACCTAGGAAGCCTAAACACACACACACACACACACACACACACACACACACACACACACACACACACACACACACGTTCTGAATCCCCACACTGTACACCTGAAACTAATAAGATATTGTAAATTACCCATATGTCAATAAATTTTTTTTTAATGGTTACAATGGTAAATTTTGTTATGTACTTTAATTAAAATTTTTAAAGAAAGGAAGAACAGTGAGGCAAGCTGGTCAGGAGGAGACAGAACTGGGTGTGCAGGCGGAGGAAGGCAAGTGCCTTGGAGTATCCTGCAGGATTGGGCACCCTGCCACCCAATCAGAGCAATAAAATGGAGACGGCGGAGAGGGGGTATCAAAAGAAGGGTGGGGTGGTTACAGTGTCATAGGACATTTAAGCAAAGACCCAGGGCAGACGAGGAGTCGTGTGGAGACCAGAAAGAAGCAACAGCTCCCGCAAAGGCCCTGAGGCTAGATGATGACTGGTGTGTTTAAGGAACGACGAAGAGGCCGATGTGGCTGGATCTGGGTGAGTGAGTGAGCACAGTAGGGGGAGGTGAAGCTGGGCAAAGGATGCGGCAGAGGATGCAGATCTTTGTGGGTTACGAGGATGACTTGGGCTTTTTCTCTGAGGAAGGTGGGAGCCACAGAGGCTTCTGAGCAGAGGAGGGACATGGACCGACTCAGGAACTCAGAGGCGCCCTCTGGCTTCTACGGTGGGTGGGAGAGGAATAGATCATGGGGGAAAGGGTGACTGGGGACATGAAGAGATCAGGATACGGCGGCACAACCAGAGTGGGGCTGAGAAGATGGTGAGAAGCAGGCGGATTTCTGGTTGATGCTGAAGCAGACGCCAACACGATTTGCTAATGGGCTTCCCCAGTGGCTCAAATGGTAAAGGATCTGCCTGCCAACGCAGGAGACTCAGGTTCAATCCCTGGGTCAGGAAGATCCCCTGGAGAAGGGAATGGCAACCCACTCCAGTATTCTTGCCTGGAGAATCCCGTGGACTGTAGCCCACCGGGCTCCACAGTCCACGGGGTCACAGAGAGTTGGACGTGACTGAGCATGTGTGCCACAGGGGATTGGGAAAAAAGAGACAAGAGAAAGACCCCGAGGTCTGGGGCCCCAGCACCTAGAATGATGAAGCTGTCTTAACCAAGATGGAGAAGATGGCTGGTTTGGGCAACAATGACTAGAATTCTTCTGTCAGAGTCATACTCAGTTCAGTACATCCTACATCAGCTGAAGATGGACTCCTAGAGACGTGGAAACTAGCTTGTACCCACAACCTTGGATCAGGGCCTGAGTTGGGCTGAGATTGACCTTGGTCTCATTGAGGGGTGCAGGTCAGATCATTAACCTCATCCCTGGGGTCTCAGGCACAAATAGGGATACTAATGGGCCCGATTTCAGAATCAGCACGAGGCACCTATGAGTGGATCTATGCAAAGGGTTTGGACAAGCCCCTGACAGACAGAAAACACACTGTGCGTGCTAAGTCGCTTCAGCTGTGTCCAGCTCTTTGCGACCCTGTGGACCACAGCCTGCAAGGATCCTCTGTCCATGGGATTTTCCAGGCAAGAATACTGGAGCTGGTTGCCGTTTCTCTTCAGGTTATGTTCCTGACCCAGAGACCGAATCTGAGTCTTCTGTGTTTCCTGCACTGCAGGCAGATTCTTTCCCTGCTGAGCCATCATGGAAGACAATGGGATAAAAGAAACAAATCTGAGTCAGTTGTAGTGAAGTAGATGAACCTTGATTCTTTCATACAGAATGAAGCAAATCAGAAAGAGAAAAACAAGCAACATATATTGACGTATATAATGGCAACCCACTCCAGTTTTCTTGCCTGCAGACTTCCATGGACAGAGGGGCCTGGTGGGCTACAGTCCCTGGGTCCCAGAGAGTCGGATACAACTGAGTGACTAACTGATCAATGAAATGGAGAAAAATGGTCCCGACGAGCCTATATGCAGGACAGGAATAAAGATACAGACACAGAGAATGACTTGTGGACACAGTCGGGGATGGAGAGGGTGGAGCAAATTGAGAGGGGCACTGACATATATACCCTGCCCAGTGTAAAACAGACAGCTAGAGGGCAGCAGCTCTGTAGCACAGGCAGCCCGGGGCAGTGCTCTGTGATGACCTCGCGGGGTGGGGTGAGCGGTGGTGGCAGGGAGGCTCAAGAGGGAAGGGATATAGACACTCTTGCAGCTGATTCATGTTGTACAGTAGAAACCAACAGGACGTTGCAAAGCAAGTATTCTCCAATTAAAAATAATTTTCTTAAAGGTGTGGTTCTCTCTAACACCAGATATAAATTCATTCACTCAATCACTTATTCATTCAGTAGTTGTTCACCGAGCCTCATTCTCAGGTTCTGAACTAGGTTCTGTACTACATTCTAGGTTCTAGGTACTAGGTTTGTCCTCCAGAGGAAGAAGATAGGCAATTAACCCAGTAAACAATGGTGAGGGTTTTCACACAGAGACCATCAGATGCCCATGAAGAAGAGATCTAAACTGGTCTCATTGTAGACGTTAGGTGGGGAGGCCAGGAAGGTTTTCTAAAGGAAGAGACTTTTTTTTTTTTTTTTGCTACACAGGTCCTTCACTGTGGTGTGCGGTCTTTCTCCAATTGTGGTACACGGAGGCTTCTCTAGCTGTAGCACGTGGGCTCTAGCGCACAGGAGCTCAGTAGCTGTAGAGTGCAGGTTTAGCTGCCCAGTGATATGTGGGATCTTAGTTCCCTGACCAGGGATCGAACCTGTGTCCCTGGTATTGGAAGGCAGATTCTTAACCACTGGACCACCAGGGTAAGTCCCAGGAAGAGACAATTTATATCACTAAATATGCACTTCCCTGAGCCCTGTGAGTGCTCCCCAGCATCTCAGCCCCTTTCTAAGTCTCCTGGGCCTCCCCATGATGCAGCAGACAAAGGTCCACACTTGGCACAAAAAGGGAGCCTCCCTTCTAACTGGTCAGGGCTCATGCCACTCTGGATGTTACACACTTTATTTATTGGAGTATAATTGCTTTACAATGTTGTGCTAGCCTCTGCTGTACAGTGAAGTGAATCAGCTCTATGTATCCACATAGCCCCTTCCTCTTGACCCTCCACTCCCCCCTCCCCCAATCCCACCCCTCCAGGTCATCACAGAGCACCAAGCTGAGCTCCCTGTGCTATACACCAGGTTCCNCAAGTTGTAAAAAGTCCGGGGGAACCTGTTAGGCAAGTTAGAGAGCCATCAGAGGGGGTTTGAGCTGAAAAATTCCTTTCAAATGCAGAAGACTGAAGCCCTAAGTTAACTTTTTCCAGAGAGTGTCAGAAGAGTGGAAAGCACAGTACAATAAAATCAGGCCAACTCTGGGTTTGGGGGGGTAGATGTTTAGGAAAACTCAGGGGGAACTCCTGAAGCCAATCACACCTTTGCGTTTTGTGGGGCTTCCTTCCTCATGACCTTTGCCATGGGTGGGATTCCTCATGCTGGCTCCCGGCAGTAAATATATATATACTCTTGTTTGTCCTATGTGAACACATACTGTTTATCTTGCTTCTTGAGAGGAATAGCAAAAAATGCATTTACCAGATCGGTGGCCATCTACTATGTATTAGATAACTTGTTAAGCTATTGTATCAAAAATATCACATTAGGTACAACAGGTTTATTTGGATTTCCTATTGGTTGAGTTTATGGTAACCCACTATCATTCTTCTGTATCTCTTTGGCCTTTATAGAGTTCAAAATAGAAAATTAAATGGCTGTATATTCAAAAATTACCATTGCTGCATTATTCAGATCTTAACAGATGGCAGCAATCTCTATTATTCCCTGTAGGATGCAGTACTGTCTTTGATATACTCTCTTGGCCAGAGGTGGGGTGGGTTGTGATAGAGATTTTCACTTGACTTTTCTCACTGTAATGGTTCCTACCACAGAGGTCAAGGGGCCACTGTTTGGGGTTCTGCTCATCTCTAAGTATGTTCATTCCAATTTTACATTTTCATCTTGGAAATTGAACCTTGGGTCTGTAGAAGCAGTAGAACTACTGTGAGTTGGATCTAATGTTTTATTTGGATGCATATAGGTATGAATATAAGTAGATTCGTATAAGTATGCATCTACCCTACCATAGGGTCAGTGATGATGCCTACAATCCTTCAAGTCCACAAATATCACCATCAGAGCAAACTGATATCCTCAATATCTAGTAATGGCTCAGTAGTCCCTTTACCCCAGTGTGAAGTTATCTGAGTAAATGGCTTAGGACCCTTTGAGGAAGGACTGGAGGAATCTTTCTCAGGTATCAAAGTTCACGTCATGGTGGTTGTGGTGAAATGCCATCCATATTCCCTTCTATAAGGGAATTGGTGTCCCAGCTGTTGAGCATCTCTTCAGGAACAGCCTTAGCTGCGAGAGTCACTTTACCAAAAGTCATGCCTTTCTTTGGGCGGTCCACTTCCAGGAACTCATCAAATGAGAGAAGATAAAGATTCTACCATAACAGGTCAATTTAAGACAACTCTGAAGGGCTATTCTATCTCCCTAACTCTCTGTAGAGTTTGTAGAGTTGATCAACTCTGTTGCCATCATAAAACTCGACTTCAACTTCTGACACTTTAGTTTCTTGCCTCTCGTTTCCACAGTTTTAAATTCTTAGTAGTCTCAAAAATTCTACACATTAAATTACATCTAAATTTCTGTTTCCAAGAAACTCAACTTGTAATGATTCAAATTCTATGTCCAACAGTCTTTGAAATGTAAGAGTTCATCCCTTACTCCAATTTAGCTACATGCCCTTTGGACTAAGTCTGGGGAAATAATCATTGCATACGCATATTGGGATTGAACAGGATCCTTCCCCTTGGGGACAAAACCTGTGCTTCATTCAGCAGATCTGGGTCTGAAAACTGATCAGTTCTCGATATTAGGAATAGATTATACATTTTTAATGGGATTGCTTCCCTTAACCTTCTGACCTACACTTGAATTCTTGTGTTTATACAAATTGAACAAACACTTATTGGGCATCACAGGTTTCTTTAGTCCTATTAAGCATCTCCAAGCAATCTGTAGGTCAGGCCCTCACAGCTGCCACTGCAACCTTATCACTCATTAGAATCATTGTTCACACTTGGCCTCTGCAACTAAGTGCACTGGTGGGCCTTTATTGTTCTGAGAATCTATCAATCCAGTTGAAATAGTTTTATAAAAGCATCTCATACTGTTAGTTTTACCCTACAAAGGAGGATCATGACTGAGCTTCTTGGTGACACTGGCGTCCATCTCACCATGGCATTCCTCATTATTTTGGTAAACAGTTTCCTCTGGTCTCAACCAGGAAGAAAATGGTTATCTGGTTATGTAAGAAGGGAGTTTCTGTCCTGCCAGCAAAATCCTCCGACTTTCATAATCAGCCTTAAAAGTGAAGTGAAGTGGCTCAGTCGTGGCCGACTCTTTGTGACCCCATGGACTGTAGCCCACCAAGCTCCCCTACCCATGGGATTCTCCAGGCAAGAATATTAGAGTGGGCTGCCATTTCCTTCTCCAGGGGATCTTCCCGACCCAGGGATTGAACCCAGGTCTCCCACATTGCAGGCAGACGCTTTAACTTCTGAGCCACCAAAAGTGGTTATTAATCACTCCCCATCTTTTATTGGCTTTTCCAGTGCACAGAATACTCCCAGCAATAGTTCTCCAAGTTCACTGTTCTCATAATTACTATTGTTTCCAGCACTTCTTAAACACCTAAAGCACTGCAACCATCACTCCTTTCCCCTTCACTGGAATCAATTCCCAGTGCACCGCTGGTGAAAATTTTAGTAATTATGTCAGTATTGCATGTCAGGACAGACTCAGGGCTCCTCCTGGCTGATAAGATCCTTGTAAAAGTCTGAAGGTTGGTATCCAACACCAAAATCCTGCTTTGGCATTTGCTTTCTAGTACTATTTTTTGGATCAACATTTGCAGATCAGGTTCCTGAAGAAACAGATTCTGAGAATATAAGATTGATATTCAGGTGATTTATCATGGTGTTCCTTTGGGAACAATATCTGTGGAAGACTAGATTTTTAAATCTAGATTTTTCCTTTTTTTCAAACCTCTGCTTTTACTTTTGGTATTTTCTTCCTCAAGGGCTGTGAAAGATTGCTTTTAAAAAGACAGACTGAATAATGGAAATACTTCATAAAATATTTATGGAGGAGTTAATGCTTGTCTCAGAATAACAGAGGTCTAGACCCTTTTTTTCTTGCCTGGAGAATCCCAGGGATGGGAGAGCCTGGTTGGCTGCCGTCTCTGGAGTCACACTGAGTTGGACACGACTGAAGTGACTTAGCAGCAGCAGCAGACCCTTTTCTCGTTTGATGGTTGATTTCATCATTGGTGTGTTGGCACATACTGTTAACAGGGTCATGTCAATCTGTTTGGTTGTCAGGACTGTTTGAGTGTACAGGGTTAGAACTCCTATGGTTTCTGGCAGTGGTGCTGGGGGCTGGTGGGGAATAAAGACGACAGTGCATTTAACAAGGGTTCAGAAGTCAGAGAACAAAACAGTACTAGAAAGTCTCTAGAATGGTCTGAAAGACATGGAAATACTAAGAAATAAAGTGACTCTATAGCAATGGCTTCTAAATTTCTTTCTATGATCTTTCCACTCTCAAAATACATTTAGGACACTTATTCCTTATATTCATCTCATCATTATTTTTTCTTTGCTCATTGTCTTCATGCAGGTAAAAAAGCAATCTAAGTCATCTACAATTAACTTTGAAGTTTACACTATAGCTCTTCCTTCTCCAACTAGTTAGCAGATATTAGATCTTGTTCAAAATGGTTTATTCTAAAAGGTCCTTGATATTTGGAATGAGCTTATTGGATCTAGGTTAAATAATTTTAGACATGAGTGAATATCAAGGACCTTTTGGCATGAACCAAATCTTTACAAGCTTCCCTGGTGGTTTCAGTTCAGTTCAGTCCATTTCAGTCGCTCAGTCATGTCCAACTCTTTGCGACCCCATGAATTGCAGCACACCAGGCCTCCCTGTTCATCACCATCTCTCTGAGTTCACTTAGACTCATGTCCATTGAGTCCATGATGCCATCCAGCCATCTCATCCTCGGTCGTCCCCTTCTCCTCCTGCCCCCAATCCCTCCAGGCATCAGAGTCTTTTCCAATGAGTCAACTCTTCGCATGAGGTGGCCAAAGTACTGGAGTTTCAGCTTCAGCATCATTCCTTCCAAAGAAATCCCAAGGCTGATCTCCTTCAGAATGGACTGGTTGAATCTCCTTGCAGTAAAGAATTCACCTATGATGCAGGAGACATAGGAAACATGGTTTTGGTCTTTGGATTGGGAAGATCCCCTGGAAGAGGAAATGGCAATCCACTTCAACATTCTTGCCAGAACAAGCCCATGTACAGAGGAGACTGATGGGCTATAGTCCATGGGGGTCACAAACTGTTGGACCTGACTGAGTAACTGAGCACGCAAATGTCTATGGACGATTTGAGTAGCACCAAATGTCCTGCAAGGCTCCAGCCACTAACCCCTAATCACCCTGCTTTCTTGATCACCATTCGTTTCCTCTTATTTTGGTGACTACATTTCAGACAATTCACTCTGGCTCAGATGTAGCTTCCTCTTAAAATGTAAATGTTGGTACTGTCCTTCAGGAGGCCCATCTATAAGAGGTGTTCTGTCTGCAGGCCTTGTCTAAGCATTTTGGACACTGTCCTTACTGGGCTCACAGCACTCCTTTGTGCTGTTTACCAGGGCAACAGGATCGGCCTTGTTGGTCCTGGAATGAGTGGCTATGCATACTCTGTCATATTCTTACAGATGTGTGCTTTTTAATGGTAAAGAACAAACTATTTTCCAACTCTATATAACAGTTTTCAAGGATGAAGTGAAGGCATACATTTTGAGGGTCAAAGAACTTAGTTGTCAAAATCAAAACTACAATGAGATATCACTTCACAACAGCCAGAATGGTCATCATTAAAAAATCTACAAATAGTAAATTCTGGAAAGGATGTAGAGAAAAGGAAGCTTCCTACATTGTTGATGAGAATGTAAATTGTTGTAAACACTGTGGAGAACAGAACAGAGGTTCCTTAAAAAACTAAAAATAGTTGCCATATGATCCTTCAACCCCGCTCCTTAAATTTATCTGGAGGAAACTAAAATTTGAAAAGATACATGCAACCCAGTGTTCATAGCAGCACTATTTACTGTAGCCAAGACATGATATTAAGAAGAGGGGGCAAGAATACACAGAAGATCTATTCAAAAAAGTTCTTAATAACCTGGATAACCATGAAAATATGTTCACTCAACTAGAGTCAGACATCCTGGAGTGTGAAGTCAAGTGGGTTTTGGGGAGCATTACTATGAACAAAGCTAATGGAGGTGATGGAATACTAGCTGAGCTATTTTTAATCCATAAAGATGCTGCTGCTAAAGTACTGCACTCATTATGACAGAAAACATGGAAAACTGAGCAGAGGCCCCAGGACTGGAAAATGTCAGTTTTCATTTCAATCTCAAAGAAGGGAAATGCCAAAGAATGTTGAGACCACTTCATAATTGCACTCATTTCATATGCTAGCAAGATCATATTCAAAATCCTTCCAGTTAGGCTTCACCAGTACATGAGCTAAGAACTTCCAGATGTAAAAGCTGGATTTAGACAATGCAGAGGAGACAGAGATAAATTGCCAACATTGGTGGATCATAGAAAAAGCAAGAGAATTCCAGAAAAATATCTAGTTTTGCTTCACTGAGTATGCTAAAGCCTTTGATTGTGTGGATCAGAACAAATTGTGGAAAATTTTTAAAGAGATGGGAATACCAGACCACCTTACTTGCCTCCTGCAAAACCTGCATGCATGTCAAGAAGTAACAGTTAAAATCACACATGCAACCATGGACTGGTTCAAAATTGGGAAAGGAATTAAGTCAAGGCTGTATATTGTCCCCCTGCGTATTTAACGTATATGCAGAGTACATCATGTGAAATGCTAGGTTGGATGAAGCACAAGCTAGAATCAAGATTGCTGGGAGAAGTATCAATAACCTCAGATATGCAGATGACACCACCCTAATGACAGAAAGGGAAGAGGAACTAAACAGCCTCTTGATGAAGGTGAAAGAGGAGAGTGAAAAAGCTGGCTTAAAACTCAACATTAAAAAAACTAAGATCATGGCATCTGGTCTCATCACTTCATGGCATATAGATGGGGAAATAGTGAGCTCTAAATTCATTGCAGACAATGACTGCAGCCATGAAATTAAAAGATGCTTACTCCTTGGAAGAATTGCTATGACAAGACTAAACAGTATATTAAAAAGGAGAGACATTGCTTTGCTGACAAAGGCCCATCTAATCAAAGCTATGGTTTTTCCAGTAGTCATGTATGGATGTGAGAATTGGACCATAAAGAAGGATGAGTGCTGAAGAATTGGTGCTTTCAAACTGTGGTTTTGGGGAAGACTCTTGAGAGCCCCTTGGACAGCAAGGAGATCAAATCAGCCAATCCTAAAGGAAATCAACCCTGAGTATTCATTGAAAAAACTGATGCCGAAGCTCCAATTTTTTGGCCACTTGATTGAGATGGGCCAGCTGATTGTAAAAGACTCTGATGCTGGGAAATATTGAAGGCATGAGCAGAAGGGGATGACAGAGGATGAGATGGTTGGATGGCATCAACAGTTCAGTAGATATGAGTTTGAGCAAGCTCCAGGGAATAGTGAAGCACAAGAAAGCCTGGCATGCTTTAGTCCATGGGGTCACAAAGGGTTTTACATGACTAAGCAGCTGAAGAGCAACAATTAAAAGACATGGGAACAACCTAAATGTCCATCAACAGATGAATGGATAGAGATATGATTTATACAAATATGTTTGTGTGTATATATATATATATATATATATATATGTATATAAAATGGTGTATCACTTAGTCATAACAAAGAAGAAAATAATGCCATTTGTAACAACATGGATGGACCTAGAGATTTTCATATTAAATGAGTTATGTCATGCAGATAAAGACAAATATTATATATCACTACCGCAGAATTTTAAAAAATTATGCAAAGAACTTGTTTACAAGATAGAAGTAGACTCATAGACATAGAAAACAAACCATGATTTCTAAAGGAGATAGCAGGGTGGGAGGAAATGAATTAGGGTTTAAGATTAACATATCCATTCTACTATATATAAAATAGATAAAGACTTTCCATATCACACAGTGCACTATAGTCAATATCTTATAATAATCTATAATGGGAAAGAAACTGACAAGAAAAGTTATATATGTATATATGTATAAATCACTTGATGAATACTTGAACTAACACATTATAAATTAACTATACTTCAATGAAAAAAGAGGTCAAAAATTTAAAAATAAGAAACCTTAGTTGTGCTGCTGATTTCAGATGACAGATATAATTCAGCATTAGTATGTGGGATGGTATGGATGATAATAATGTGAGATGCCATGAAAACTTATAGTCATATTGCATTACACTTCTGCAAACATGAATTAGAAAACAATTTCATTTTGAAGTGTCTATCAGGAGAGTGAATTTGCATGGATTTAAGAGTATATATGGATGTGTTAGTGACGACTCTTGAGAGTCCCTTGGACAGCAAGGATATCCAACCAGTCCATTCTGAAGGAGATCAGCCCTGGGATTTCTTTGGAAGGAATGATGCTAAACCTGAAACTCCAGTACTTTGGCCACCTCATGCGAAGAGCTGACTCATTGGAAAAGACTCTGATGCTGGGAAGGATTGGGGGCAGGAGGAGAAGGGGACGACCGAGGATGAGATGGCTGGATGGCATCACTGACTCGATGGACATGAGTCTGAGTGAACTCCAAGAGATGGTAATGAACAGGGAGGCCTGGCATGCTGCGGTTCATGGGGTCGCAAAGAGTTGGACACGACTGAGCGACTGAACTGAACTGATGGATGTGGAAAGTATATAGAAAACAGAAAAAATCAAAGCAGTATTGTAACACTGTTGATCCTATTCCTTTAAAAAAAAAAAAAGGCTACTCAGGTTCACATTCTGAGAAAAATACTCCGGTTGACAACCACCATGAACATAAAGCTGTCACTAGATTAGACCTGGGAATCTTGCATCAGGTCTAGGATGGTACAAGCTGTAGAGACAATGGGCATACACATTAGGAAACAAAGGAGGCCTATAAGCAGCACATTGCATACCTGCCATAAGCCTAGCATCTGCAATCCCCCTATGACTGTGTATAAAAAAACCCATGAAAATGAAATATCTCAAGTATATGTTGAAACGACAATGGACTGCCTTTTGCCTCAGCAGAGCAGGCCACTTTTGGCAGCATGTAAGGACCATAAATTATAGGCATGCACACTTGTGTGTGTGTGTGTGTGTGCCCAAGAGAAAGAGATTGAAATTAATGAGAAACAAAGGTAAAATTTTGTGATTAATAAATTGACTAAAATGTATATAGGGCACCTTTTAAAATTTATTTGTAAGCCTATGTTACTGTTGGATCACCAAATTCCATTCTTCAATTGACAAAAAAAGAATTTCAAACTTTACAAAAATATTTGCAATTTTGATAGATTATTTCAATGTGTGGCTTTAAAACTGAGTTTCGCCCTACTATAGTTATTCCTAAAACTGAATTCTGCCTCAGGGTTCCTAATATGTTCTTCAGGAAGCAATTATCCTGTTACAAATATCTCATTTGATTCCTACAGGAATCTATACAGTAGGTGCTAGCATCTGTCTCACTGAGGGGCCTAGAGCAGAGAGGCCCACAATTGCCACGAAGAATAGCCAGACCTCAAAGTCAGCTTTCTTTCTTCAAATACTGTATTTTTTTTTCTTTCTGCACAATCATTATTGTTATACAATCACATGACAATAATAATTCATGTCTGCTTGGCAATGGAAGAGTTTTCAAAGTATTTCATTACATTATCTCATGCATTAAAAAAAATTCTGCCACCTAGAAACTATTTTTATTCCCTATCATATTTTTTACAGATAAAAAGTTTGTGTTTCAGATAAAATAACTGACAAGCCGAAGATAAACGAGCAAGTACTGAGCCCACAACCTCTTATTGTGGAAGCCACATTCCTGTCATACTGCTGACCTGTTTAGGAAGCTTTCATTGTTACAAATAGCAGTGAAATAATTCTGAAATGTAAATGTGTGTTTTTGAAAGATGGATTGCATGCAAAAACAGAAGCTTGGGCTCCTGTTAAAATTTTCAAGTGATAAAACTTTAATTCAGAGCCCTGAAGCAGACAGAAACAAGGCTGGCTAATCAAATTCTGCATGGCAATATATAAAATAACTTTGCAGCTGTCTGTATGTCTCAAGAGACTAATGTTCTTATATTTGTCTTAGATTTAATTTTAGTGCATAAGTCACACTGTCATTTGTTGTTTCTATATTTTTTCAAATGTATGCCTTGCATTTTGTTTCTTTATTGTCTATCTTCAGGAAACTAGGTATTATCAAAGTACTTAAATATTAAAATATGTATAGGATTCTCTCTCTGTCTTTCTGTTTCTCTTTTATTCTCTCTTTTTTTACATCTCTCTCTTGTCTCAATACAAGTGAAAATGGGCCACACAAGGGCACATAATAAGTTTCACTGAGTACAATACTTCAAATCAAAATCATTCTCAATAATAAGATAGCAATTTTATAAAAATAAGGTTTTCAACAGAGGAACAATAGAAAATCCATTTCTTTTGGTTAACTTCCAACAATGAACATTATCAAATAAATGAATACTTTTAGTTATTTGCATGGTATTTCCTAATGATGGAATGTTAAATAAAAGATCATTTGAAAACGTAATTTGATAAATTCTTCAGAAAATTGTTCTAGAGATGTTAATAGAAGAGCCTTGGCAGGGGTGGGGGAAGGTTGAAATAATAAAGCTGAAGAGGTTTATTTACAGCATTATTTCCTAGAATTCTTAAAAGGTTCTAAAGTTACTTAATCAGAACTCCACTTCTGAATCACATTTTCATTAGGACTTCTATTAACATCTTCATTTCAGTTCAGCTCAGTTCAGTCACTCAGTTGTGTCCGACTCTTTGCGAGCCCATGGATTGCAGTACATCAGGCTTCCCTGTCCATCATCAACTCCTACAGCTTACTGAAATTCATGTCCATTGAGTTAGTGATGCGATCCAACCGTCTTATCCTCTGATGTCCCCTTCTCCTCCAGTCTTCAATCATTCCAAGCACCAGGGTCTTTTCAAATGAGTCATTTCTTTGCAGCAGGTGGCCAGAGTATTGGAGTTTCAGCTTCAGCATCAGTCTTTCCAATGAATATTCAGGACTGATTTCCTTTCAGGTGGACTGGTTGGATCTCTTTGCTATCCAAGGGACTCTCAAGAGTCTTCTCCAACACCACAGTTCAAAAGCATCAGATCTTCAGCACTCAGCTTTCTTTATAGTCCAACTCTTACGTCTATACATGATTACTGGAAAAACCAAAGCTTTGACTAGATGGACCTTTGTTGGCAGAGTAACATCTCTGCTTTTTAATATGTTGTCTAAGTTGGTCATAACTTTCTTCCAAGGAACAAGCATCTTTTAATTTCATGGCTGCAGTCACCATCTGCAGTGATTTTGGAGCCCCCCTCTCGTCAAAAAAATAAAAAGTCTGTGACTGTTTTCATTGTTTCCCCCATCTATTTGCGATGAAATGATGGGACCAGATGCCATGATCTTTATTTTTTGAATGCTGAGTTTTAAGCCAGCTTTTTCATTCTCCTCTTTTACCATCATCAAGAGGCTCTTAGGTTCCTCTTTGTTTTCTGGCATAAAGATAGTGTCATCTGCATATCTGAGGTTATATTGATATGTCTTCCCACAGTCTTGATTCCAGCTTGTGCTTCATCCAGCCCGGCGTTTCACATGATGTACTCTGCATATAAGTAAATAAGCAGGGTGACAATATACAGCCTTGACATACTCCTTTCCCAATTTGGAACCAGTTCTAATAACATCTTCTTCAGTAAAACCCCTTAAAAGAGTTGATCAGTGTTGTGTTAGAGCTATAGACAGACTTTCCTTGTTAAAAAAACATATATGACTTGTTATCAAGGACAATTGCATTTTTTTGCATCCGTTTTTTAGATTCCTTTATAGTTTCCAAATTTCTGATTAAAAAATGAAGATTTCATTTTCTGTATCTATAAAACAACCTTAAATATTTATATCCATAGTAATCATAATTTAATAGTGAATAATCAGATGGGAGATTTTGAAATTCAGAAAAAAGTAGTCTTTCCCCTGTTGTTATATTCTAGTGTCTCAGAGAAAATGATATTCAAACTACTCTCTATTAGTAAGAGCTTTCCCTGGGCCCCTTAACTGCCCCAGGGACCTTGCACACTCTCGCCATCCAATACTATCAGTCTCTCTCTTTTTGACTCAAAAAAATTTTTTTTTCCTTCTGTAAATTCAGCATAACTTAAAGCACTCATGTTACACCTAACATCAGTATAAACTCAATTTCCACATTACTTTCAAAATCACCATCTCTTTTCCAACTTCACAGGCTTCCAGTTTATGCTTCTTTGACTGCATTCTCTCCATTATCCTGTTATTTAGTTTTAAGAACCCCTTGAATCTTTATTGAGTGTCTATCATTCCACACACTGTGCTAAGTGCTCAAAGTCAAATATTGAGTAGTAAAAATTTCTGGCTTCAAGGTACCATTTAGCTGGTAAAAAGTCATGGAAACAAATCAGGATAATACAATGCCACAAAAGAAGTGTGTACTTAATATAAGGGAATGCTGGTCACTTCCTGACAATAGGAAGGGGCTGGAATACACAGGAAATACTCCACAGAGAGAAAAGGTCATATCCACAAGTCTTAAGTGATGCCATGATTTGAGAGTGGTGGCTATCCAAGTACAGACAGCACTGGATATAGACATGGGAGAAAGACAGTGGAGTCTGTTGGTAGGAGAAAAAGNTGGAATACACAGGAAATACTCCACAGAGAGAAAAGGTCATATCCACAAGTCTTAAGTGATGCCATGATTTGAGAGTGGTGGCTATCCAAGTACAGACAGCACTGGATATAGACATGGGAGAAAGACAGTGGAGTCTGTTGGTAGGAGAAAAAGTTTGCTTTGGAGTTTTCCATGTCACGCTAATGGACTTGGACTTTTTCTTAGAGGTATAAAATCTAGGCTTTCATTTGGTATTAAAGTAAATGATTGAGTTTTCAAAAGATTATGGACAAAGTTATATAAAAAAGGAGATGGTAGCAGGGGTGCGATCACATTAAATCAAATCCCATATCTGCTGGGTGGGTGACCCACCAACTGGAGAACAACAATACCAAAGAAGTTATTGTACTGTTGTGAAAGTTCTAGGCCCATGGGATCTCCAACCATGGGATTCCCTGGAAATTCCCAGGGAATCTGACTTTGAAGGATAGCAAGATTTGATTGCTAAACTTCTGCAGGACTGGGGAAACAGAAAGTCTTGGAGGGAACAAACAAAACCATGTGTGCACCAGGTTCAAGGGAAAGAAGCAGAGATCCCACAAGAGACTGAAGTAGACTTGTCTGTGAGTGTTTGAGGGTCTCCTGCAGAAGCCTGGGTCAGCAGTGGCCTACCATGGAGACGAGGGCACTGGCAGCAGCAGTCCTTGGAGGTGCATATCAGCATAAACCTTTAAAGGTCACCTTTAGCTCACCCTAGAGCCTATAGGAGCACAGCCCTACCAATCAGAAAATTGAATTAAAAATTTACTGAGCATGTCCCTGCCCACCAGATCAAGATGCAATTTTCCTCATAACCAATACCTTCCATCAGGAAGCTTGCACAAGCCTCTTATCCTCNTTTCACTTTCACTTTTCACTTTCATGAATTGGAGAAGGAAATGGCAACCCACTCTAGTGTTCTTGCCTGGAGAATCCCAGGAACAGGGGAGCCTGGTGGGTTGCTGTCTATGGGGTCGCACAGAGTTGGACACGACTGAAGTGACTTAGCAGGAGCAGCAGCAGAGAGCAAGGTAACAGTGCTTTCCTCAAACTTGCAGAAGTCCATGATGTGTGATGGAAAACTGGATTCCTCATAGAATCATGGATACTAAACTCTTTCTGCTTCCGTTACAATTTTTTAAAATCATGGAATTGGGCATTTCATAAAGAATAATTGAGTTGATCTCCAATTAATTCAGAAGTGTGGAAATAGGAAATAAAGAGCACAGCTTTGTTACTTACTAATAGTCTGTCTATGATAAAAAATTTTTTTTGATGAATGAAGATGGCTTGTGAAATTATAATTAATCCTGTTCTCTTAACAGTGCACAGAAACTGGAATTGAAAATAAATCAAAATTTATAGTTAGGATATAAGACATAGCATGATCCCATTCTTTCTTAGTTGTGTGCCCTCTCAGGCTCCATTTTTTCATACTCAAAAATGGGAAAAACAAAACTTACCCCCAAGACAGATGCTTCAGTACTTTGAAATTTTAAGCATGATGTGAGTGAAATCTAATATCATTGCTCCCATAACTTATATGTTACTGTTCCCCCAAATGTTAAAGGCTATGATGGACTGCTATTCTTTGAAATATTAAAGGATGCTCCAGCATGAACTCTGGGGTAATTGCAAACTTAATCATAAACTCCTGTTAAAAATGGAAGTTAGGTTCAATGAGGGCACAAAAGTTTTGTGATAGTGTACTAGAGTGAACTTACATTGATAGATTTTGTTAAAGCTATCTTTTCTCACCATGTTCTATGGTGATAAACTGCAGCCATATGTAACAATTCAGATGCATCTCAAAATCAAATGATTTGGATTTACAATTGATTTGATTATGCTACTATCTCTTGTGAAGTTTATACACACCATTTAAAAATAGCTCCACTCCCCACCAAGCTTACCAGATTTAAATGCTGCATTTTGCAAGAGTGTATGATACCATAAAGATGAAATTACAGTGGTGTGATGGAAGACAGCCATGCTGAGAAGCAATATGAGTAATGCCCGCTTGAGATACTGATGGATAGATGGTCAGGGATCTGAGGATCAGTCATTGTTATTAATCATGTACTGTAATATAACTGATTGTTATTACTTCATACACTAGGTGGCTAGGAATGCAGCCAGTTCAATAAAATCATTTTAACTTCCTTTTCATGGTGGTCATTTTTCTTGTGTCTGCTTTCCTCCTTTGGTGTTCTTCAATTAAGGGAGAAAAGGACTTCCTTTCATTTCAGTGTTAGTGACCCATAATTGGGGTTCACTGGGAGAAAAAAATATGACCATGTTATTCAGAGTATGTCTTCTCTTGTGGTGTGAGGGTTCTGCAAGGCTGGCTCTAAACCATAAAAAGAATTAGGTAAGCTGAAGCCTTCCTCCTGACTCTCCACCTGTGGTTCATAGTCTTATTACTAAGGAGAGGTAAAGAAACACAAATTTGTCTTTTTTTTTTTTTTCCTATATGGTAAGTACATTCAGATTTTTCTGTACATATTTAATGCAGAAAAATTTCTCTGGAAATGGAAAAATAAAAGAAATTCTAAATGTGGAGTAGACCATATGGTTTGCTATTTGAAGTACCCCATTTGAATTTTGCAGGAAATGTAACACAGCTAATAAAACGTGGCCATAAGTGTTGTATGTTCTGGACTAAAGCTATTTTAAAGGCAACTTATGGCCTTGGAGAGTCCCAGAAATTCTAAACTGTAGGGGATATTATTTTGCCTTTGCTGAATGCAGTGCTACATTTTAGAATTATTAAAAATTCAGATGAAAATGACTTTCATTTAGTACAAGTGGAGAAATATCAATGAAACTCACCTATAGAGGAAAAGCACTTTCCAGGTGGGTCAGTGGGTAAAGAATCCCTCTACAATGCAGGAGACTCAGGAGAGGTGGGTTCAATTCCTGGGTCAGGAAGATCCCCTGGAGAAGGGCATGGCAACCCACTCTAGTATTCTTGATGGAGAATCCTATTGACAGAGGACCCTGGAGGGCTACAGTCCATAGGGTTGCAAATAGTTGAACGTGATTGAAGTGACTGAGCATGCATGCACATGGAGGAAAAGTCATCTGTGCATGGCTGCATATTTTTGTCTGATGTGAATCTAAGGCATATTCAAGACCAGTGTTTGATTATACAGTATGCTTATGGAGCTATACTGTAAATGCTAGAATTGTGTTACATATTCAGTCAGTCAGTTCAGTCCCTCAGCCATGTCTGTCTCTGCGACTTCATGGACTGCAGCATGCCAGGCTTCCCTGTCCATCACTAGTTCCTGGAGCTTGCTCAAACTCATGTCCATTGAGTCGGTGAAGCCATCCAATCATCTCATCCTCTGTTGTCCCCTTCTCCTCTTGCCTTCAATCTTGCCCAGCATCAGAGTCTTTTCCAATGAGTCAGTTCTTCATATCAGGTGGCCAGAATATTGCAGTTTCAGCTTCAGCATCAGTCCTCCCAATGAATATTCAGGATTGATTTTCTTTAGGATGGACTGGTTGGATCTCCTTGCAGTCCCCCGTTACATATTCATATATACACAAATACAAAACAAATGGAAACACTTGCTACAAAAACCGCAGGGGGGAAAAAGAATAAGAATTTAGTACATAATTTATTTGGTCATAGTCATTTTGGTAACTGATATTAAGTTTAAATGACCATCTCTCCCACCATTTACTGTTGCTGTGAATCCAGATTTTGAGTTTTTTAAAAAAGGGGCTGTCAAATATTGTCAACCATTTGCATTTGCTGGTAAAGAATAATCCTTTTGATTGTAAAAATTCCAGGCACTGACCATGAGAGATTAACTAAGACGGTATTTTATTCCCTGCTGTAATGGTGAGTACATAGCATTAAATGTATTGTTAATTCAACAAAATATTTTTATACTAATCCATTTGAATCTATCAGTGGGCTCCATTGTAATTGATGGATTACTGCATTACCATTTAATTTAGTTTTATTTTAAAGGCATAACACTTACTATTATTTTAGTTAATTGTACAACCAAATAAGGAGAGAGATTGCTTCAGGAAAATGAGAAATGTGAAAGAGGATTCTTGTTGTTAAGATAATTATTATAAATTGCTTTCTTAAGGGCTTTATACCTAGAACTGTTTACACTCTCAACAGTAAACTTCAGTGTGACTCAGAGAAGAGGGGAGAAGGAAATCCAATTAGTGTAGTTTGGGAGTTCTACCTCTCCCTTAAAATATCAATAATAATATATCAGGTCAGTTTTTGACTTTAGTTTTTTTTTTCCTCAGAGCAATTTTCAAATACAAAACACACTCTGCTCAGAAGAATTACTGGAAATCAATTGCTGTTTCATTTATGATACTTGAAATTGCACCTCCTGCTATTTCTGCTTAGTTATGCCAAACTCAAATAATTTGTTAAATATCTGCATGTTATTGACTCAATTTATGGAAGTGAATGCTACCTATATAGTCATGACTTTAGAAAACAATAGGAAATTCTTCCTTTGATGAAAATGGCTTGAATTTGAAACTTCTGAAATTCATATTAAATTGATCAGTTATAATTCTTTTAAAAGCAACCTTTAAAATATGAGAATATTTTATACTTTCAGAATTATTGTGAAGTAGTACAGAGAGTTCCCATATATGCCAGACTCAGTTTCTCCTGTTTGTAACATCTTACATTCCTATGGTATATTTGTCACAATTACCAAATGAACATTATTATATTATTGAATCCCAATCTTATTCAAACTTTCTCAGTTTTTCCCTAATGTCCCTTTCTTGTTCTAGGATCCCATCCTGATTGCTATTTTAAATTGAGAAATCACATCTCCTTAGGCTGGTGTTGGCTATGGAAACTTCTGAAATTTCCCTGTGTAATGTTGACAATTTCCAGGAGTACTGGTTAGGTATTGTGTAGAAAGTCCATCATTTGGGATCTGTCTTATGCTTTTGTTATGATTAGACTGGGATTATGGTTTTCAGAGAGGAAAACCACAGAAAGGCAATTCTCATAATATCCTATCAGAGGTACATGCTATCAGCATGACTTACCACTCTTGATGTTGACCTTGATCATTTGGCTGAGGCTGCTCTGTTAAATTTCTCCACTGTAAAGTCACTCTTTTTCTTTACTTTTCACAGTGTATTGTTTACTAGGAAGTTAAAATGAGCAGCCCATACATAAAAAGCAGGGTGTTGTGCTCTCTCTTTTAAGGGCAGAATAATTGCATAAATCGTTAGGAATTTTTCTGCATTGGAAATTTGTATCTTTTTCCCACTTACTTTTTTTATTTAGTAGTTTATTTATATAAGTACAAACTAATGGATATTTGTTTTATACCTTGGGAGAGAAGGCAATACTATTCCTTCACTTTTATGTGTGTATATATGTTGTGTATTTAGCTAAAATTGTTCCAATTTTGGCCATTGGGAACTCTTGTTTGGTACTGATAACCATTTTACATATCCCATTATTATGTGGGATTTTTTGATTTGTCTGTATTTGTTTTGCACTTCCTTGCTTTCTGGAAATACGAGATGCTCTAGGCTCTTGTTATATATTTCCTGCCGAGTGATAGAACCAGACATTTCTTCAAGGAGCCCTGGTTTTTGTATTGGAGAATGGTTTTGTATTGGAGAAAGCTTTAGGTGCTACGTGTGTTCAATGGGTTTTTTCTCTTTATGCACGTTCTTTAGTGAGATGCCTTGGGAAGTTTATCTGTGTTTAATCAAGAAAAATTGAAAATATTAATGCATCTTAAAATACAATATAGATTGTATTTTTAAAATAAAATTTAAGTGACTTTTTAGAGATGCCTGATCATAGCCTACCAATCTCTGAGATTATCTTTGATCTTTGAAAGACAAGCAATTCATGCTGAGTTAGATCAACAGAAGGTAGACATTTCAAAGCAGGGCACTATTGTAAATGTTGTCTGAGATATGGATTCGCTCACAAAAGTGGATCAAAATAGAAGCATGAGCCTTCTACTGAGGTTTAGATAAATTATTTCTCTAAAAAATGTCCAATTTTTGCATTCAAACAGCTCTTGTGGTTAATAATTTACCCTGAAATTTAAGCAACTATCCTGCCTCAGACAGAAAAATTTTGACTTAAAGTTGGCTGTCATTAGTTTGTTGTTGAAAATTCTTGCTTTTCCAACTGTGTAGTGACAATTACCTGGAAAGAATTTGTGCACAGGAAAAATAAAAATGTGTGTTCTTTCCTATTTACAGTAGGCTTGTGTTGATTTTGATTCTCAATTACTAGTCAGTAAGTGTTTTAAGTGAGCACTCTGATAGTCTGCAGATCTTGTAAACTTTAGTATTTGTTATGTAGTTAGTGAACAATAAGATTGCAGTGTGTTCTCTGGAGATGAAGTAATAACAAAGATCTGTCACACTGGCTTCAGTAGGAATTGACTATTACCAAGTTAAGTAAACTTACATGTCTCTTGAACAAAGTTCTCAAAGACCTAAAAGAGCAAGATTTATGGGTACCTAGTTTATAGAGTGATACTGCAGTTATTAAAAGTATCTGACACTTAAGGAAAATAAACTACACCACACTGGAATTAATGGCCAGGGTGATTGACTAATATACTGAATATATCATATTTTTACTAAATTTATGCTACTAATAATAATACTCAACAATCACTACTAATACTATTTGTTCAATAATATTAAATTCAAGGTACCAGCCATTAAGCTATCACTTTGCATATAATATGAATTTAATTCCTACAACAGGATCACATGTTTAATACTTACTTCAAAAGTGAGGAAAGGGTGGTTGTGAAAGAATAGTTAACTTATCCAGTATCATACAGACAGCAAGGAAAAAGGTTGGTTTTTAATACAAAGGACTTCAGATTCATATTCCTAATTGCTAGACCATATCACCTCATTAAACATGACTAGATTTGGGGACATAAATCCATTTATAGCTTGAGTAAAAATTTGTCTAACAACGTTATAAAAAGCCTAATCAGCAATATAAGGATGCTTATATAGATGCTAATCAGTCTATATAGGTTGTATATTGCTATTATAGAGCTATGTGTGTACACACATATGTGTGCATATGCACATACATAAATATACAGCAAGTGGGAGAGAGAGTAAATTTAAATTAAATTTTATATTAAATTAGTAATTTGACAGCATTTGGAGATTTTACTAATTGCTAATATGGCTTTCAAAGTGAATTTCGCTGTGGTTATTAGGATATCCCCTTATAGCTGTTAACAACTCAGAGAGAGAAAAAAATAAAAGCAGACTAATGTAGATGAGAAATTACTCATGTTGCTGAAACATTGTTCATTTGCTTCTGGCATAAGTTGAGGGAAGAGACCATATATTTATGTCACAACATAATGGCATACTGCAGGCTATTTCTATATGCATTCTCATTCCAGACTAATTTGTCAATTGTCGGTAAATTCAGCATCTTCCACATCCCGATAAATATAGATTTCTTTCTCAGTTGATGGTAAATACATTGCAGCTGCTCTGTGGCAGGCAGTAGATAGATGGAGACGTTAAGGTGACTTTCTTGCTGAGTGTAATGTATAAAATCAGGCACTCTGTAGACAGTGTATATAGAATATGTTAGAAAATGAAGCTAAAGTCTCAGACCAGTCTGACCATAATTATCATGATTCTTGCCTTGGCCAGTGTGATCACTTCAGTGGTGGGAAGGTAATTGAAAGCAGGATGATCAGTCCACAACAAGGGTCTAAGGAAATCAGGCCTTGATTTCAATAACTTTGTGGTTTAATTAGTTTTGCTTTGATCTATCTGCCTCAAATTTTGGAAAAAGGTGAGAAATAAACATCTAATTAAATAAGAGCATAATACAAACTTTGATCTATAATCATCTTTGATTCATTGTATAGTAATATTATCTCAAAAATGTTGTAAAACGGGAGAGAGTTCAAGTAAGAAACAGATATTAAAAAGAAAAGCATAGAAAGAAAATGTCATAATCCTTGAATAATGTAGTCCTAAGTATTATATTAAAATAAAAGTATAGCACCATAAATGAAATTAATTTGGGGAGATTCAGTAGTGCAACAAAATAAAGTTTGAAAAAATAATGCACAGGACTTCCCTGGTGGCCCAGTGGCTAAGACTTCACACTCCCAATTCAGGGGGCATGGGTGCATTCCCTCGTCTAGGAACCAGATCCCATGTGCTGCAACCAAGACACAACACAGCCAGACTGATTAATTAATTAATTTTTTAAAAGTGGTACATATGGTAGTATAGTGATTCTCAAAGAGTGACATCAGAACTGGAAGCACCAAGAATCTTCAGAATATGTCAGAAAATCAAATTTTCAAATCCCAACTCAACCTGACTGAGTCTGAAACTCTGAGGATGGGGCCCAAGGATTAGTATTTATTTCAATAAACTTTACTGGTGATTCTTATACGAGAAACATTGGTTAAGTTGCATTTAATAGAGTTCCTGAAAATAGAATAAGACTGAATTTACTTGAAAGGAACAAATACAAAACTCTTGTGTGACTTAATGATATCAAACTGAGTTACTTGTAGATGTTATTATTGCTCATGTGGATTTTGTTGTTGTTGTTGTTAAACAAATTCTTTGTCTAATTTATTGGATATTTTGAGTAAAAATAACATTCCAGTTACTCAGAAGTGAGGGCTTCCCAGGTGGCTTAGTGGCAGAAAACTCATGGGCAGAAAACCTCCTGCCAATGCAGGAGACACAGGAGATTCGAGTTTGATCCTTGTTTGGTAACCCACCCCAGTCTCCCATGGACAAAGGAGCCTGGCAGACTACAAGCTATACGGTTGCAGAGTCTGACATAAGTGAGTGACTGAGCTCAAGCACAAACACTCAGAAGCGATTTCCGTACATTTTTCCATGTAGATCTCAGATTTGCAAAAACAGATATGGTGATCTAGATAGATGTGTAAGGTCCCTAAGAGTTGACCTTCCTAACAACCCCTGAATTGAAGGGATCAGGAATCTAGAACATGTTATTGGTATTTGGTGGCCTAATTCTAATAGGATTTAATTCATTGAATACTTATTGAAGGATGACTGTTAGTATGCCAATGAAGTTGGTGATTTGGAAAACATATGAATAAACCATGGCTCCTGATATTAAATTGCTTACCATTTTTATTTACTTAGGAAAAATCTTGGAAAAGATATATTTTACTAGAAGGTATTTGCATAACTATAAATCATCCAAGCTCTCATTTTGTGTTGGCATTCCCTGAAATCAGAGCTCAAATTATTTTAGATATCCAGCACAGGTAAATCCACATAGTGATCACTTTCAGATAAGTCCCCTCATGAATACAAATTTATGATTTTCTTTTCGAATTCACTTATTGTTGAGGTACATAATTTAGTAGTAATAAATCTATAGTGATCTTAGTCTCCAACAACAAAAGTTCATGAATTCTCAGCCTCATTACATTGAAATCAAATTTTTGTAAATGATGTTTAAAAGCAGCAAATAGGTCAATTCCTAGTGTAGAAGTAAAAAAACAAACAAACAAAAAAAAAACCACATACAACAAAACCCTGAATTTAGCATGAAGGAATAGAACATACCATATCCTTGTATAAAAGAAGGAGATAGATGGATGACGAAGGAGTGGAAATTAAATGCCAAAATTACTGAAGTATCTATGAAGATTTTTTAAAGGCAGTAAGTAAAATAGAACTCAGTAGTGTACCAATAACTGGAATAGACTTATAATGGTAGGAAAAATATGGATTAAAAAAATAAGATTAGGCATAATGGAATAAATTAGAATACAAATATAGCCATGTTCCAACATATATTTGGAAAATGAAAACAGTTAACTTTTANGTGTACCAATAACTGGAATAGACTTATAATGGTAGGAAAAATATGGATTAAAAAAATAAGATTAGGCATAATGGAATAAATTAGAATACAAATATAGCCATGTTCCAACATATATTTGGAAAATGAAAACAGTTAACTTTTATTAGACTAGAATGAAAAAAATGATGCTGGAACTAAAATAAACTAATACAGTATTGTAAAGTAGAATAAAGTAAAAAAAAAAAAAAAGAAAGAAATAGAAATTTCAACTTAAAATGCCCTTAACAATAAGGAGAATTTTTTGTTCAAGAACAAAAAATAAAATAAAATTATTATGTAGCACACACACACACAAAAGAATTGATTAAAACTCTGGTGATGATTAGAAACAATTAAGAGGAACTAGGTTATCCTAAACTTGGAATCTAATAAACTAAGATAGAAATAAAAACATTTTTTGTTAAATGTGCATTTAAGTGGTCAGATCTGATCACCTGTTTTTTTAGTGAATCCATGGAAAACTTGAAAGTCAAAATTATTCAGTAAACTATAGTACAAAAACCTCTAAGAAATTGACTGTAAAATTAATAAGAAAAAGTTAACATTTAAGAAGATCCAGGATGTATAAATGTTTACAACAACTTAGTGGAATAAGAAAACTTGAAAATTCTTTCCATACAATATGTAGAAATTATGAAAAAATAAAGATAAAATTTGAACTTCTTGTTGTTGTTCTTCACTCACTTAGTTGTGTCCGACTCTTTGTGAACACATGGACTGCAGCACACCAGGTATCCCTGTCCTTTGCCATCTCCTGGAGCTTGCTCAAACTCCTGTCGATTGAATCAGTAATGCCATCTAACCATCTCACCCTCTGTCATCTCCTTCTCCTCCTAACTCAATCTTTTCCAATATCAGGGTATTTTCTAATAAGTTGGCTTTTTGCATCAAGTGGTGAAAGTATTGGAGCTTATTTAAACATCAGTTCTTCTAATGAATATTCAAGATTGATTTCCTTTAGGATTGACTGGTTTGATCTCCTTGTAGTCCAAGGGACTCTCAAGAGTCTTCTCCAGCTTCACATTTCAAAAGCATCACTTCTTCAGTGTTCAACCTTCTTTATGGTCCAACTCTCACACCCATATATGACTACCTAAAAAACCATAGCTTTGACTAGATGGAACTTTGTTGGCAAAGTAATGTCTCTGCCTGTTAATACACTGTCCAGGTTTGTCATAGCAGTTCTTCCAAGGAGCAAGGGTCTTTTAATTTCAAGTTTGTAGTCACTGTCCAGAATGGTTTTGGAGCCCAAGAAAATAAAGTCTGTCACTGTTTCCATTGTTTCCCCATCTATTGTTTCCCCCATAACTTCTATGAAGTTATGGGACCAGATGCCATGATAGTTGTTTTTTATTTTTATTTATTTATTTATTTTTAAGTTAATCCCTTTATTTTTTAAAAAAAATTAATTAATTTATTTTTTAAATTTTACTTTACAATACTCTATTGGCTTTGCCATACATCGACATTCTCTCTCCTCTTTCACTTTCATCAAGAGGCTCTTAGGTTCCTCTTTGTTTTCTGGCATGAGGGTGGTATCATCTGCATATCTGAGGTTATATTGATATTTCTCCTGGCAATTTTGATTCAAGCTTGTGCTTCATTCAGGCTGGCATTTCACATGATTTACTCTGCATATAAGTTAAATAAGCAGGGTGACAATATACAGTCTTGACTTACTCCTTTCCCAACTTGGAACCAGTCTGCTGTTTCATGTTTGGTCCTATCTGTTGTGTCTTGACCTGCATCCAGGTTTCATAGGAGGCAGGGAAGGTGGTCTAGTAGTCCCATTTCTTGAAGAATTTCCCACAGTTTGTTGAGATCCACACAGTCAAAGGCTTGTGCAAAGTCAATGAAACAGAAACAGATGTTTTTCTGGAATTCTCCTACTTTTTCTGTGATCCAGCGGATGTTGGCAACTTGATCTCTGATTCCTCTGCCTTTTCTAAACCCATCTTGAACATCTGGAATTTCTTGGTTCACATATTGTTGAAGCCTGGATTGGAGAGTTTTCAGCATTGCTTTTCTTGCATGTGAAATGAGTGCAGTTGTGCCATAGTTTGAATATTCTTTGACATTGCCCTTCTTTGGGAATGAAAACTGATCTTCCAGTCCTGTGGCCATTGCTGAGTTTTCCATATGTGATGGCATACTGAGTATAGCACCTAAACAGCATTATCTTTTAGGATTTGAAATAGCTCAGCTGAAACTTCATCATCTCCACTAGCTTTGTTCATAATGATGACCCATTTGACTTTGCACTCCAGGATGTGTGGCTCTAGGTGAGTGATCACACCATTGTGGTTATCTGGGTCATTAAAGTATTTTTCTGTATAGTTCTTCTCTGTATTTGTGTCACTTCTTTTTACTTCTTCTGCTTTTGTTAGGTTCATGCCATTTCTGTCCTTTATTGTGCCTATCTTTGCATGAAATGTTCTCTTGGTATCTCTAATTTTATTGAAGAGNGAGGAAACCAGAATTGAAAGAGACACATGTACCCCGATATTCATCACAGCACCGTTTACAATAGCCAGGACATGGACGCAACCTAGATGTCCATCAGCAGATGAATGGATAAGAAAGCTGTGGTACATATACACAACAGAATATTACTCAGCTATTAAAAAGAATGCATACGAATCAGTTCTGATGAGGTGGATGAAACTGGAGACTATTATATAGAGTGAAGTAAGTCAGAAAGAAAAACACCAATACAGTATATTAACACATATATATGGAATTTAGTGAAGAAGGCAATGGCACCCCACTCCAGTAGTCTTGCCTGGAAAATCACATGGATGGAGGAGCTTGGTAGGCTGCAATCCATGGGGTCGCTAAGAGTCGGACACAACTGAGCGACTTCACTTTCATTTTCAACTTTCATACATTGGAGAAGAAAATGACAACCCACTCCAGAGTTCTTGCCTGGAGAATCCCAGTGATGGGGGAGCCTGGTGGGCTGCCGTCTCTGGGCTCGCCAGAGTCGGACATGACTGAAGTAACTTAGCAGCAGCAGCAGCATGGAATTTAGAAAGATGGTAACGGTGACCCTATATGTGAAACAGCAAAAGAAACACAGATGTAAAGAACAGACTTTTGGACTCTGTGGGAGAAGGCGAGAGTGGAATGATTTGAGAGAATAGAATTGAAACATGTATATCATCATATGTGAAACAGATTGCCAGTCCAGGTTTGATGCATGAGACAGGGTATTCAGGGCTGGTGCACTGGGATGACCCTGAGGGATGGGATGAGGAGGGAGGTGGGAAGGGCGTTCAGGATGGGGAACACATGTACACTCATGTCTGATTCATATGAATGTATGGCAAAAACCACTACAATATTGTAAAGCAATTAGCCTCCAATTAAGATAAATAAATTAAAATTTAAAAAGATTAAGTTTCATAGATTAACTTCTAGCTGCATATTTAGGACACTGTCATATTTTTATATAGCTCACTCTTTCAAAGCATGGTGGGTAAACTGAGTCACTACATTGTGGGTAGGAAGATTCCTGAATTGTATTCTTAGAAGCAGAGGTGACTGGAACATACATAAACATATCCATTTGTTTTCGGATATGGGGAACATTTAATGTATCCCCAAGTCAACTATGAGAGATTTGATAGGAGCCAGCAAAAGAGAAGGAGACTTGATTACCTTTGTGATTAAAAACCAAAGTCCTTACAATGACCTTCAAAGATCTAGATCATGCTCACCCAGTCCCCTTTACCTTTCTGATCTCCTGCCCCTTCTTCCTGGTTTCACCTTGCTCCCTGCTTCTAACTACAATGGGATCCTTGTTAGTTTCTCATACATCACAAAGCCTTTGTTTCCTTTCCCAGGGATGCTCTTCTGCAGAAATTCCCTCGACTTACCTTCCTTACAGTCTTCCTCTAAACCTTTGCTCAAGTTCAGTTTCCATTAAGACCAATCCTGATGGCTTTATTTGAGACTACACTCTGCCTTCCTACCCCTTACTTCCTTCTCTGTTCTACTCTGTTTTATCCATAACTTCAATCACCTTCTCATATAATATATAAGTGCTTATTTGTTATGTTTACAGTCTGATGTCCTTGGAAGGTAAGCTGCATGAGGACAGGGATCTTCACTTGCTTTTGTTCACTGATATTTCTGGCACCAAGGAAGCTTGCAAACAAACAAACAAATTGAATTAATAATGTATATTGAATATATAAAATATATTTTTATTTTAACATTAAAAGCTATTTGAGTATATGTTTACTTTAAAAATGAGATTTATTTGAAATTATGTATTAACTTTTGTCTTGTAAGCATTTCTGAGGTAACTTTAATTAAAGTCTATAATCTTTGGTCAGGGGGCAAAAAGACTGTACTACTTGCTAATAAATTTCAAACTTTTATTTGAATTACATGTCCTACATTGCTTATAGTTAAATAGAAATTTTCAGAAAATTAGATTTTTTATTAATTCCTGGTACATATATAATATGAAATTCATTAAAATACAAATAATTCATAAAGTTTAGTGGTAGCATTCTCTCTGTGTTGAGAAGGACCATAAAGTAAGGGAAATAAACATCATGTCTCTGGCATTAGAGATGATGTAAACATCCTTACTGCCAGCTTCATCCCTGTCCACAGCAAGATTGATACGGTGAGCCCATTGATTTGAATTTTAGAACCTTTGATATAATTTCTTACTAAATAGTAAAGTACTGTAGTGTTTTATTTCCATTTACCCCCCAAATCCTTTCATATGTACTCCAAAAATGCTGCTTTGGACAATCCATCCCCTCATAAATCTTATTTTATATGGTTAAACTTCCACTTCTATATTGAATTTAATTTCTCAAATGTCACCCATAACCTTCAAATTTAATTACCTTTCTTCAGTGCTACTTGGCCTGTCTACAGTATGTGGTGTCATTAAATCTCTATTCCTTGGACAATTTTTTTCCTTGCCTTGCATTGACCCATTCTCCAATCTCTCTAATCACTGCTTCTACTTCTTTCTTTCATTTTCTGTTTTCTTTCCCCATTTCTTAAATATGACTCTCGCCCAAGCCTTCAGTTGAGTCCACCTTTTCACTCCTCAATGCAGTTATACCTTTTCAAGACTGTAAATATCACTGAGTAGGCAAGTCTCCAACGTACAATTCTAGTCATGGTCTTTCTGCTGTATTCTTATTTATTTCCACTTTCCACGTGTGTCTGTGTGTGTGTGCTAGCACTCAGTCATGTCTAACTCTTTGTGACCGGAAGGTAGCCCACCAGGTTCCTCTGTCCAGGAATTCTCCAGTCAAGAATGGAGTAGGTTGCCATGACCTTCTCCAGAGGGTCTTCCTGGACCTGCGATTAAACCCATATTTTGTATCTCCTGATTGGCAGGTGGATACTTTATCACTAGCACCACCTGGGAAGGTGAAATTTTTCATATAACATTAATTAACTGTTCTGCTATTCCTTCCAAGTGAAGTCTGCTCTCAAGGACCTATATTCAAGGTAGGAAATAAACATTAACAAACTCCTAAATGTGTACAAGTGTTAACTGTAATTGTGAGAATTACAACAAGAGACAGGGGAATCTATCATAAAGAAGTAATAAGATATTTGTAGTAGTTTATTCATTTGTTTATGCATTCAACTAAGACCAAGGATGGGCAAATTTAAAGGACAAAGCCACTAAGACATAATTCCTTACCATGAGATGTTATTATCTAGTGTAGTGAACAAGTCGGAGAAGGCAATGGCACCCCACTCCAGTACTCTTGCCTGGAAAATCCCATGGACAGAGGAGCCTGGTAGGCTGCAGTCTATGGGGTCGCTAAGAGTTGGACACGAATGAGTGACTTCACTTTCACTTTTCACTTTCATGCATTGGAGAAGGAAACGGCAATCCACTTCAGTGTGCTTGCCTGGAGAATCCCAGGGACGACGGAGCCTGGTGGGATGCTGTCTATGGGGTTGCCCAGAGTCGGACACGACTGAAGCGACTTAGAAGCAACAGCAGCAGTGAACAAGTATGTTAACAAGTACATACAAACAAATACCTCAGCTTTGATCTGTACAAGTTGTAATAGAAAGTTGATGAGGAAGATACCTATTTTATATGAGGATATTCAGTAAGGCTAATCTACCTCAAAGAGCAACTAAATGAACTATTTATGGGATATGTGATAATTTAGAGTTCAAAGAGAAATGATAGAATATTTGAGAAATTCTCCTCTAAAACTATTTTGCTTACAAAAAGGTCTCATTGCAATAACAAAGAAATATAAATCAAAGTTTTGGAAGCTTTAGTGTATAAAAGGACAAGGTTCATGAAAATTCTATCATCATTCTCCTCTTAGAAATCATGTATCTGGTGTGAATATATATATACACACCATGGAATACTACTCAGTCATATAAAAGAATAGGATTTTATGATTTGAAGCAACATTGATGGACTTGGAGAGCATGATGCTAAGTGAAATAAGTCAGACAGAAAAGACAGTTTATAAATATGATATCACTTATATGTGGAATCTGAAAAATATAACAAACTAATGAATATATTAGTAAAAAAAGAGACTCATAGATAACAAATTATTGGTTACTATTGGAGAAAAAGAAGAGGGGAAAGGCAACATCGAGGTAAGAGATTAAGAAAGTTAACATGCCCAACTCTTTGCAGTCCCGTTAACTGTAGCCCAACAAGCTCCTCTGTCTATGGACTTCTCCAGGCAAGAATACTGGAGTGGGTATCCATTTCCTTCTCCAGGGGATCGTCTTCACCCAGGGATTGAACCCAGGTCTCTCACATTGCAGGCAGATTCTCAACCATCTGAGCCACCAGGGAAGCCCATAAGAGGTACAAACAATTATGAGTAAAATAGATTATAAGAATATATTGCACAACATGCAGAATATAGCCAATATTTTATATCAGCCCTGACTGTTCAGTTATTAGCATAAATTGACAATTGTGGCTAGACAAAATACATGAATGTTAAGATATCTAGTCAGCCAGACGTTCACAGATGATCTACCAGCATCACTGAACAAATAAAACTGTACAAAATATCCCATTCTTGTCTGCTTTTCTCAACAGAACATGAAAAAGACATTTTGGTGTGGTATTCATCTCTATGATTCTCAGCCCAAGAGACTGCCTGGCATATTTCTTTTGCAAAATTAAAATTAATTGAGAAATAATATTAAAGAATAAAAAATGATTTTTCTGTAGTACAGTCATGTCACAATTTTTGATTCCTAGCTTCACATTTATTTTAATTGCTAAATTTAATCTGCAATATGTTTACCATTTTAAGCTATATGTGTGACACTAATTCTCTTTCTGCAGATTAAGATCAAATGAAAAGATATTATTATATCTACTACTTTTAGATATGATTTAATTCAATGGTCTATGGCATTCAACAATTGAAAATATTAGAAACAGATACATACAATTGTGTGGAACAAAATCTGGATATATTTTTGTAAACAGGGCATTACATGTTATACTGTGATTTTGTGAGATAGGCACCTTATATTTTTAAGCTACTGTAAGCTGCTAATGGGTCAGAAAAAAAATGTGACTATGTGTTTAAAACTTCTAGCAAAGATATGCTCTGACTCACAGCATTGCAGAAAAAAAAAACTTATAGAGAATATGACATTTATATAGAAATTTAGCATAATTGAATTTATAAGCGCATGGATATTTTTATTAGGGAAAAAATTAGCCTTTAGTATTCCATACAGCCTCTCCTGCTTCTCACTATGATGTTACTAAAGTCTTTTGAGAGTTAGCAATTTCTTGGTGACATTCAAATATTTCAGACATCAAAAATTCCTGAGTTCTTTCCACTCCTGATTTAGTATTGTCCAATAAAACTTTCTCAATCATGGTACAATCAAATGTACTAAACTCATGTCCATTGAGTTGGTGATGTCATCAAACCATGTCATTCTCTGTCATTCCCTTCTTCTCCTTCCCTAAAACTTTCCCAGCATCAGGATCTTTTCCAATGAGTCAGTTCTTTCCTTCAAGTGGCCAAAGTATTGGAACTTCAGCTTCAGCATCAGTCCTTCCAATGAATATTCAAGACTGATTTCCTTCACGATGGACTGGTTGGGTCTCCTTGCAGTCCAAGGGACTCTCAAGAGACTTCTGCAACACCACAGTTCAAAAGCATCAATTCTTCAGTGCTCAGCTTTCTTATGGTCCAACTTTCACATCCATACATGACTACTTGAAAAACCATAGCTTTGACTAGATGGACCTTTGTTGGCAAAGTGATGTCTCTGCTTTTTAATATGCTGTCTAGGTTGGTCATAGCTTTTCTTCCAAGGAGCAAGTATCTTTTAATTTCATGGCTGAAGTCAACATCTGCAGTGATTTTGGAGCTCCCCAAAATAAAATCTGTCGGTTTCCATTGTTTCCCCATCTATTTGCCATGAAGTGATGGGACAGGATCCCATGATCTTAGTGTTTTGAATGTTGAGTTTTAAGCCAGCTTTTTCACTCTCTTTCACCCTTCTTCATCAAAAGGCTCTTTAGTTCCTCTTTGTTTTCTACCATAAGAGTGGTGTCATATGCATGCCTGAGGTTATTGGTATTTCTCCCAGCAATCTTGATTCCAGCTTGTGCTTCATCCAGCCCAGCATTTCACATGATGCAGTCCCTAATATTCATTGGAAGCACTGATGCTGAAGCTGAAACTCCAATACTTTGGCCACCTGATGCAAAGAACTGACTCATGTGAAAAGACCCTGATGCTGGGAAAGATTTAAGGTGGGAGGAGAAGGGGACAAGAGAGGATGAGATGGTTCAATGGCATCACCAACTCGATGAACATGAGTTTGAGTAAACTCCGGGAGTTGGTGATAAACAGGGAGGCCTGGTGTGCTACAGTCCATGGGGTCGCAAAGNTTAAGGTGGGAGGAGAAGGGGACAAGAGAGGATGAGATGGTTCAATGGCATCACCAACTCGATGAACATGAGTTTGAGTAAACTCCGGGAGTTGGTGATAAACAGGGAGGCCTGGTGTGCTACAGTCCATGGGGTCGCAAAGAGTTGGACATGACTGAGTGACTGAACTGAACTGAATTCAGCATATAAATTAAATAAGCAGAGTGAGCTTTCATCCCTGAATAAAATTAAGTCAACTTTAAAACTATCATTGTACAGAAATAAGAAAAGAATAAAATACAACAAATCTTGGGGCTCTTGTCATTCATCAATCACATATGAGATAAAAGTCATGTATGAGGAAAAAAATCTCAATTTTCTACTTTCTGAGATACCCCTAGAACAATAATTTAGTGTCTAAATTGCAAAATTACAGTTGAGTAACTTTGGATAACATTTTAGTCCTCACATCTTTGATGAGAGTTTCTCCGTGTGCATGTACTGAATATCAGAGCACAATAAAGCCATGCTAGGATTCCCAGGTTCAGCAGTCAACTCAGTCTATGTGTATCATATGGTCTATAACTCATAAAAAGTGCAAATTACTGTAAGTTATGTTCAAGTTTCTCACAATCTGAACAGAGGTTAACTATAGTTGAATATAATTTCTATAAGGAAAACATAAGGTACATATCTTTCTTGAGGACAAAGGGAATAATTACCTCTGCTTCTGATTCTGTTTACTGTAATTCTAGTATCCATCTCACTGACAGCAGCAGTTAATATTTGCTTCATAATGTAGTTATGAACAGTAATGTTAAAAGATATGATCACAAAACCCCTCCCAACTGCCTATCAGAATGGCTTCTCATGAGCATTCATGATGAATTTTATCATCCTGTGGGTGTTGCATGTCTTAAGTTGTTAGGATACATTTTGCATGTAAGAAGAACCATAGCACCTATGTAAAGGCAATGGGTAAAGCATTAAACTTGTCTGGGTATCAGCCATAGTGGCGTGACAGGATACTTGGCAGGATAAGGCATGACTTGGGGAAACAGATGTAGCTACAAAAGGTTTACAACAGCAAGCATTCAAAGATTTTGAAAGATAGATGAGGAATAACATAGAATGTCTATGGGGAGCTGGTTTGTGGTGAGGGTCAATAGGAAATAATAGAGATGACAGAGAAAATGGAATTGTCAGAGGGATCAGGTCTGCCTAAACATGTTGGCAAATATTTGTCATCTGGGAAGTCTATCATTAAGAAATAGAAGATGGCTCAGGATAAAGGTAGGACTATAGTGCTGAAGGGATTGAATAATTTAAATGGGCAACTAAAATTCAATGGAACAAGGCTGAAGCCTTCTTATCAGAATTAGGATGCAGGGTCAGGGCTGGACTAGTAGTACGGTTGATGTGATAGAGTTACGGCTTCTCTTGTGGCTCTGATGGTAAAAGAATCTGCCTACAATGCAGGAGACCTGGGTTTAATCCCTGGGGTTAGGAAGATCTCCTGGGGAAGGGAATGGCTACATACTCCAGTATTCTTGCCTGGAGAAGAATTCTATGGACAGCTTGGCAGACTACAGTCCTTAGGGTTGCAAAGAGTTGAACATAACTGATTAAAAAACAAAACAAAACAAAACACACACACACACACACACACACACACACACACACCATTTTTTTTGGGTTTCTCAGGTAGCACTAGTGCTTAAGAAGAGGCTTGCCAATGCAGGAGACATAAGAGATACGAGTTCAATCCCTGGGTCAGGAACATTCCCTGGAGGATGAAATGGCAATCTACTGCAGTGTTCTTTTTTTTTTTTTTTGAAAATTGTTTACTCTTAGTTTAAAAAATTTTAATATAAATTTATTTTAATTGGAGGCTAATTACTCTACAATATTGTATTGGTTTTGCCATTTTTAATTGAAGGATAATTGCTTTACAGCTTTGTGTTGGTTTCTGCCAAACATCTACATGAGTCAGATGTAGGTATACACATTTTTGCCTGGAGACTCCCATGGACAGAGAAGCCTGGAGGGCTACAGTCATAGGGTCGCACAGAGTTGGACACGACTGAAGAGACTGAGCATAAATGCACGTACATCATTTTCCTATGTAATATGGGGTTTGGTTCTAAAGACTTAGTTTAGGGGAACTAATAGGTATGAATTCCCCTAATTCATACCATGGGCGGCTGTGACCATGCACAAGCAGTGCTGAGAGGAGCTACCCCACGTCTGAGCTCAGGGGCAGCGGCCGAGAGTGCCAGGCTGTGATGGCACAGGAATGGCCAAGGGGAGCTACCCCACACCCAAGGCCAGGGGTGGCAGCTTGGAGGAGCTACCCCATATCCAAGGAACAGTGGCTGCATGGGCACAGGAGGGCCTAGAGGAGCTACTCCAAATTCAAGGTCAGGAGGGGAGGCGGTGAGGAGATACCCCTCATCCAATGTAAGGAACAGCAGCTGCGCTTTGCTTGGACATCCCACGTCCGAGGTAAGAGAAACTCAAATAAGATGGTAGGTGTTGCAAGAGGANCTCCAAATTCAAGGTCAGGAGGGGAGGCGGTGAGGAGATACCCCTCATCCAATGTAAGGAACAGCAGCTGCGCTTTGCTTGGACATCCCACGTCCGAGGTAAGAGAAACTCAAATAAGATGGTAGGTGTTGCAAGAGGACATCAGAGGGCAGACACACGGAAACCATACTCACAGAAAACTAGTCAATCTAATCACACTAGGACCACAGCCTTATCTAACTCAATGAAACTAAGCCTTGCCCTGTGGGGCCAACAAAGACAGGCGGGTCATGGTGGAGAGCTCTGACAGAATGTGGTCCACTGGAGAAGGGAATGGCAAACCACCTCAGTATTCTTGCCTTGCGAACCCCATGAACAGTATGAAAAGGCAAAATGTTAGGATACTGAACGAGGAACTCCCTAGGTTGGTAGGTACCCAATATGCTATTGGAGATCAGTGGAAAAATAACTCCAGAAAGAATGAAGGGGTGGAGCCAAAGCAAAAACAATGCCCAGTTGTGGATGTGACTGGTAATAGAAACAAGGTCCAATGCTGTAAAGAGCAATATTGCATAGGATCCTGGAATGTTAGGTCCAAAATCAAGGCAAATTGGAAGTGGTCAAACAGGAGATGGCAAGAGTGAATGTCAACATTATAGGAATCAGTGAACTAAAACAGACTGGAATGGGTGAATTTAATTCAGATGACCATTATATCTATGACTGCAGGCAGGAATCCCTTAGAAGAAATGGAGTAGCCATCATGGTCAACAAAAGAGTCAGAAATGCCAGTACTTGGATGCAATCTCAAAAACGACAGAATGATCTCTGTTTGTTTCCAAGGCAACCATTCAATATCACAGTAATCCAAGTCTATGTCCCAACCAGTAACACTGAAGAAGCTGAAGTTGAATGGTTGTATGAAGACCTACAAGACCTTTTAGAACTAACACCCAAANAGTTTCACTCTGGGAGATCCATCACTCAGAAAATCATAATATCTAGGGGTGCCTGGAGTTTGACATTACTTGTCGGCTCTGGTTAGAAACAGACAACTACATGTTATGTTGCCTATGAGCAGGTCAGTTGTCAGGGAAGTTTCAGAACCAATTAGCAGAAAATCCAACTCAGTTTAGGTTAGGAAATAAAAGGAAATTTATGGTTCAGAAAATTGATAAATGTTAGTGAAAGTATTGGTCACTCAGGCGTATCTGACTCTTTGCAAACCCATAGACTGTATGCTGCCAGGCTCCTCTGTTCATGTATGTGTATCTGTGCATGCTCAGTCATGTTCAAAACTCTTTGTGACCCCATGAACTGTAGCCCACCAGCCACCTTTGTCCATGGAATTTTCCAGGCAAGAATACTGGAGTGGGTTGCCCTTCCCTTCTCCAGGAGATCTTCCTGACCCAGGGATCAAACCTGGGTCTCCTGCATTGCAGGCAGATGCTTTACCAACTGAAGGTGGCTCTAATTTAAGAACCAGTTGAATCAGTGTTAAAATGGTGTGACCACAACTTGGTATTCTTTAGCTATGTTGTTTCGTGTCAGTAGTATTGGTTCACGTGAGTCCAGTATGTTATTTTCCCAAACTACTTCCAAAACCATGTTCCCGTGGCTTGTATTTGTTTACATACTTTGTTAAAGAATTGAAGACATTGAAATGTGATGGGAAACTAGCTAGGTTTGACTCATATTCTCTTCTTTTGGAGATAGGAGTGAAATCTTACCTAAACACATGGATTAAAAATGGGAAGTATGTCAATGTCCAGATAAAATCTTAGTTATTAACTCAAGAAATAGGATGGATGGTGGCATCCTATTTATAGAATGAATGTTGGTGGCATGGACAACTGGTGTCCAGAAAGAAAGAAATAATAGTGGCTGGATAGTAGCTATGAATTGAGTTGGGCCATGAAGAACTAAAGTTCAAAGTTGGTAAATTGTCCCCTCCTGATCCCTCCTCCCAGAAAAAACAAACAAACAAACAAACAAAAAAACTATTGACTACTTCCTGTCTTTTTATTGTTTTTAGATATATATAATTTCTATAACTTAAATTTGGTACCCATGTTCTTTTTAGTTTGCATAGTGGAAAATGGTCTCTGGTGGTGCAGTGGTAAGGAATCTGCCTGTCAATGCATGATTTGAGGGTTTGATCCCTGAGTCAGAAAGATCCCCTGGAGAAGGGAATGGCTACCCACTCCAGTATTCTTGCCTGGAAAATTCCATGGACAAAGGTGGCTGGTGGGCTACAGTTCATGGGGTCACAAAGAGTTTTGAACATGACTGAGCATGCACAGATGCACATACATAGTTTTATGATTCTAAATAAGAAGTAACCCTTTACTTTGCAAATTCAAAGAGATAAAATAATTTTGTTTTGAAATCATTAAAACTCATTTGTCCAAAGTTAATGCTCAGATATGCTTACTCAATTCCTTCTTTTCTTCCAAGGAATCTATGATCTTGCCAGTTGTTCATTCCATGATGTTCTTGTTCAGTCTCTAAGTTGTATCTGACTCTTTGGGCCCCATGGACTGTAGCATACACCTATACAGTCATCTTAAAGCTATCATTTGTGAGGCAGAAAGCCAGATGCTGCTTGATAAACAGTATACAAAATATGAGTTTTGCTTTTCAGATGTTTATAATCTAATTAAATTTTCAGTGTTGCCAAAGGACCAACCAAGAAGAAAGTCAACAGATGCTTGGGAATGCTCTTGGTCTCTCTACAGGGCTTCTTCACATAAGCTAATTTGATGCCTATAAAGGACGAGTAAAAAATTAAATGATTTGAGTGTTCCATTTAGAATTTCCAAACCATGTGAGCAACCACCTTCAAAACCTCAAAATCAGAGAAAACTGTACAGTCCCTGAGAATGTACAAAGAGCTTAGGCATGAAATAGAATATAATTGTAGGAGTATGAATAATTAGCCTTCCAAATCACAAGTGCTTTCAACACAGGATGTGCCTTTAGTTTCCCCAGTAAAGAGGTTAATGATTAAATAGTTTTTCCATTTCAAACTTACTTTTCAGATCTTTATTCTATTTCAAAATTTCCATAATGAGCACGTTGTGCCTGTCACAAGTTGACTTCATTGCTGAAACTTTCATGTTCCTATCCTTTACTTTCATCGAAAAGTCTTAAACTTCCAGTCACTCCCTATAATTACTCCTCCCAGTCACACCTGTCATTAATCATCTCAGAAAAGCCCATGCAAAGTCATAACATTTGAAGGGCATAAAAAAGATGTAAAGCCTCTGATGGCATTGCCTGTGTTAGCTTACATGAATTGGAAAAATATTGAGTTTTCTCCCCTAAGGATGATTATTGACCCAGCTGGGACCTCAAATAACAAAGCAATAGTCTGAGCAAGAAGAATTCCATTTACTATGCAGATTTATACTTATGTTTTTATATAGGCTTAAAAAAAGAGTCTTGAATAAAACAGGAGAAAAAAAGAACAAGAAAAGATCCTTAACTTTACTCTGCCAAATGCTTCTTGCCAGTTAAAGTTTTAAAATACCTCAAAATATGACATGTTCTTCTCTAGACAGTGGCCACTTTCTATGAGCATAATAGAATTTTAGATGTCTTTTATAAAACAAAAACCTCAGCAAACATTTTAATCTTAGACCCCTAAGCAAATATTTATGGTGATTTCCACCCACAAGTACCTGCAGACATAACTGACAAAGCTATAAACTAAATATGGAAATCGGCTGGCAGTAAACTTGGCAGTAGTTGTCATGATGAGTGGTACTTGGTGTAGTTTCTATGCCTTTGTGGAATTATAGGGGTTAGATGAGGAGGAGCTATGATATGACCATCAACTGATTTTCATATACTCAACAAGTCTACCAGACCACTTCCCAGGACAAAACTGTTATCTCCAGTTGATGTCTGAGCCAACCAAAGCTAGATCAGATGTTAAGTTGATAACTTAGAAATTCTTTAAGTCTTACTTTTTAATATTTGGAAGGTAACTTTTTAAATTTTTTTTTACTTTATTTTATTTTACAATACTCTATTGGCTTTGCCATACATTGACATGAATCCACCACAGGTGTACACGAGCTCCCAATCCTGAATCCCCCTCCCACCTCCCACCCCACAACGTCTCTCTGGATCATCCCCATGCACCAGCTCCAAGCATCCTGCATCCTGCATCGAACATAGACCGGCGCCTCATTTCTTACATGATAGTATACATGCTTCAATGCCATTCTCCCAAATCATCCCACCCTCTCCCTCTCCCTCAGAGGCCAAAAGTCCGTTCTATATGTCTGTGTCTCTTTTGTTGTCTCACATATAGGGTTATCATTACTATCTTTCTAAATTCCATATATATGTGCCAATATACTGTATTGGTGTTTTTCTTTCTGGCTTACTCCACTCTGTATAATAGGCTCCAGTTTCATCCACCTCATTAGAACTGATTCAATGGCTGAGTAATACTCCATTGTGTATATGTACCACAGCTTTCTTATCTATTCATCGGCCGATGGACATCTAGGTTGTTTCCATGTCCTGGCTATTATAAACAGTGCTGCAATGAACATTGGGGGTACATGTGTCTCTTTCAATTCTGGTTTCCTCGGTGTGTATGCCCAGCAGTGGGATTGCATCAACTGTTATCTCAGTTGATGTCTTAGCCAACCAAAGCTAGATCAGATGTTAAGTTGATGATAACTTAGAAATTATTTAAGTCTTATTTTTTAATATTTGGAAGTTAACTCTTTTTTTTAATTGATTTTTTTTTTCAATTTTTGCCTGTGCTGGGTCTCTGTTGCTGTGCCTGGGCTTCCTCTATTTGGGGCAAGCAGGAACCACTCTGCACTGTGGTCCGTGAGCTTATGACTGCAGTGGCCTGTCTTGTGGGGCCTGGGCTCTAAGGTGTGTGGCTTCAGTAGCTGTGGCGCCCGGGCTCTAGAGCACAGGCTCAGTATTTGTGGCACACAGGCTTAGTTGCCATGTGGCACGTGGTTTCTTCCCTAACTAGGGAACAAACTCATGTCTCCTCATTGGCAGATGGATTCTTTACCACTGATCCACCAGGGAAGCTTAAGGGAGGTAAACTCTAAAAAAATCTATTTGGTACTTTTTTTTTTTTTTCTATCCTATGCTATTATCTTCTCCCTATTTATATAAATATTATCACCTGGCATCAAAAGTTACTACTTATAGGTGCAGTGAAAGTCTCTCAGTCATGTCCGATTCTGAAACCTTTTGGACTATACAATTCCAACCCTTTGGAATTCTTCAGGCCAGAATACTGGAATGAGTATCTTTTCCCTTCTCCAGGGCATCTTCCTAACCCAGAGATTGAACCTAGGTCTTCCACATTGCAGGTGGATTCTTTACCAGCTGAGCCACAAGGGAAGCCCCAGAATACTAGAGTGGGTAGACTCTCCCTTCTCCAACTGATCTTCCCAACCCAGGAATAGAATCAGGGTCTCCTGCACTGCTGCTGCTGCTGCCAAGTCACGTCAGTCATGTCCGACTCTGTGTGACCCCGTAGACGGCACCCAACAGGCTCCTCTGTCCCTAGGATTCTCCAGGCAAGAACACTAGAGTGGGTTGCCATTTCCTTCTCCAATGCATGAAAGTGAAAAGTGAAAGTGAAAGTGAAGTCGCTCAGTCATGTCTGACTCTTTGCAACCCCATGGACTGCAGCTTACCATGCTCCTCCATCCATGGCATTCTCCAGGCAAGAGTCTGGAGGGGGTTGCCGTTCCCTTCTCCCTCCTGCACTGCAGGAGGATTCTTTACCAACTGACCTATCAGAGAAGTCCAAGTCACATGCAATGACTGAGAAATCTAAATCATTTTGGATAATAGTATTCAAAGAAATTAGGGATTATAGGATTGTTTCAATAAAGACTGAACAAGGCAAACAAGTGGGAGTAATTAGGTTAAGCAATAATATACATAGACTGTTCTTTATGAAGTTTCTGATTAATTACATGGAACATTGTGATAAGGAGTTCTTGACAGATATATTCTTATTCCTTAGGAAGTATAACGAATGGTTCCTAGAATTCTTAGACTTAACTCCTGACCATGGTTAAGTGTTAGTAAATCTTTTAGACATAAAAAAAAAAGACCCTATATCCACCCCCCCCCTCGTTTTTTTTGGTGATATAAGTGACATTAGATTCTTGTTGAACCTTTTCAGTAAATATGCATCTGACCTCAACCCTTGGGTTGGCAATGATTTTACATTTCTCCTTTCTCTAAGTTATGTGATACAAATATGTCTTTCTAAACTTTAAGATAAATTTTGGTTTCTTTTGACACTTTTCATCAAATGCTTAATTCATGTGTTTTCTAATAATATTAAGATTTTATAAATGCAATGCAACTAAAAAACTATCCTGTAAAAATAATATTAAAAAGCATAAAAGTACACATATGAAATATTTGGTGTAGTAATCATATAAAACTCACATTACATTCTTCTAAAACTTAGTATGTGCCTGAGTGCCATGGTCCTCAGCTGTCAGCCTCCTGAGCTTGTATCAGTATCCATCTGGCATATGTTAGTGATATGTATCTTGATGTATGATGGTATATTGGTTTCACAAATGATTCATTTCTTTCTCAGCCTCCTTCATTGCATTAAATGCAACCACTATGCACCCAGTTGCTTAATCCTGAAATATGAGAGCTGACCTTGACTCTACATTTCCTTACTTCCCCACACCTGGCATATCAACAAACCCCAACTGTTCGTTTAGTCAAGGTCCCCAGAGGAAACAGAATTCATCCCAAAAGGTTCAAATGAAAAGACTTCAATAAAAAAGATGAGTTTCAGTGGTGTAAGAATTATGAAACAGACAAAGAACAGTGAGGCAAACAGAGATTAATAACAGTAGAAAGCCAATAATGTCCCAGGGGCTGAATGGATACAGGGAGAAAGGAATATTATCAGAATCAGGAAGACTTGAGAAGATGGAGTAGATGGGAGAGAAATCATAGATAGGGATTGAGGCTGGAAGTAGGGAGAGTGTAGGAGAGGGAAAGATACCTTCGCACCTTCTAATTTTCTACCAGCATATCCTGTTGATTAAAACCAAATGGAAGACATCTGGAAAGGGAGCATGGACAATGCATTAAGGAAGATCAGCCTCCTAACTGCAGAGTAGAGCAGATAAGATGAAAAAGGTTTGGGAGCCAATAGGATAAATTGACAATATATGGCATGTTGTACCTTAAAAGTATAGCCAAACTTATTCCTCTTGATTTCATTTTGTTGTAAAAATACTCTAATCCAGTGTCACATCTCACTTGGCCCTTTTCTTTTTTTAAAAATATAAATTTATTTATTTTAATTGGAGGTTAATTACTTTACAATTGCATTGATTTTGCCAAAAATCAACGTGAATCCCAACTACTCATTCCATAACTGCATGATTACCTCTCAACAACAGATTTTATAAAATTATAAATTTCTCCTGTTTAAAACTTTTTAATAGCTCTCTGTTACACTTATAAAACCCAAATTTCTCACTGTGTGGTAGGCACAAGGCATAGGGTTGAAAAAGAACAAAGTGGCAGTAGATTCAGAATTTTTTTTCTTAAGGTTTTCTATGTTGTTGATGGAAGCTACACTAAACTTTCCCATTTGAGCCTATTGTTAACAGTCATAGCCACAGTTCTTGTCTAGGCTGCTTATTTATTCACACTGAAAAGAAAGATCTTCCCATGACGTGATGAGGGAATGAAAAATACCTTTAATTGTTTGCGTGTTTTATTTAATTTTTTAATGGAAATTTCCCTCTTTTCTCAAGGCTTCTCATAAAATTATAAAATATGAAATTTAAAATATAATTGAGAAAGTCATTGGTACAACTCTCTAAGTACAAAAGGGGGAAAAGTGAGTCTCAGAAATATGAGTGGATTTGTTCCATGACAGTAAAGCTACATAATATTGAATTCTGTTTTAGAACCCAGTTCCTTCAACTTCCAAGTCAGTTTTCCAATAATTATATTGATTTTCTTCATAGCTGATAACTAATTTCTTATATCTAATACCTTTGAGGATATAGAGTATGGTGCCTTTGCAACACTTGATATTTATTTTTAATTCTTTAGTTTTCACTTTAAAAGTAAAATAAAGTAAATTAAAAAAAATAAAAGCAATGTACTAAAATATATCTCCTTTTTTGCTTTTATCAAATACATTTAGATTAAAATAAATTGTTTGGTCACTAGAAATAGAATCTTGACAACCCCTAGCTAGTGTTTGGAAAAGTTCAGGATGAGAATGAGTACATTGCTATTATGTTTGTCAGTGCTGTGGCAGCTAATAACACACCTCTAGGTTTCCGAATCATTGCAGCCATGTGCACTGAAGCTTCTCATAGCAATCAGCTTGTAAGACTCTACTGTCACCACAATGAGTTTTTATCAAGGTCATGTGAAATTTATCTTTAACTTTATTGTTGTTTGTCATGATGAATGTATACATGTTGACTGTAGTGAACAGGTTTGGTTTGGAAGCGTGGAAGCTGCCAGTATTTTCTTATAGAAAACTAAATACCTAACAGGCATCAATCTATCTAAAAATAGCTACTCCAAAAGAACAATTTTACAATTCAGTTGTGTTTTAGGTGAAAGCATTCTTATGATTTACTTAAACTCTTCTTGGTACAATTAGGACAATGGAGTTATTTTTAGACTATAATCAAATATGCTTAGTCACTCAGTCATGTCCAATTCTTTGCAGCCCCATGGACCGCAGTCTCCTCTGACCAGGAAATTCTCCAGGAAAGAATACTGGAGTGGGTAACCATTACCTTTTCAAGGGGATCTTCCTGACCAAGGATCAAACTTGCATCTTCTGCATTGCGGGCAGATTCTTTACCATCTGAGCCATCAGGGAAGGCCCATATAATCGAATAGTTACCAAACTAGAATCATTTGCCTGTTATCAATGTTTTAGTTTTTCTTTTTTTTCAGAAATACCTCTTCTTTTCTATATCATTGCTTTGTACTGCTTTTAATTCTCATCCACAACTTATCATAGCACAAGAAAAATTTGCTAAGTATCTATTACATACCAATCACTGTGCCAATAATTATAAAGATTGATAAGCCATAGTTAATATACTCAAGAAACAAATATAACAGAGAATCAAGGTAGTAATATGAAAGATGGAAATCAACCTTGAATATTCATGGGAAGGGCTAGTGCTGAAACTGAAGCTCCAATACTTTGGCCACCTGATGCGAAGAACCAATTCATTGGAAAAGATCCCAGTGCTGAGAAAAATTGAAGGCAACAGGAGAAAGGGGAGACAGAGGATGAAGTACTGGATAGCATCACAGACTCAACGGAGTTGAGTTCGGGGAAACTCTGGAAGATAGTGAAGGACAGGGAAGCCCGGTGTGCTGCAGTCCATGACGGTCACAAAGAGTCAGATACAACTTTTGTGACTGAACAACAACAAATGAAAGCTGAAGGGCATTCACTCACTCATTTATTTAGTAATCTATTAAATGATACATGCTTAGCACTGCTAGTTTCTATGGATACAGAGATAAATAAGTAAGCCTCTATCCTCAGTTTCACCATCTATTGGGATCAATATACACAGAAATGAGTTTAACACACTATGACTATGTGTAAGTATAGAGATATGCAAACTGAGTTATGGGTGCACAGAGAAAGAGAAGCTGTTTCAGACTTAGAGGGTCAGGGAAACCTCTCTGGAAGAGTTATTACTTACATGATAGAACACAAGTAATAAAGATATTAAAATTAGAAGCAACATGGTGCACCCTGGGGATCTACTAGCAGTTGTGATTAACATAGAGTAAAACACAATATAGCGAGTACTGAGAGGTAAGACCAGAGAGTTGAGTAGGGCAAGATTTTGAAGGACTTTGAATGTCATATGAGAGACATTGACATTTGTCATTCGTTCAAAGAATAATAATAACATGGTTGTGAGCAGATGAGCAGCATAATTATATTTGTATTTTCATATACCACAATGCCAGTATATTAGATATTAAATTTCTCAGTACAGAATGCAAAGTAGAGAGCTGAGTTACAAGACTGATGCATTAGAGCAGGCCAGTGATGACCACAGATTAAAGAGATTGGTAGAATATATGAATAAAAGGTATATAAATTATAAAGGATCATGCATATATGGCAAGAGTTTGTGATTGATTGCAATTAGATTAGGGAACTAAGGAAAATAAATGAATCAGTCTTATGCCTAGATCTCTAAGAGAAAAAAAATAAAGAAAAACAATAGAGTTTCTTTTTTGAAAATGGAAAAGGATGATGAGCTTGATTTTAAATATAGACTATAAATTTCAGAAAGGCAGAAAGAAGTATGCTTTGTTAATAACCATATGCCTGGTGACTAGTTCATGCTACACTTTGGACATTATATATATATATATATATACAGACACACACACACATATACATGATATAATGACAAGTAAATATCAAAGTGTTTTTGTAATATTAATATTCATTTGAAATATTTACCAATTTTTTATATGGGCATTTGAAACTTAGAAAAAAGAAATGATTAATGTAAAATTTAGAAGTCTGGGTTAAACTTGTACCGGAAACCATGAACATATAGGTGGTGATTGAAACCAAGAGAATGGATGGTATCAGAGAGAGTGAATCATGATAATTTCAATGTGCTATGGTTTTTCCAGTGGTCACGTATGGATGTGAGACTTGGACTGTGAAGAAGACTGAGTGCCAAAGAATTGATGCTTTTGAACTGTGGTGTTGGAGAAGACTCTTNGTTTCTCATGATGTCCTCTCCATGTAAGTTAAATAAGCAGGGTGACAATATACAGCATTGACATATTCCTTTTCCTATTTGTAACCAGTCTGTTGTTCCATGTCCAGTTCTAACTGTTGCTTCCTGACCTGCATACAGGTTTCTCAAGAGGCAGGTTAGGTGGTCTGGTCTTCTCATCTCTTTGAGAATTTTCCACAGTTTATTGTGATCCACACAGTCAAAGGCTTTGACATGATCAATAAAACAGAAATATGTTTTTCTGGACCTCTCTTGCTTTTTCCCTACCAGGGATCAAACCTGGGGTCCCTGTAGTGGGAAGAGGAATCTTAACTACTGGACCACCAGGCAATTCCTTGTATGCACATTTGATCATTATAGATGTCTCGTATGCTATTATTTTATTTGACATATGCTAAAGAGTTTGTCCAAATTTAAAGTCAAATGATATTATCACATACTGAAAGAATGATTTGCATAAATCTGAACATAGAAAAACAGTGGATCTATGCCATAACACACTATTTGTCATAGAAGTATATCAAACTTGAAAGAACTGTGCCACATATCTCAGTTTGATATACATGTTGCCATTGTAAACTTAATTTAAGAAAGATGTGTGAATGTGCTTGGTCACTTCAGTCATGTCCAACTTTTTCAATCCTATGAACTATAACCCGCCAGGCTCCTCTGTCCATGGAATTCTCCAGGTAAGAGTACTGGACTGGGTTGCCATGCCCTTCTCCAGGGGATCTTTCCAGCCCAAGGACTGAACCCAGGTCTCCTGAATTGCAGGTGGGTTCTTTACTGTCTGAGCCACCAGGGAAACTTGGCTAGTTATGTGAAGCTTTAAAAATTTCATTTGCTGTATTAGTTATATTGTTACATGGTCCAAACATGACTACAAGAATATTAGAAAAGAATCTTTCTGTGCCTTCCTCCATTTTCTGCATCATTTTCCTCTCCACACTAGTACACACATATACACCCAGGTTGCCACTGTTATTACATTCTCATCTTTTTTTTTTCAAAATGTAAATTGAGTTTCAATTTGCATATAAAAAGCACACAGGAATATATCTGTAAAAGGCAGAATTCTAAAGATGTCCCATTGGATTCAGGTCCCCTGGTTTTTAACCAAATGCTTATCTAGTGACTACTGTGGGGATTTAGCAAATGTAATTAAGGTTACTAATCAGCTAACATTAAAATAGGGAGATAATCTTTGATTATTCTGGGTCTGAGATCACAAAACCCTTTAAAACAGAAGAGGAAGGCATAAAAGTAAATCACAGAGAGGAAAGCAGAAGAGTGAGGCAGATGGGAAATGAGAGATTTGAAGAGTGAGAAGGACCAAGCAGTCATTGCTGGTTTGAAGATCACCTGCCCTCTTACACTGGGAATGTGAGTGGCCTCTGGAGATGAAAACAACTCCCAGCCAAAAGCCAACAGGAAAATGGAGATTCCAGTCCTATGATCACAGGGAAAATTGTTCTGCCGACAACCTGATTGAGTTTGAAATGTACCTGTCCCAAGAATCTCCAAAGAGACTGAGATGCCCAACACACTGATTTCATGTTTGTGAGACCCTAACATGACTAATTTTACAGAAACCATGAAATGATAAACTTATACTGTTTTAAACTGCTGAGTCTGTGGTAATTTGTATGGCAGCAACAGAAAATGAATTATAGTATTTTTATTTTTCCTCTTTTTTTATATAAAAGCATCATCCCATCATACAATTTGCATTTTGCTTTTTTCACTAAACATTGTATCTTGGAGCTGTTTATGTAATAGCCCTGCAGAATTTTGCATTATTTATCAACTACATAATACCTTACTGTATAATGTGCCTTAATTTATTTGCCTAGGTCCCCACTGATGGATATATCTGAGCTGCTTTTCATCTTTTCATAATATATTATAATAACTTTGTTCAAACTTTATTCACATACGTGCTAGGGTATCTGAGAGGCAGGTATTGCTAAGTCAAAGGTCATACAAGACATATAAATTTAATATGGATTGATATTGCTACAAAGATTGTTTCCTTTATTTTCTGTGCAACTTTTGGTCTGTGTTCTTCTTCTAAACTCATTACTATTACCTACCTATCTATATCTCTTAACCTGTTTCATCCTGAAATATTATGCCTCTACTACACTTGTTTTCTTTTTGTTTCTCAAATATTTTGACTTCTTTTGCCTTAAAGCTGTTGAATTAGATGTTGTCTTGGTTTATTATAGTCTCCTGTTCTGTGCTTTGCCGCTTAGTCATGTGTGACACGTTGTGACCCTGTGGACTCTAGCCTGCCACGCTCCTCTCTCCATGGGATTTTTCAGGCAAGAATACTGGAGTGGGTTGCCATGCCCTCCTCCAGGGGACCTTCCCAAACCAGGGATTGAATCCTGGTGTCCCACACTGAGGCAGATACTTTACCATCTGTGCTGCCAGGGAAACCCAACAATTCTAGTCTCAACTCTTCTGTTTATCTCCACTTGCTGGTCTGTTGGCTGGTTAGGTCTCAGTTCATGTATTCCTTCCTTAGAGAACTTTATGAAGCATCTAGTGGTTGGTGTACACTTTTTGGCTAGATGAATAAAGAGATCATTAACTAAGGGCAATAGTTCAGGGAGGAGCATGGCCATAAACTCTGCACTGGAGTTAGGTAGACTGTGGCTAGAATAAAACTTTCCGAGCATGAGGACAATACAGACACAGATTATGGGTAACTGTGATGAGAACATCATATAACGTGAAGTTCATCTTATGGACAAGGAGAATCACTGATGGTTTTTGAATGTGGAAGTGATAGAATAAAACCATCTTGAAGATCTCTACCTTCAAAATGAGTGGGGAAGAGTAACAGATTCCATCTTAGCATGGGATATCGTGTATGTCAACCATGTAATTACACAGTGAAAATAAATTTTAAGAAAATATAGTTTTAATTATCAGCAAAACTCTTGTGTTAGACTTATAGTATTGTTATATACAGACATTTTACAAGTTCCTGATGTTCTATATATTAGTATATTGTAGATATTTGACTGTCAATCAATGCAATTTTCATTAAATATATTTTGTTCTAGCCATGAAATCCAAAAAGTCATTATAAAAGTAAAATCAACTCATTAATACCTCAGACTATTGTTAATGTTATTGCTACAAGTTAAAAAATAAAGACAACTCTTAAAAGGAATTCATGAAACACAAAAAAGTAGTCATAATTGTCATTTTTAGAGAAAGCAATAATTTTTGCTTATTGCAATATAGAATTTAAAATAAATGATAGTACACAGCAGAATAAGATAATATGATATTGAAAATTTTAACAAGAGAGGTATAGTACACTCGAGATAATGTAGTTGTATTTCTAAAGGAAGCTGAAAGTTTTTCTAAAGGTAATGTGAGTACTGTCAGCTATGGTGCTTGTTTATTGAGGCAGTTTGATATTTTCAGAGAAATCAACGAACATGAAAGGGTCATTGGTGACATAGCACATAACTACTTTTTGCCTCTAAAAAAATGACAGCAGCTGTGGAGAACTTCTAGTGTCACAAGTTCAGGATGGATTTGACAAAGAAACTTCTCTGGAGAAATATAATTTTTAAAGAATTGACCTTCTGAGAAGAAAATGTTTGAGAGTCAAGTAGAGGAGAATAAAATATCAGGGTCTGACACTTCAAAGAGTGAGATTATGTTTGTAGAGAAAAGAGAGGTTTGAATATAAGACCTGAATTTCCCATACTTCAACTTTTAGTGTTTTATATTTTCTCAAAACCATGTGTTTTTACGTTTAAAACAAAATTACCTTAATAATTAGAGATAACAGTTTTTTTAGTATGTTAATCGTATGCAATAAATGCCCGTCTTCACAGTTAGTTTGACAACCAAAATGTTGCAATCCCTCCACCCCACCCCTCACATACAAACATACATGTTCATGCCTCTAAATGGGATTGTGCTACCACAGTTTCAAACTGCTAGTCCACAGATTTTCTCCCTTTTTGTATTTTCAAGGGAAAAGCAGAGTAACAATATGAAAATCAGGAGGGTAAATGAGGAGGAAGAAGACTTAAGAAGGTGGAGTTTTATCTATATACACAAAACCAAACATCATCATGCCAGAAAACATAGTGTAACAGATTTGCAGAACTAAAAGTAAATTGAAAGCCAAAGCTACTTCATCTTCAAAAAACATTTTTTTCAAGTCTTGCATGCATGCTAAGTCACTTCAGTCATGTCCTATGAAGTGTGACCCACCAGATTCCCCTGGCCTTTGGGATTCTCCAGGCAACAATACTGGAAAAATACTGGGGTGGGTTGCTGTGCCCTCCCAGGGATTGAACCTGCACCTCTTATGTACCCTGCATTGGCAGGCAGGTTCTTTACCACTAGAGCCATCTGGGAAACCCCTTTTTAAATCTGAAAGTTCATTTTTTCTTAAAGCTTTATAGATGGTATTGTGACTCATCTAATGAAAGAGTTGAAGGATTAAGCATGTTTTTCAGTGTCATATTTAACTCTATAAATGAGCAAGATTATATCTCAGATCAATAGACTCACAGTAAAGTTGAGAGTTCATCTTTCATTGTCCTATCTTTTTGCCATTTCATACTGTTCATGGGGTCCTCAAGACAAGAATGGTTTGCCATTCCCTTCTCCAGTGGACCACATTCTGTCAGACATTTCTGTTTTATGCCAAATCTTTTGACTGTGTGGATCACAATAAACTATGGAAAATTCTGAAAAAGATGGGAATACCAGAATACCTGATCTACCTCTTGAGAAACCTGTATGCAGATCAGGAAGCAACAGTTAGAACTGGACATGGAACAACAGACTGGTTCCAAATAGGAAAAGGAGTACATCGAGGCTGTATTCTGTCACCCTACTTATTTAACTTATATACAGAGTACATCATGAGAAGCGCTGGGCTGGAGGAAGCACAAGCTGGAATGAAGATTGCTGGGAGAAATAGCACTAACCTCAGATATGTGGATGACACCACCCTTATGGCAGAAGGTGAAGGAGAGCTAAAGAGTCTCTTGATGAAAGTGAAAGAGGAGAGTTAAAAACTTGGCTTAAAGCTCAACATTCAGAAAACGAAGATCATGGCATCTGGTCCCATCACTTCATGGGAAATAGATGGGGAAACAGTGGCTGACTTTATTTTTTGGGGCTCCAAAATCACGGCAGATGGTGACTGCAGCCATGAAATTAAAAGACACTTACTCCTTGGAAGGAAAGTTATGACCAACCCAGATAGCATATTCAAAAGCAGAGACATTACTTTGCTAACAGTGGTCTGTCTAGTCAAGGCTATGGTTTTTCCAGTAGTCATGTATAGATGCAAGGGTTTGACTATAAAGAAAGCTGAATGCTGAAGAACAGATGCTTTTGAACTGTGGTGTTGAAGAAGACTCTTGAGAGTCCCTTGGACTGAAAGGAGATTCAACCAGTCCATCCTAAAGGAGATCAGTCCTGGATGTTCATTGGTAGGATTGATGCTGAAACTCCAATACTTTGGCCACCTGGTGCGAAGAGCTGACTCATTTGAAAAGACTCTGATGCTGGGAAAGACAGAGGGCAGGAGGAGAAGGGGATGACAGAGGATGAATGGTTGGATCGCATCACCGACTCAATAGACATGAGTTTGAGTAAACTCTAAGAGTTGGTGATGGACAGGGAGGCCTGGCGTACTGCGATTCATGGGGTTGTAAAGAGTTGTACATGACTGAGTGACTGAATTGAACTGAACTGAACATTGAGAGGCAATGATTAGAAATACATTAGAAATCTAAAGTAATGCTGGAGTTGTGGGGTTAGCCTAAATCCTAGGTGGCAAAGAACTTTCAAATAGGTTTTACCAGGCCCTAGAAATTGTGAGAATGGAACATTACTGCTGCTGCTGCTGCTGCTGCTGCTAAGTTGCTTCAGGCGTGTCTGACTCTGTGGGAGCCCATAGACCTACCAGGCTCCCCCATCCCTGGGAATTCTCCTGGCAAGAACACTGGAGTGGGTTGCCATTTCCAATGCATGAAAGTGAAAAGTGAAAGTGAAGTTGCTCAGTCGTGTCTGACTCTTAGTGACCCCGTGGACTGCAGCCTACCAGGCTCCTCCATCCATGGGATTTTCTGGCAAGAGTACTGGAGTGGGATGCCATTGCCTTCTCTGATTTAATTGTAGACAAAGTACTAAATGTAAGCAACCATTCACATAATTTAAAACAAATATAAATTTGCCTCAGTTACTTATGTTTTTCAGTTGATATATTTTTGTTTAATTTACTTATTTTATCTGAAGCAATTCTATGTGTCTCTTTGCACTCACAGATAGATTTGGATTCAAGGAAGCTGTTTCCTTTGCTTCTTGATACTCTGTCACACAGCTGGGCTCAGAGCCCCCCAAAACTTCAAAAATCTTGAGTAAAATGGTATGAGTTACATGTCAGTTGCATTCAGAGGGGAGGAAAAGCATTTGGAGAGAATATGGAAAATTAGTTAGCTGGTCTTTTCAATTATTGATGAGAAGTCAGGATAATCCAGAAATGGACTGTCTACCTCCCTCAGCTCTGTATTCTCTGATTAAGTCAAGAAAGCTCCTACTAAAGTGTATCTGGACTCAATAGATTGCACCAGAAAAAATCTGCAAAGAGTTATATTATTACCAGAGGGAGAACACATAAAGATAATTAATGTACACAATAAATAGGAGTTCATGACAAGTCCTCAAGCAATGTAACCTCAATGAAAATATTAACATCAAATATATGTACATCCAAGATGAAAGGTAGAATAGTAAAGTTGTTAAGACAGGTGCTTTACAAAATGATGAGGGAATACTGAAAAATGGCAAAAACTGGAAACTGACAGCATGCATTTTATAGCAAAAAAAAAAAAGTTGTTGACATCTATTGGGAAACAAATTAAGAACTATAAAGAGCATAAGAAGATTCTTGGATATTGCTGGAGTGTAGGTTGCCAGGACCTTAACAAAAGGAGATGGGGAAATGTTTTTATAGATTGTCAAAAGCTGTAGCAAGGCAAGTTCTTTGATCCTGGCAGGATTTTAATTACTTTGCTGATGACTGGCATGCAACTATGTTCAAATGAAGTAAGAGCACATATTTTGAGAGCTGTTTCAAGGATTGCTTTCTGATACACTTCATTGAACAGCTTCAGTGGTTAGAGGCTATTTTGGACTATAGCCTAGAAATGGCTCTGAGCAGGATAAATAAGGCTGAAATAGAAGAAAGTTGCTATTTCACAGTATAATCACGATAACCTTCATTTAAAAATACTCTTGAGAGGTCAGGGAAGAAACAAATACATTACAGAGAGAAGTATATGAAATCTTAATTGGAAGAATTCTGAAATGCTTTGATAAATTTTGATTGTATCCTTAATAGAAATAAATAGCAGCAGTAGAGCTGTTTTTTCCTTTGTGTTTCAAAGCACTTGTGAGTGTATGTGTGTGTGTGTTTGCGTGTGTGTTACATACCCATACAAAATCCTGAGCAAATGATATGAACAAAGAGTTTCTGTGGGTTGCTCTGTCTTTCTGAGCTCCCTTCCTAAATGATGAATTAAAACATGGTAGGACAAGATATGACAAGAGCAACAGACAGACCACGGTGTATTCTTGACAAAATACATTGTGTACTGTTATTTTCCCAGGTGATTCATCACCCTGCATGATGGATCAGGAGCAGGGGAGTGTTTAAAAGCCAGGATACTCCGTAAAAATTCTGTTTTTCTCTCTCTACGATTGTCCCCAAGGCTAAAGGAACATTTAGAAAGCTCGTCTATATAGAGCCCACCCTGAATATCCCAACTCAGGATTTTTTTTTTTCCAAAAGTGTACACTCTTGAGGTTTGTGATTTTGTATAGACTTTGCTTAATAGTATTTGCTTTCACTTTTCATTCAAATGCATCCATAATGTGTCCTTTTTTAAAAAAAATATAGGCTTATGGGTTAATTTTTAAAATTTATTCCTACAGCTGTCCAGTAGAAGCATATAAGGTCCCCGTGAACTAGCTTGATTGTTTCTTCCTACTATCCATCAGGAAGAAGTGGGGATATGACAAAACCTTATGATAATTCTAGCATATGGTTGAAAGGACACAAACAATTTTGTTAGACTTCCTTTAATGCCAAGAATTAAATTATTGGTTAAAATATTTTATTCCCACATTTTAGTCCTGTCTGCAGGACAGTTCACATCAAGATGAAAATTGAAACCATCGTCTATCTGTTTATTTCTTATATATGATGCCAAACACCCAGCTATGTAGAGAAAATTGAACAATGGGTAACTTTTCCATTTTATCATGGGTGTTTTCTTTGGAAACTTTAGTGGGTTTATAGGCTATCTTCTTCCTGCAAAGAACACATCCTCTAGTTTCCTCTTCTAATCAGGACATTTCTCTAGATGCCCCACAACTCTCTGGCTTCACTGGTTGTGTCATGTTGCCTTCCATAAGGATTCTAAATAGCCTCATCAGACAGTTCCCTCAAGGATGACTGGAATGACCTTGCATGTTGATTCTCCTCAAGATTCTACTTCTTGGCCTACTCCTTGTACTCCATGAATTATAGCCATTGGACCAATAACATTTCTATCAGCCATCTGGCTTCAGCAGTAGTATATCAACCTAACCGGGTGCTTGAGGGCCTTGCTTCTCTGATATTCTACTGCCAGAGCTGTTTTGGGGGGCCATGTGAAAAATAACAGTTGTTTCTTTCTATGCAAGAACTGGTCCTGTACTCTAGAGCAAGATTTCCCTACAGGAGAATAAACAAGGTCCCCTCCCCTACCCCACCTTTACTAGGGCAGAAATGTCTCCTTACCCCAACCACCACCAATATACACATAGTTCAACTTCTTTTGTGACTTCATTTTCACTGTGATTTGGGATTTTTCTGTTTCAAAAACGTTCCCCCCCAAAAACCTTGATAAGGAGTTTATCATTGCCATCAGTGACTCGGTGTGAAGATATCACTATTTCATTAAAGGTTCCTTGTGTCTCAGTGTTCCAGTTTCATTAAACTGACCTCCTTTTGTCTTATTTCAGAGTGGTTGAAGTTCAGCCTCACTGTAAAATAAATGTGCATTCAGAGTAAAGGCAAGTGGTAACCTATCTAAATAACTGTCTGATATTCAGAATATAGAAGGTGGCTTATAAGATGTGGGTTAGATAAACATATCTGTCATAAGCATCAATAAATAATAAGCAATTCTTCTTGTAGCTCTTTACTTTCTCTGCACTATTGCTTGATGAGACTTGCAGACTTGCCATAAATGAGAATAGGTATCTTCTTCTTCCTCCATCTTTATTAGTGGAAGGAGTGTCCCCAAACCCAAAGCAAAACCTTCACCTGGGCTTTGATTCAATTCCCTCCTGGCTGCTTTGTCACCTTTCTCCATCAACGATCATCTCTTTTTTGTTGGATTTGCAATTTCCTTTTTTTAAATCAGGAATTACGAAAACATTTCTACTTGAATCATCAAAGACCTCCTTAATATTTGCTGCTGGTTGTCCAGTCACTCAGTCCTGTCCGACTCTGTGACTCCATGGACTGCAGCATGCCAGGCTTTGCGGCCTTCACTATTTCCTGCAGTGTGCTCAAACTCATGTGTCCTGAATCGAAGATGCCATCCATCTCATCCTCTGTCATGCTCTTCTCTTGCATTCAATCTTTCCCAGCATCAGGGTGTTTTCCGTTAAGTCTTAAAGAAATTCATTCTTCAGTTGCACATCATTCTTTTCTAATTGCCTTCCTTGTCTTCTATATTCTTGATACTTCTTCCCTAATTTATCTCACAAGATCTAAGTCTATTTATTCTAATTAATGCTCTCATATTGCAATTTTGTTGATTTTTTTTTAACCTAAGTATTGCATTCCCTTGCATATCATTTTTTTAACATCCCCATGACTTATTTGTTTTATATCTGGGAAGTTGTACCTCTTGATCAAAATGGGTGACTATTTTGCTCACCCTTCAGTGCTCCTTCTTTCTGGCAACCACCAATCTGTTCTCTTCATCTATAAGTTTTGTTTTGCTGGTTTTGTTTCTTCCAAATCCCACACATGAGTGAAATCATACGGTATATTTGTTTATCTCTGTTTGACTTATTTCACTTAACATAATACCTTCAATGTCTGCCCATGTTGTTGCAAAAGGCAAGATTTCATTCTTTTTTATGGTTGAGTAGTATTCTACTATATACATATATCATATCTTTATCCATTCATCACTGATTGATATTTATGTTGTTTCCATATGTTGGCTATAGCAATTAACAGAAGGGTACATAAATCTGAGTTATTGTCTCGTTTTCTCTGGATAAATACTCAGAAGTGGGATTGCTGGGTCATATGGTATTTTTAATTTTGGGGGGAACCTACATAATGTTTTCCATAGGAATTGAACCAATTTACATTCTCACAAATAATGTAGAAGTGTTCCTTTTTTCCACATAATCACCAATATTTTTTAGTTTTAATTTTTTATTCTTTTGATAATAGCCACTCTGACAGATGTGTGGTGATATCTCACTGTGGTTCTGATTTGCATTTCCCTGATAATTTGTCAAGTTGAGCATCTTTTCACATGCTTATTAGCCATCTGTATGTCTTCTTTGGGAAAATATCTATTTATATCCTCTGAGCATTACTGGTTACTTACTTTTTTGTGTGTATAGTATTGAGCTGTATGAGTTCTTTATATATAATGGATATTAACCCTTTATCAAATATCTTCTTATGTCTTTAACCTTTGTCAGATATCCTCTCTTGTCTTGTTCCTTTGATATCATGGTGCTCTATAATCAGAGTTACTTATCTCTACTCCACATCAAGGGATTTATATCTGATAGACAGAGTGCCTGAAGAACTAAGGACGGAAGGACTATGGATGGAGGTTCCTAACATTGTACAGGAGGCAGTGAACAAAACCATCCCCAAGGAAAAGAAATGCAAAAAGGAAAAATGGTTGTCTAATGAGTGAGTGAAAGTGAAAGTTGCTCAGTTGTGTCCGACTCTTTGCGACCCTATGCACTATATAGTTCATGGAGTTCTCCAGGCCAGAATACTGGAGTGGGTAGCCTTTGCCTTCTCCAGGGGATCTTCCCAACCCAGGGATCGAACTCAGGTCTCCCGCACTGCAGGCAAACTCTTTACCAGCTGAGAATGCCTTACAAATAGATGAGGAAAAAGATTAAAAAAAGCGAAAGGCAAAAGAGAAAAGGAAAGATATATCCATCTGAATGCAGAATTCCAAAAAAATAGCAAGGAGAGATAAGAAAGGCTTCCTACACAAGCAATGAAAAGAAAGGGAGGCAAACAATAGAATGGGAAAAACAAGCAATCTCTTCAAGAAACTTAGAGATACTAAGGGAAGGGAAAATTTCATGCAAAGATAGACACAATAAAGGACAGAAACATTATGGACCTAACAGTAACAAAAGATTTTAAGAAGTGGCAATAATTCACAGAACTATAAAAAGAAAAAAAAAGATTTAATGACCCAGATAACCATGATGGTGGTCATTCCAGTGTAGGTGATGGAATTCCAGTTGAGCTATTTCAAATCCTAAACAACGATACTGTGATAGTGCCTCACTCAGTATGTCAGCAAATTTGGAAAACTCAGCAGTGGCCACAAGACGGAAAAAGGTCAGTTTGCATTCCAATCCCAAAGAAGATCAATAGCAAAGAATGTTCAGGCTACCACACAATTGCACTCATCTCACATGTTAGCAAGGTCATGCTTAAAATCCTCTAAGCTAGGCTTCAGTAATATATGAACTGAAAACTTCTAGATGCTAGAAAAGGCAAAGGAACCGGAGATCAAATTGCAAACATTCATTGGATCATAGAAAAAGCAAGAGAATTCCAGAAAAATATCTACTTCTACTGTTTCATTGACTACGCTAAAGCCTTTGACTTTGTGAGTCACAACAAGCTGTGGGAAATTCTTCAAGAAATGGGAATACCAGACTACCTTAAGTGTCTCCTGAGAAACCTATATGCAGGTCAAGAAGCAAAAGTTAGAAGTAGACATGGAACAACAGACTAGTTCAAAACTGGAAAAGAAGTACATCAAGGCTGTTTATTTAACTTATTGAACCCTGCTTATTTAACTTATATGCCAAGTACATCACGTGAAATGCCAAGCTGGGTGAAGCACAAGCTGTAATAAAGATTGCAGGGAGAAATATCAATAACCTCAGATGAGCAAATGACACCATTCTTATGGCAGACACCAAAGAGGAACTAAAGAGCCTCTTAATGAAAGTGAAAAAGTGAAAAACCTGACTTAAAACTCAGTATTCAAAAAACAACGATCTTGACATCCAGTTCAATCACTTCATGGCAAATAGATGGGAAAACAATGGAAACAGTGACAAGCTTTATTTTCTTGGGCTCCAAAATCACTACAGATGGTGACTTCAGCCTTGAAATTAAAAGATGCTTGCTCCTTTGAAGAAAAGCTCTTACCAACCTAGACAGCGTATTAAAAAAAGAGAGACATTACTTTGCTGACAAAGGTCCATATAGTCAAAGCTACAGTTTTTCCAGTAGTTATGTATGGATGTGAGATTTGGATCATAAAGAAGGCCGAGCACTGAAGAGCTGATGTTTTTGAACTGTGCTTTTGGAAAAGACTCTTGATAGTCCCTTGAACTGCAAGAAGGTCAAACCAGTCAATCCTAAAGGAAATCAGTCCAGAATATTCATTAGAAACACTGATGCTGAAGCTGAAGCTCCAATATGTTGGCCACCTGATGCAGAGCTGACCCACTGGAAAAGACCCTGATACTGGGAAAGACTGAAGGCAGGAAGAGAAGGGGACAGCAGAGGAAGAGATGGTTGGAAGACATCACTGACTCAACGGACATGAGTTTGAGCAGGTTCTGGGAGATGGTGAAGGACAGAGAAACCTGATGTGCTCTAGTCCATGAGGTTGCGAAGTGTCAGATATAATTGAGCAACTGAAAAATAACTACAACTCCACATAAAAGTGTGTGTTGTTTGAGGACACAGACTATGTCTTAACTAACTTCTTATCTTCATAACTGAGCAGAGTGGCTGGTGCTTTGCAGACATCATTTTTTAAATATAATTTGTCAAGGGTGGGTTTCTTCCAACATTTCTCATCTTGGGATAAAGTGTTTAATCCCATTCTGGGCTCTTGGTTCACATTTAACCATACTAACAGAAGAGGGCTTTTACCAAAAAGTGAAGATGGAACTATCATTATATCAGTGAAAATAGACGCCTTGTTATGATCTGATGAGGGACGTGAAAGCCAAAATAAACAATTCTTTTGCCCTCATTTTTGGTTCAGTGTTTATATTTTATAATCTTACGGTGAGATATTTTTTCTGATAACGCTATCCGCCTGCCTTTTTTACAGCTAAGTATATTACCCAGAAGATTTTTTTTTTAATACAAAATTATCAAAACAACAGGATCTATGAGATTTCCAGGAATGTGGTCCAAAAGTGACTTTACATTTTGGTAGCTCTAACTTCAGACACATTTTGCAGAGAAAAGGGTGAGAGCCAGTATTGGTTTGGTGGAAATTTGTTGATCTTTTCTTTCTCTATAAAAATAAAATAGCAGATTATGTTTTACCAGTAAGAAAAAATATATAAAAAACTGATACCTAAATTCAGATGTGTAATTTTAAGTAAAGAAACTATTTCTGGGAAATGTAACATAAACTTACTTTTAAATCATATCTTGGCTGTATGTTTAAATAATATACTCCAGTGATCATTAGTCTACAGACACCTTTCAGATGAAACATCTCTAAATTTAAAGCAGTGGGTGTAATTGTTAATCTGATAGAAGTACAATATTTAAAACTTATGTATTTCTAGACACTTTGACACCTGTATTATATTTATTGTACTATTTTAAGATTAACAATTGAACCCATTGCTATAAATTTAGAGGCATTTAACCTAAAAACACATTGGGCATTATTTGAATATGTAACTTGGATATTATTTAAGAATAAATTTATTCTTTGTTCCCCAGCTTTGTGGACACCCTGAATTATAACATTACAGATAGGATATGTTTAAGCATGTGAGAAACTTCACAGTATCAATGTTAAGTAAAAAAGAAAAAAAAAAACAAGATATAAACATATAATTATATATGTATATAGCAATATCAAATTTGTGAATATATTTTGACCAAAAAATGATCTGCTAACAATGATGATGTGATCACATCTATTGATGTGATTATTTGATTCAGCAAAAATTTTAGAAGAATATTTCTTATTCTTCATAATTCCAAAATTTATTTTAAAATTTTTGTTATTTTCCTGATAATTTTCACAGAAATATAGAATAGAATCAGTCCTTGAGAACATTTTAGCAAGTTTGAGAGAGTGGCTTGGGTGTTTTCAGCACTATTCTGGGTAACAGCCTGCATTAATGATATTTGACTTAATCCTGCTTTTGAATGGTTACTTTTGATCATAGTCAAGAGCATCTATTTCACAGTGACAATCCCAAACCTGTTTGATAATGTTTACTGACAATTACAGGCTTAGCAAAGAAGTAACAACAGGGAGTAAAGCAGTCTTTGAATAAAGTTGGCCTGAAAATGAACAACAGTAGGGGACTGATTGGCTCAGTTTTATTTAACATGTTTAAGCCTGATCTTTGACATTTTCATTAGTGAACAGAATAGTACATTGATGCAGTTCTCAGGTGGCTTGCAGAGGAATATGCTAAACATACCAGAAACAACTAAATAATTCAGAAGATCCCACAATCTTTAAAAATATAGACATACATAGAGAAATTTTAGGTTTCCTAACTTTTAGAAAATTTAAGGCACTGTTTATCAATGCCCTTTCCCCTTGTTCTACAGGAGACAAAAATTTATTTGTGGAAATCAATGATCCTGTTGTCAAAATCTCAAAGAATCACTGAAATTATGGCACTGTATTATAAAGTCAAGGAACCACGAACATTTCATGAAAATTGTGGCAAATTTTATTCTTGTTTTCTCAACTAATTACTGGAAAGATTTATGAAAGTCAAAAATTCTTCCAACATCCTTCTTATCAACTTCAGAACAAAAACCCTTAAAAAAATGTGAATTAACCAAATAAATCATGTCCAAGCAATTACATATGCTGATACTTATTGTAACATAAACATTGGAAATAGAATGGACATTTTTTGTTGAGAAGGAAATGGCAGCCCACTCCAGTACTATTGCCTGGAAAATCCCATGGACTTGGAGCCTGGTAGGCTACCGTCCATGGGGTTGCAAAGAGTCGGACATGACTAAGTGACTTCACACTTCATCAGGTTATATCCTTGCTACTTTGGTTGCCCACTGCCTATCATTTTGTTTTTCAAATATCAATGAGCACCTTACCAGAGATATGTGAGATTATGTAGGGAGTTTTAATATAAGGTCACAGAGTGAACATGGGGCATTTCCTAAAATTCCATTGTTAAGACATTCATAAATATTAATATTAATGGCTACATCAATATTACTGGAGAATTGTCTCTCAATGTTTTTGAAGCTGATGCTTAAGTGACAAGTCAAGAAGAATTTTCCCGTATTATTGAAGCTATATTCCAGCCCCTGTTGAAATGGACCTAAAATTCATACAACAAAGTTAATACTGAGCATTAAGAATTTAATCTGTTCTTAAAATAAGAGTCACCTGTACAGATCTCATTTGTTCCTTCAGTTATTCACCAATTTGGCAATATCTATTGAGTATTATTTTCAAGTTATTATAGAAATTAAGTTTTTTTTTTTTTAACCTCCCATTATTCTTGGAATCTGGAGATCTTAAAGGTAATGTGTCATGTCATCCTTTGAAACATTTTTCTCCACCTCTGTCTTGGGCATAAAGTGTGTTTTCTGTGACTAATGTGTGGCAACGCAATGAGAGATTTTGGAATCAGACTTTGTAAAGTCAGACCTTGATCTGAAAACTTACTCTCCCCCACAGACAAGCTCAACATCTCTGAGCTTTAACTCTTCATCTTTTTTTTTCTTTTAATTTGACTTTACAATACTCTATTGGGTTTGCCATACATCGACATGAATCCACCACAGGTGTACACAAGCTCCCAATCCTGAATCCCCCTCCCACCTCCCACCCCACAACGTCTCTCTGGATCATCCCCGTACACCAGCCCCAAGCATCCTGCATCTGGTGATTCGTTTCTTACATAATAGTATATATGCTTCAATGCCATTCTCCCAGATCATCCCGCCCTTTCCTACTCCCTCTGAGTCCAAAAGTCCATTCTCTATGTCTGTGTCCTTTTGTTGTCTCACATACAGGGTCATCATTACTATCTTTCTAATACAGCATACTAACTCTTCATCTTTAAATGAAAGTATTATAATTGAGCTTTAGCACAGTTTCTTGCCATGATAAAGACACTAAAATATAATAGCTATTGTTTTTCAAAGACTTCACTTTTTAAAAAAAGATATGATGAAACAGAAAACTCTGCAATGCAAGTAATTTCAATTGCTGCCTGTAACTTTCATTAATCTCTTATTGTGTGTGTGTGTGCGTGCATATATGTGGAGGGAGAAAAATTAAATGTTTTTATGGAAAATGGGACAGTCATTTTAGAATGATTAGATAAAGGATTTAAGGGTTAAAGGTCAAAAGTCCCTGAAGCCTTCAGTCCTCCATACTGCAAGATTGAAAAGACAAACAGGTTAGAGGGGTTCCTCAACTGAGAAATTGAAGCATAGTATCAATCTGCTGAAATGCTGTCTTTAAATTCCAAAAACATCTCAACTAGAACACTCTTTTCAATAGCAGAAAAATTATGTATGATTGTGCACTGTTATTATATATTGGAAATGTATTCTGGTAGGCTTTTAAACAGGCAAGAAGAGATAATACTGATAATACAATGTAGAGTAAGCATTTAAAACAAATCAGATATTTTCTTGTGTTAATATTTATAAATTAAGATAATACTATTTCCTGACTGAATTTTTTTTCAGTTTATTTGAAAACTCAATAACGCATACTCAGCATTTCAGACAGAAGGGATAATTGCTTTTAGGGGCAATCCTATCAAGTTTTAATTAATTCTTTGGAAGTCTTGCAACAGAACAGAGAGCATAAAGTAATGCTATAAATGGGTTACATGACCCTCACTTCTTTCAAAGCCATGTTTCAAAAGGAAATCTATATGTGCAGTACTTCCAAACTTCAACTAAAAATAGTTTTAATGATCAAATTCTTGAAGTTGAAATAGAAAAGGAAATATGCCTATTCCTTGTTACTGAACTTCTTTGAGAAGAAAATATCTTGAAAATCAAAATGAACTAATCAGTCTCCATTTCCCAAGAGAATATATAAAGGGAGGAGGAGGGGAGTGATGATCTCGAATTCTCTTGGGAATGAATATTGAAGGAAGATTTAACTCAAGCTCATAATTGCACCTAGTATATTCATCTTCGCAGAAATAGTAGAACCTTTCTCTCAAAAAATAGTCTTCAAAAGAATACACGGATATAGGACAGCAATGGAGATGCAAACATAGAGAACAGATTTTTGGACATAGTTGGAGAGGGAGAAGGTAAGATGATTTGAGTGAGTAGCACTGAAATATATACAGTGCCATATGCAACATAGCGATCCAGTGGGGATTTGTTATATGACATAGGGACCCAAAGCTGATGCTCTGTGACAACCCAGAGGGGTGAGATGGGGAGGGAGGTGGGAGGGAGGGTTTTTTATTTTTGGTGGGGGGAGGGAGGTTAATGAGAGAGGGGACATAAGTATACTTATAGCTGATGGTTTCTGCCATTGATGTATGGCAGAAACCATCACAATATTGTAAAGTAATTGTCCTCCAATTAAAATAAATGGCGTTCATACATTTACACAACTATGCTCACCTGGGTTCAGTTCAGTTCAGTCACTCAGTTGTGTCCGACTCTTTGCTACCTCATGAATCGCAACACGACAGGCCTCCCTGTCCATCACCAACTCCCGGAGTTTACTCAGACTCAAGTCCATCGAGTTGGTGATGCCATCCAGCCATCTCATCGTCTGTCATCCCCTTTTCCTCTTGTCCCCAATCCTTCCCAGAATCAGAGTCTTTTCCAATGAGTCAACTCTTCACCTGGGTTAATGCTACATTTTAAATAATAAAAAAATGGTACAAATCAATTTATGTCATCTCAACTTACAATACTGAATTTGGGAGAGACTTGAACCACATAAACTGAAAAGACCAACCATATGTACAAGAGATGCTGTGAGTTGAAGGTTGAAGAAAGTTACACAAATACAAGTTCTCAGAATCATCTTTTTCCTCCTATCATATGTTAGTGTAGAATTTTGACACCTAAAAATGATTTTTTTTTTTCATATGAAAGCTGTTACTTATGACTTGTTCAAAACCTGATTCTGGTTTTGGAGCATGGTGTCTGTTCCAGCTGTACTGTTTTTAATACCTCCACTAACTTCAACCCTCTTTGTCACTCTAATAAGTGTCAGAGGTTGAGAAGGAAGAATATCCTATTCCAGTGAAGTTGAGTTCAGGCCAACTCAATCCAGATCATATATGGAGTTAAAGCACTTTGTTATAAGGAATGTGTGTTATGAGAGAATGGTCAGATTGCTGGTCCATATTGCTTGTATTTACTAGCATATTAATAAATAACTGCACTCTGCCTTAATTGAAAAAAAAATTGATCTTCATTAAATAGCATGACTTCCTTGGTTGGGATTCCCTAGTGAGTGGCTCAGGTGGTAAAGAATCCTCCTGCGATGCAGGAGACCTGGGTTCAAACCATGGGTTGGGAAGATCCCCAGAAGAAGGGAATGGCTACCACTCCATTACTCTGGCCTGGAGAATTCCACAGACTACAGTCTATGGGGTTGCAAAGAGTTGGACAGGACTGAACGACTTTCACTTTCACTTTCTTTTCATTATTCTGCATTACTTTTCATTCATATATTTTGTATGCCTATATAATTTAATAGGAATATATCAAGTGAATAAAGTCCTTTCCATATTTTGCCTGTCACTCCATTCCTCACTCCTACCTTCTTTCCCATGTCATTAATCTTCACATTTAACCCATGCTAACAGACCATTATTTAACTTATATGTAGAGTACATCAGGTGAAATGCCAGATGGGATGAAGCACAAGCTGGAATCAAGATTGCTGGGAGAAATATCAATAGCCTCAAATATGTAGATGACACCACCCTTATGGCAGAAAGTGACAAGGAAATAAAGAGCCTCTTGATGAAAGTGAAAGAGGAGAGAGAAAACACTGGCTTAAATCTCAACATTCAGAAAACTAAGATCATGGCAACCAGGCCCATCACTTCATAGGAAATAGATGGGGAAACAATGGAAACACTGACAGACTTTATTTTGTTGGGCTCCAAAATCACTGTGGATGGTGACTGCAGCCATGAAATTAAACACTTGCTCTTTGGAAGAAAAGCTATGACCAATCTAGACAGCATATTAAAAAGCAGAGGCATTACTTTGCCAACAAAGCTCTGTCTAATCAAAGTTATGGTTTTTCCTGAAGTCATGTATGGATGCGAGAGTTGGATCATAAAGAAAGTTGAACACCAAATAATTGATGCTTTTGAATTGTGGTGTTGGAGAAGACTCTTGAGAGTCCCTTGGACAGCAAGGAGATCAAACCAGTCAATCCTAAAAGAAATTGGTCTTGAATATTTATTGAAAGAATTGATGGTGAAGCTGAAGCTCCAATATTTTGGCTACCTGATGTGAAGAACTGACTTATTGGAAAAGACCTTGACGCTGGGAAAGACTGAAGGCAGAAGGAGAAGGGAATGACAGAGGATGAGGTGGTTGGGTGGCATCACCAACTCAATATTAACATGAGTTTGAACAAGCTCAGGCAGTTGGTCATGGACAGGGAAGCCTGGCATGCTGCAGTCCGTGGAGCTGCAAAGAGTTGGACATGATGGAGCGACTGAACTGAACTGACTGAAGAGGGCATTATGGATGCTACATTTCTCATATATTCATAAACACATATGTATGGGTACACATACAGGTTTTGGAAGGTCATTACTATTTTTTTTTTTTTACTATTTTTGATAAAAGTGATACAGTCAAACTTCTCTGCCTTTCCTCCCCACCCTATCCAGTAGTAGTAGAAATCTTTTCATTTCAACTAGGATAGCTTCAACCCTTGTTTGTCTGTCTGCTTAAAGTTTCATAATAGGGATGTATAGAAAGTTGTTTCAGCATTTCTCTATTGACGAACATTTATCTTTTTTTTTTCCCTTTCTGCTTTGTATATATCAATAGATCTGCATTAAACACTGTTCTGCTATGTATATTTTACATATTATCATTTTTCTAAGATAAAATTCAGAGTGAGATTATAGTATCTAATATAAATAGCTGTTATGAAATTTCTTTCCAAAATTACTAACTCATATTTTTCTAGCAATGTGAAGAATATAATTTATAATTCTAGTTAGCAATAGACATAATTGTTCTCTTTATATTTTACCAGTTGTGGAGGGTAAAGTAATATCTTTACGTTCATATTTCTTCTGTTCCTCCTACATTTCACACACTATTCTAGGTATCATATTAAAATAGTGAACAAAAGACAAGTTCTGTTCTAATGGAACGTATATTCTAAGAGGAAAACACAAGTAATTAACAGGTAAACAAGTAATATAAGCTCCATGATATTTAAATTTAGTCTTCAATAAACTACTAAGATTTTGTATTTTACAGTCAATAAAGCCTTTGATTGTGTGGATCACAATGAATTGTGGAAAATTCTGAAAGAGATGTAAATACCAGACCACCTGACCTGCCTCTTGAGAAATCTGTATGCAGGTCAGGGAGCAACAGTTAGAACTGGACATAGAACAACAGACTGGGTCCAAATAGGAAAAGGAGTANTTGACTGTGTGGATCACAACAAACTATGGAAAACTCTTCAAGGGATAGGAATACCAGATCACCTGACCTGCCTCTTGAGAAATCTGTATGCAGGTCAGGAAGCAACAGTTAGAACTGGACATAGAACAACAGACTGGGTCCAAATAGGAAAAGGAGTACGTCAAGGCTGTATATTGTCACCCTGCTTATTTAACTTATATGCAGAGTACATCATGAGAAACACTGGGCTGGAAGAAGCACAAGCTGGAATCAAGATTGCTGGGAGAAATATCAATCACCTCAGATATGCAGATGACACCACCCTTATGGCAGAAAGTGAAGAGGAACTAAAAAGCCTCTTGATGAAAGTGAAAGAGGAGAGTGAAAAAGTTGGCTTAAAGCTCAACATTCAGAAAACGAAGATCGTGGCATCTGGTACCATCACTTTATGGCAAATAGATGGGGAAACAGTGGAAGCAGTGTCAGACTTAATTTTTTGGGATCCAAAATCACTGCACATGGTGACTGCAGCCATGAAATTCAGACGCTTACTCCTTAGAAGAAAAGTTATGCCCAACCTAGGTAGCACATTTAAAAACAGAGACATTACTTTGCCAACGAAGGTCTGTCTAGTCAAGACTATGGTTTTTCCTATGGTAATATATGGATGTGAGAGTTGGACTGTGAAGAAAGCTGAGTGCCAAAGAATTGATGCTTTTGAACTGTGGTGTTGGAGAAGACTCTTGAGAGTCGCTTGGACTGCAAGGAGATCCAACCAGTCCATTTTGAAGGAGATCAGCCCTGGGATGTCTTTAGAAGGAGTGATGCTAAAGCTGAAACTCCAGTACTTTGGCTACCTCATGTGAAGAGTTGACTCATTGGAACAGACTCTGATTCTGGAAGGGATTGGGGGCAGGAGGAGAAGGGGACGACAGAGGATAAGATGGCTAGATGGCATCATTGACTCGATGGACGTGAGTCTGAGTGAACTCCAGGAGTTGGTTGACCCGTCCAGCAGGTCCAGTTATTCCAGGGTCCCCGAGAGGGAGCTACCTGAAAGAATCATGGGGGAGAGAGAGAAAGGAGACCAAGCGGCGAAGAATGACAGAGTCAGTCTGGCTGATGTCAAGGTCTCATTTACTAGCTGAAAGCAGGCAGTATATATAGGCAAAGGTTAAATAAGGAAGTGANCCTTTAGGATTTGAAATAGTTCAGCTGGAATTCCATCACCTCTACTAGCTTTATTCATAGTGATGCTTCTTAAGGCCCACTTGACTTCACATTCCAGGACGTCTGGCTCTAGGTGAGTGATCACACCATCATGATTATCTGGGTCGTGAAGATTATTTTTGTATAGCTCTTCTGTGTATTCTTGCCACTTCTTCTTAATATCTTCTGCTTCTGTTAGGTCCATACCATTTCTGTCCTTTATTGTACCCATCTTTGCATGAAATGCTTCCTTGGTATCTCTAATTTTCTTGAAGAAATCTCTAGTCTTTCCCATTCTGTTGTTTTCCTCGATTTCTTTGCATTGATCGCTGAAGAAGGCTTTCTTATCTCTCCTTGCCATTCTTTGGAACTCTACATTCAAATGGGTATATCTTTCCTTTTCTCCTTTGCTTTTTGCTTCCTTTCTTTTCACAGCTATTTGTAAGACCTCCCCAGATAGCCATTTTGCTTCTTTGCATTTCTTGGAGATGGTCTTGATCCCTGTCTCCTGTATAATGTCACAAACCTCCATCCATCAGGCACTCTGTCTATCAGATCTAGTCCCTTAAATCTATTTCTCACTTCCACTGTATAATCATTAGGGATTTGATTTAGGTCATACCTGGATGGTCTAATGGTTTTCTCTACTTTCTTCAATTTAAGTCTGAATTTGGCAGTAAAGAGTTCATGATATGAGCCACAGTCAGCTCCCAGTCTGGTTTTTGCTGACTGTATAGAGCTTCTCCATCTTTGGCTGCAAAGAATATAATCAATCTGGTTTTAGTGTTGACCATCTGGTGATGTCCATGTGTAGAGTCTTCTCTTGTGTTGTTGGAAGAGGGTGTTTGCTATGATCAGTGCGTTCTCTTGGCAAAACTCTTTGCCCTGCTTCATTCTATACTCTAAGGGCAAATTTGCCTGTTACCTAGAGTTAGGGAATGAAAACAAATGAGGGACAGGCTGTTTGTTGATGGTCACCCTGGGAAAAACATGCAGAGCCCACCAAGGAACTCCTGTGAAGTGAGGCAACTCAGCAGACAACAAGGAAGCCTTTCTCAACCAAGGCCCTTCTAAACTGAGAATTCAGAAAGCAAAATGGCAGCATCCTAGAAGACACGAGACAGCCAGTGGATGGTGCGTGGCCACAGACCCGGGTTGGCTCTTTTACAGCCCAGTGAGCTGGAGCAGAACGTAACAGAGATGAATGAAGCAGGCCGAGCGTGGAGAGGTGGGATTTGATTCACACTGGAGCACATGTGTCCTGTCTAAAGGGGGCAGCCGCTACTCAGCTCCCCCTAGTTATCATCCTGGGGGGATATTGACCCAGATAAGCACGTCTTTCAGTTTTTCAAGCAAAGCCAAACATCTGACTGTTTGAGCAAAATCTCTGGATTTCTTTTTCTTTTTCAAAAAAATAACTGATTCACTTCTTTTTTAAAAAAGAAAAAAAAAAGTATAAAAGCCAAAACTATTGGGGCCACAATAAATATTTGGGAGCAAAATGTCACCCTTGAGCCACCATTTTGTCAACTCTGCACCAGAGCCTTGCACCATTTCTGCCATTCTCGTATGATGCCAACCATAGGGTGAAGTCATGCCGTGGAATACTAGAGAGGGCTGAGAACCACATTTAGGAGGAAAGCAGAGGCAACTTTTGACTTCAGGACAGTGATGGGGACTTCTCTGGTGGTTCAGTGGTTGAGAATCCGCCTTGTGATGCAGGGGATGTGTGTTCAGTCCCTGGCCGAGGAACTAAGCTCCCACGTGCCACGGAGCAGCTAAGTGCAGCTAGCTGCACGCAACTAGTGAGTCAGTGCACAACTAGAGAGTCCGTGTACCTCAGCGAAGAATCCCTAGTGCTGCAGCCAAAGCCAGCACAGCCAAATACATAAAAATAAAATAAATTAATTTAAAAAAAGACAGTGATGGAGTAACTGTCACAGAAACTGTCACAGTTTGCAGTCACCGGGGCTTTCCAGGTGGCTCAGACAGTAAAGGATCTGCCTGTAATGCAGGAGACGTGGGTTCGATGCCTGGGTTGGGAAGATCCCCTGGAGAAGGGAATGGCAATCCACTCTAGTATTCTTGCCTGGAGAATCCCATGGACAGAGGATCCTGGTGGGCTACATAGAGTCTATGGGGTCAGAAAGAGTCAGACACAACTGGACGATAACACTTCCACCAACACTTGCAGTCACCAAGCACCAGGGAAGGCATTCCACTAATAGTAGCTGTCATCTGTTGAGCTCATGACTCTGTGCCAGGCATTGGGCTATCCTACCCTTCACAGCTGTGACCTTGGGGAGTCTTCCCAGCAGTGCCATGAAATGGATTTTTACTTCCCCACTTATGGATAAGGATGCTCAGCAAGATTTTGTCATTTTCCCCAGTTCAGTCATACAGTCAGGACTCCACCCCATGCCTCCCTTGGACTTCAGAGCTCAGGGCCTCAAGCACTGAGCCTAAGCTGCCCACTGGTGTGGGGCCACTGTTCACTATCCTAGGACGCCAGAGCCGGGTTGCCTTGAATGCCACACATCACCCAGGAGCTTCAGCGGCTTCCCCAGGAACACAAAGATAACAGTCTCTTTCCATGGTTTTTGTCACCTGGTCAATAATTGTTTGAACACCAAAGCTGGCCACCACCCTTGTCCCCTAATGGAAACTTCTCTTTAGCAAAAGCCCAGGGGAGAAGGGACCAACTCAGACAGTTTGGCCCTGGAGCACTTGCGTCAGCATTCTCCTGCAAGAATATACTTTGACTTATGCATTGCTTGCTTAATAGACCACAAAAGTCAACATCCCTCTGGAAGAACAGCTCGTCCTCGGAGGCATCACGGGGCCTCAAAAGATCCTGTTGGGGCAGGATGTTGTGTAAAACCCACAAGTGGAGCTAAACCCCATGTCTTCTCATTATAATGTTAATATTTAAGAAAGCGTCAGAGAGACGGCCTCTGTGCTTTCTCCCAAAAAAAGGGGGTTGGGATTTTTCTTTCTCCTATTTTGCTTTTCAGACCTGGAAGCACATCAGCATTTTTTTTTTTTCTTCAACAAAAAAATGTGTCTCTTGTCCCTGAGTATGGCAATGAGACAGAGAAGAAGCCAGCGTTTAGGGGGGGGGGGGGGAGGTGCGGGG
>SJYV01049418.1:1494371-1622640 GCA_006410875.1 Neotragus pygmaeus | reverse complement strand
TTCAACAAAAAAATGTGTCTCTTGTCCCTGAGTATGGCAATGAGACAGAGAAGAAGCCAGCGTTTAGAGGGGGGGGGGGGGAAGGTGACTGATAGAACATAGCTCCCACTGGAAAGAGATCCAGGCAGAGGGGCTCCCGGGGCTGTCTCAAGCCCCTCCTTCCCAAAGGAGGCAATGAGATCTGATTTCAGATCGTGTCCGCATTCCATTTTCCAGGAACCTTGTGGCAGGTCCCCAATTTCTGTTGTCCTCCAGCCCAGTCTGGGACTGGACTCGCACTAGCGGCTGAGCCAGCCATGCAGGTATTGGCATGGCAGACACAGAAATGAGATCCAGCCTGACATCCACTCAGGACACATTCCTGAGTGACTACGTGGCCCCAGAGTGCCCAATAGTCACCCCGCCACCACACACACTGGCCGCCTCTGTGCACAGTGGATTGAAATAAGCTCTGACCATGTTCAGTTCATGCCATGCCCTGTCCTCGGGTCAGTAGCCAAAGAGGCAGCAGATTTGAACCAAAAATAACAAGCGCTATAAATCATCAGATGCCCCCAAACACTGCAGCATTGTTTGGAGATTACGGCGTGCCCTGGATAGTAGGAGATATCTAATCAGAAAGTCAGAATGAACAGCCCCATGGAACAGATGGGCGAATTCTATGGACTTTGCTTCCTTCAAAAGGGGAGGGGCCATTATTTAAATTTATATACAGCGGAAGCCACTGGAACCCCCATTCTGATGATTAAATCTGGATGATCGCAGTATCCAGATGCGTTAAACAGCGACCTTCTCAAATCAGACACGAGCAGAGACACCACATGCCCACAGCCAAGGACACAGAGAGCTCACTTCACAGGCTTGTGAGTTTCAGTGCTGGGTCAGTTAAAGACATCAGCAGAAAGCAGACTGATTTCCACCAGCATCTTGGGCCAGGGGAGTTATCGCTTCTACTAAGTTAAGTTCCACCCCCAGTCTGTGAGTCTCGGAAATTATTTCAGTCAGAGTCATGCAATGTCAAGGAAAGAAACGTGGCATATAGGAAATAGAACTTGAACTGTTGAGTCAAGGGCAGTGTCTCTGCCTCCAAGCTCTCCAGCTCCTTTCACTGATCTGCAGAACGCAGATGACCAACGTTTCAAAAATTTTGCCATTTAATTCTTGCTTCAGAGGCTGAGAGCTTACAGGAGCAACTTCACATGGAAACCAACATTCCCACAAATATAAAAGTTGTATGTAGGAGACTTCCACTGGTGGTCTAGTGGTTGAGAATCCTCCTGCCAATGCAAAGGACACAAGTTCAACCACTGGTCCAGTAAGATCCCACATGCCCCGGGGCAGCTAAGGATGAACGCCACGACTACTGAACTCCTGTAACTAAAGGCTGTCACTGCAGTGAGAAGCCCCGTACATCATAGCAACCAGGGAGGAGCCTCTGCTCACCGCAATTAGAAAACGCCCGCTTGCAACAACAAAGACCCAGTGCAGCCAAAGATAAATAAATCAATTTTTAAAAAGTTTATGTAGGAAATGTGACCTCGAAAAATCACCATATTGAGTGAAATCTGGAAGGTGCTCAGGATGTTTAGTTCACAATTCTGCCTCCGGTTAAAGTACTTAGAAGCTTAGGCATATACTCACAGTATCTTTAACATTACCTTTATATATGCTATGTCATTTTTGATCCATTATCATACTCTTCGCGAATTTCAGGATTCCCATAGTCTATAATGGCAAAACTACAATTGTACTTAACAGATTGAGGATCCCATATTGCTTCTCAGACAATTTTAGAAATCCTTAAAAGTCAGTTTCTCATGATAAGCAAATTTTAGTTTAAAACCTTTATGAGGTGGGAGGAATCATTCTTCATTTTGGCTCAAAGGCCCCTTTTGGTTGCAACAGACAAAAGAAAATCATTAAAAGCAAACTTTATGAGAAGGGAGAAAGGGTTGCAGTTTGGGGGCTCTTTTTAAATTGGGTTTGCCTTCTTAGCTCCTGCCTTGAGCAGGAAACAGAATATATTGCATCCACAGATTTTCTTAATTGTAAAAAGTGAATACTTTTAAAATGTATTTTTTAAAAATTGTGATTAGGTTACAGTGGTTTCTATGTACCATCGATTAGATTTTGATTAAGGGTTTTATTAAATAACTAGTGTTTCACCAGCATCTAATTAAATCTTCTATCTAAATTGAACAGAAAATTATGGGTGAAAAGAAAGCGTTTGTAGCCGACTTTATTACAGATAAGACTATTATTTGTTCATCTTAAGAATTTGAGATCAAATTTACAAGCAGCATCCTCATCAAATTTCTTTTCTGGGCTGCCGAGCCCTGGCCCCTTGAAAGCAGCCCATTATCTCCCCGCCTCCTTTTTATTATAGTGTCCTGGTTGTTGGCAACACGCCCGCTGTTTAAGGTTACTTTCATTAATTAACCGAAAGTTAATTTCTTTGCAAGCAAAATCTCTGATCTCATTATGTTGTCTTTAAAGCTGAAAGCTTCAGGTTTTCTGGTCTCCTTTGATGGCACAATAAAAAGCATGCTCTTTATCTTAAGGGAAACCGTCTCCAGGGTTTAATTTAATAGTCCTTGAAATAGTTACAGCACAGCCAGGCAGACTACAATAATCTGCCCATTTTAGAAAACCTTGGCTTTGTCATGGGTAAGAGAGCCCAGTGACTGGTACAGATAGGGACCATGAGGGCTCTGTGTTCACAGAAATTCTGCATTTTACCTCTTGGGGTCCCATGTTTACACCCCCATTCTGTGTCCTGATGGAGATCAGAACACATGCCAATAGCAGTATCCCTTCCAAAGTATGCATCTTATTCTGTGGGAGTTTGGAAGTCTGGAGGAGTGACATTTCCTCTATTAGCGTTTGCTGTGTCTGCTAAGCTGTCTTTTGTCCCTCTGGTAGAAATGAAGGAACATTTGATGGTACTCAGAGTTTTGGGTAGTATTTTGGAGCCTGCCAAACCTGAGTTTGAATCCCAGTCTTTCTTTGGAGAAGCTCCATGTCTTTGGACACGTTACATAATCTCTTTGTCTTAAGTCTCAGTTTCTTCATCAGTAAACTTTAAATGATTATGCAGAGTTAAGAAAGTTAAATCCAGCTTGCCTTGGCAGTTCATCAGTTAAGACTTGCATTTACAGTCTTAAGGGTTCCATCCCTGGTCAGGGAACTATCATTGAATTGTGCAAGTAAAGCAAGGGAATTGTATGGTATATAAATTATAACTCAATTAAAAAAATTAAGTTAAATCAAGTAACTAATCCATAGTAGTGGTGTTAGTTGCTAAGATGTGCCCGACTCTGCAACCCCATGAACTATAGCCTGCCAGGCTCCTCTGTCCATGGGATTCCCCAGGCAAGAAGACTGGAGGACATTGCCCTTCCCTTCTCCAGGGACTCTTCCCTACCCAGGGATTGAACTGGGGTCTCTTGCATTGCAGGCAGATGCTTTCCCATCTGAGCCACCAGGGAAGCCAGCTGATCCATAGCAGATACTTGTTTGTTAAGTCCTCTTCTCCTGATGGTCCTGCTCTAGGCTTTACCAGCTACAAATGTGTTTCTCAATTTAGGGTTCAGCTTGATATTTAGGGGCTAGGATCCACAATCCTACAGCAGAAGCAGCAGTTTGGGGGAGATGCTCAAACTCCACAAAGCATTTTTGGCGTGGATGTAATGTGTTGGGTTTTGAATGGCCCCGAATGCTCTTTATAGATGTGGGGAGTGAAGAGTGTATTTCCTTTGTCCCTCTGAGTTAGCTTCATTCTCAGTGATGAAATCTGGTTACTTTCTGGAGCATTAAATTCAGTGAGTTGAGAGGGGCCAGAATGTCTTTTCAGAGCCTCCAGGTGTAGGTCACACGGAGAGAAGAGAACTCTTCAGGTGGCTCAAGTCTCAGGAGCCATGCAGGTACATGGAGAAGCCATTTGTATTCCACTGAGCCCGACGATGTTGCACACACATAGCTGAGATTTACAGAGGCCGGGAGGCAGGGCTGCCAGGAGCCGGTAATGGCATGACCCAACACGCTGCTTCCGATGCCTGGGAGACCGGGTCTGTGCCATTTGCCTGCGTCCCCAGTACCCATCGCTGGTGAAGAATGCAATTGACTCAGCTCAAACAGGTCACAGTCACTTAGGCAGAAAATCCCAGGTCTTGGGAAGAAAAGTCCCGTGCCTCTGGGGCCCTTGGCAGAAGTCAAAGGTCCAAGGTAATGCATTGGCAAAGATTCTGTCTGCTTTGGTGCCTCACTTACTGCTTCCCTCACCCATGCTTTTAGGCAGGGATATTGTCAATGCTATTGATTAGTTGATCTGATAATCCGGCAAGCTCCCTGATGTGTTAAGTCTCCTCCTTTGGGCTGACTACAAGTGGGGGCAGAGTGTATGCTTCAGTTGGGGGATGTCTCTCGGCAGACCTTGCTTAGACACCGCTTCTACAGTGAGATTGCTACAGGCGTGACAGTTCCCATTATTCTTTTGGCTGTCACACTTAACCCTTCCTGAGACTTTTTCCCTAGTTATCTACATTTTCTAGCCTTACTTTATTTTTTTTTAACTTTTTATTTTATATTAGAGTGTAGCCAATTAACAGGGCTGCGCTGTTTTCAGGTGGACAGCAAAGGGACTCAACCATACATATACACGTATCCATTCTCCCCCCAAACTTCCCTCCCATCCAGGCTGCCACACGGCATTGAGCAGAGTTCCCTGTGCTGTACAGTAGGACCGTGTTGGTTAACCATTTTAAATATAGCAGTGTGTACATGTTGATCCCAAACTCCCTAACTGTCCCTTCCCCCGCTTCCATCCCCGCTGGCAACCATAAGTTCGTTCTCTAGGTCTGTGAGTCTCTTTCTGTTTTGTAAATAAGTTCATTTGTAGCCTTACATTAGATTTGGGAAAACACTTTGTCTTCTGCATTGGGCCTCTAGGGTCTCTTAATTTCTTAGCATTTATGACATTTATGTGTTTACTACTACTACTAAGTCACTTCAGTTGTGTCCGACTCTGTGTGACCCCATAGACGGCAGTCTGCCAGGCTCCCCCGTCCCTGGGATTCTCCAGGCAAGAACACTGGAGTGGGTTGCCATTTCCTTCTCCAATGCGTGAAAGTGAAAAGTGAAAGGGAAGTCGCTCAGTCGTGTCCAACTCTTTGTGACCCCATGGTCCACAGCCTACCAGGCTCCGCTGTCCATGGGATTTTCCAGGCAAGAGTACTGGAGTGGGGTGCCATTGCCTTCTCCGATTATGGGTTTAGGTTTTTATTTTTATTTTTCCGTTTCTGTTGTGAGTGCACTCCATTCTCTTCAACTTCCCCTCCTGGACAACCCCCACCCTGCACCATGCAGAAATCATATTTGCCTTTCTCCTCATCTGGTAGTGATCTTTAAGTATTCCATCAGCCACATCTCTCCTCTAGAAACTATGTAGCAAGTCAGTGGTATGTGATGCAAGGTGTGTAGGTATCAAAAGAAAGAGTGGTCTTTGGTGAGGGCAATGGAGTTATCTATAAAGAGCACAGAGTGATGATAAATAAGCTAGCACCGCGTCATTCATTGCACTTTGTTTATCAGTTGCTTGTTTGGAGTCTGGTCTGGAATAGCTAGAAACTTCAGAACCCTCTGGTTTGTCTTTCTTTAACTTGTTATTTATTCACTCCACCCTCTCTTTGGCTTCCATCTCCAAGGTCTTCAACCTTGTTGAAAGGGCATAAAGGTACCACTGGAAATCCAAGCCACCACTTGGGTGAATTATGCCTTCAGCTGTTGGGGCCATCGTGCTATTTGTTCTACCTCCCAGCTCACTGTGCTTGACATCAATTACATTCTCTGCCTTGGTTCAAAGAATGCGAGATAAGTCCTTTAATCCCCTTTGCAAAATAATAATAACAACAACGACGACAATAAGGCCTCCAAGCAGAGAAAGTTAAGCCTAATTCAGATTTTTTAAAAGTGGAAAACGAATCATAAATACCTGAGAAATGAGGTTCATAATGCAAACCCCAAGAAGCCCTTTAACCTGGGCAAAATCCTATAACACAATTATATACAATTTCACACTTGACTGGAGCTGTTATTTGAGCAAAAATAACCATTTTTCTGCTTGCGCTAAATGAACCACGAGAGCCATGTATCCAGCTACAGAAAAATGTAGGCACACACGTTCAGTCTGCATGTAATCAGCGTACTTAATGGCAAGGGCATTGTAGGAGCAAAAGAGTTAATCATTGGATCCTGCCCACAGCAACCACACAATTAAGGGCAAGATTAGCAGAGATGAAAAATTTATTGTGAAAATGCAACGCTGGGTCTGCAAAACAAAATGATTCCGCCGAGCAGTTGTTCTGTGGCCATAATCCTAATGATCAAGTCTATTACACTAATAATAGGAGAAAAACTAATTGCAGAGAGGACAGGACAAATCTTTTTTAATCTGCGTTGTCATCCCAACTAAGTCCCAACCCATTTGTATTAACCTTTGCTGACAGAGTCACATGATGGACATAATTTCTTATAATTTACCAGCTATGGATCTAACCTTTCTTCATCAAATATTCATAAAGGCAGGATTCTCAATGATTTTCTGTCTCTCTTCATATTTACAGCTTGTTGTCTTCTTCCTTTTTACAGTAATTTGGACACAATTGAAGTCAAATGGAATTAAAGTTAAATGCCTTTAGCAACTGAGGTGCCTAAAAGCAGAGACTTGGGGGAGGGGTCGTGAACTGGAGGGGAAGAGCCTATGTTCCCAGGACCGTTCACATCCCAGAGGAGTTCCAGTGGGCTGCCCTGCCCCCAAAGGGAAAAAACGAAATCAGTCGGAGAATAAAATGCCATTGCCCTGACTTGGCCTGCAGAGCGTGCACTCTTGGTTAGGCCTGTGCATCGAGATGCCCAGAGGCTGAGCTGACCGGGAGCTGCGTGCCTTCCTCTGACCACAGGGCTTGCTGGGAACCTAGGCTGCTGGGGCCAGGTCCTGTCTGAGCATGCATCAGAGGGGCCCCGAGAAACATGCCAGGGGCTGTAATGGTGGACAAGAAGAGCTGGTTGGTACCGCTACTTAGAAAATGAACGTGAATATCTGAAACCATTCCTGAGAGCATTTTTGGTAGAAAAACATCTGTTTCCACTTTGCTTCTCTGTTGCTTTGACAGTTTTCTTAAGAGACATGTAGATGAAAGAAGTTTTATAAAGCTTAGGTGTTTAAAATAAGTATAGCCACTGGTCCTGTATTTTTTTTTTCCTCTCCCTGCTTGCCAGGCTTCAGTTTCAGTGGAATGGCAGGAGTTTGGGGAAGATGAAATAGTCTGGAGAAATCTCTTTTCTACTCTAATCCTCAGAGGACCCTGCCTTTACTGAAACAACCAGGATGTTTTAGGTAAATTCTCCTTTAAGATGCAAAGGAGTTGTTTTACCTGGTTGACTTCAAATTTCTATATTGACTAAACCAAGAATTTACTTCTTGCTGAGTTCCCAGAATTCTGGCTGGTAGAACAGAAGTGAGAACTGAAGCTGCTTATGTTCTTTAACAGCTGATTCATGTCCCTAACTCTAAGGTATTTTGATTTTTTTCACCATTAAAACTTCATCAAGTACTCTTTGAGCACTACCCCTAAATCTCAGACCTTCTCACCCTTCCAAATATTTTTCTGTGCATTTATAGACCTGTAGATGTACTGCAGACAAATATGTTTTCTTTGTTTTACCTAAATGGTCATGACAAACCACCATTGGTTCTGCCAGTCAATACCCAGCTTGCTTTTGTTACTCAATAACATATCTAGATTTGGGAATCTCCCTATGTTAGAACATATGATATAAATCTACTTAATTGTTGCAGANGACAAATATGTTTTCTTTGTTTTACCTAAATGGTCATGACAAACCACCATTGGTTCTGCCAGTCAATACCCAGCTTGCTTTTGTTACTCAATAACATATCTAGATTTGGGAATCTCCCTATGTTAGAACATATGATATAAATCTACTTAATTGTTGCAGAGATGTCCATAGGTTGTATATACCATTGTTCAGTGTTAGTCCCATAATAATGGACATTTAGGCTGTTTCCTTGGAGAAGGTGATGGCACCCCACTCCAGTACTCGTGCTTGGAAAACCCCATGATGGAGGAGGCTGGTCGGCTGCAATCCATGGGGTCGCTAAGAGTCGGACACGACTGAGTGACTTCACTTTCATTTTTCACTTTCATGCATTGGNTTAGGCTGTTTCCTTGGAAAAGGTGATGGCACCCCACTCCAGTACTCGTGCTTGGAAAACCCCATGATGGAGGAGGCTGGTCGGCTGCAATCCATGGGGTCGCTAAGAGTCGGACACGACTGAGTGACTTCACTTTCATTTTTCACTTTCATGCATTGGAGAGGGAAACGGCAACCCACTCCAGTGTTCTTGCCTAGAGAATCCCAGAGGCAGGGGAGCCTGGTTGACTGCCGTCTATGGGATCGCACAGAGTCAGACACAACTGAAGCGACTTAGCAGCAGGCTGTTTCCAGTTTTTCAAATTATAAACAGTTCTGCAAAACACCTTTAAATGTTTAGAACCAAGATAGAGCACATGCAATTGTCTTAACAGCAATGCTGGCTTTTGCAAATACAGTTTTGCGAATGTTTATACTGACTTGATACAGCTCAGCACTGACCTGACCCCATACTTTTTTCATGTCTTCTACCAAGCCAAGTTTCCTTTCTGATGGGAAAGGCCAAAACAATAATGAGACGTTTGGTATCACATGCGCCCCACACATAAATAGACATTCCAGACGGCAGTGAATTAAATGTTTTCAATAGGGGGAAAAATGATAATCAGCTGTAAGAAATGCCCAAGTAGAGCTGTTATTCAAGGAGACTATCATTGTGGTGAGTTTGCTGTTATGCAGATTGAGTTATACTGAAGGTCAGACTATGCGCCCTGAGCTGCAGTTGCATCCTGGGAAATTCTCCTCCATGGTACTGGGTTCTCTATTTGCCTTGTTCACCAACACTCATGCTACAAAGAGGTGTCTATGATTATGTAAAGGATGACTTGCCAGTTAGGATACATGTACGTGTATGGTGTTAATAACCATACCTCAGTCTCTTACAAATCTAATTGAAGATGGCAGGAAGTTCTTTTAAAGGACTAAAATCTCTGGCCAGAGGTTTGAGGGCTAAGTTCCATGAAAATGTTTACTAGGGATGTCAGATACTGTCATTCTTCTGGGCTAGAATCGGATAGGTGCGGAGATGCTCATCGGCTCCCTCTGGGTTAATGGAAGAAATGAGGAAGGTACACAGTCAGATTGTATACATTTGTGAAAGTGCAAATTGAAAACTTCCAATCTGAGTGGGTGTAAAGATTCTAAGTTATTTTTTAAATAATTCACATTAACTACTGTTAGATTTAGGGTTAACAGTCCTGTCAGGTAGTGTTTCAGTTCAGTTCAGTCCAGTCACTCAGTCGTGTCTGACTCTTTGCGACCCCAAGAATCGCAGCACTCCAGGCTTCCCTGTCAATCACCAACTCCCGGAGTTCACTCAGACTCACATCCATTGAGTCACTGGTGCCATCCAGCCATCTCATCCTCTGTTGTCCCCTTCTCCTCCTGCCCCCAATCCCTCCCAGCATCANTTTTAAATAATAAAAAAATGGTACAAATCAATTTATGTCATCTCAACTTACAATACTGAATTTGGGAGAGACTTGAACCACATAAACTGAAAAGACCAACCATATGTACAAGAGATGCTGTGAGTTGAAGGTTGAAGAAAGTTACACAAATACAAGTTCTCAGAATCATCTTTTTCCTCCTATCATATGTTAGTGTAGAATTTTGACACCTAAAAATGATTTTTTTTTTTCATATGAAAGCTGTTACTTATGACTTGTTCAAAACCTGATTCTGGTTTTGGAGCATGGTGTCTGTTCCAGCTGTACTGTTTTTAATACCTCCACTAACTTCAACCCTCTTTGTCACTCTAATAAGTGTCAGAGGTTGAGAAGGAAGAATATCCTATTCCAGTGAAGTTGAGTTCAGGCCAACTCAATCCAGATCATATATGGAGTTAAAGCACTTTGTTATAAGGAATGTGTGTTATGAGAGAATGGTCAGATTGCTGGTCCATATTGCTTGTATTTACTAGCATATTAATAAATAACTGCACTCTGCCTTAATTGAAAAAAAAATTGATCTTCATTAAATAGCATGACTTCCTTGGTTGGGATTCCCTAGTGAGTGGCTCAGGTGGTAAAGAATCCTCCTGCGATGCAGGAGACCTGGGTTCAAACCATGGGTTGGGAAGATCCCCAGAAGAAGGGAATGGCTACCACTCCATTACTCTGGCCTGGAGAATTCCACAGACTACAGTCTATGGGGTTGCAAAGAGTTGGACAGGACTGAACGACTTTCACTTTCACTTTCTTTTCATTATTCTGCATTACTTTTCATTCATATATTTTGTATGCCTATATAATTTAATAGGAATATATCAAGTGAATAAAGTCCTTTCCATATTTTGCCTGTCACTCCATTCCTCACTCCTACCTTCTTTCCCATGTCATTAATCTTCACATTTAACCCATGCTAACAGACCATTATTTAACTTATATGTAGAGTACATCAGGTGAAATGCCAGATGGGATGAAGCACAAGCTGGAATCAAGATTGCTGGGAGAAATATCAATAGCCTCAAATATGTAGATGACACCACCCTTATGGCAGAAAGTGACAAGGAAATAAAGAGCCTCTTGATGAAAGTGAAAGAGGAGAGAGAAAACACTGGCTTAAATCTCAACATTCAGAAAACTAAGATCATGGCAACCAGGCCCATCACTTCATAGGAAATAGATGGGGAAACAATGGAAACACTGACAGACTTTATTTTGTTGGGCTCCAAAATCACTGTGGATGGTGACTGCAGCCATGAAATTAAACACTTGCTCTTTGGAAGAAAAGCTATGACCAATCTAGACAGCATATTAAAAAGCAGAGGCATTACTTTGCCAACAAAGCTCTGTCTAATCAAAGTTATGGTTTTTCCTGAAGTCATGTATGGATGCGAGAGTTGGATCATAAAGAAAGTTGAACACCAAATAATTGATGCTTTTGAATTGTGGTGTTGGAGAAGACTCTTGAGAGTCCCTTGGACAGCAAGGAGATCAAACCAGTCAATCCTAAAAGAAATTGGTCTTGAATATTTATTGAAAGAATTGATGGTGAAGCTGAAGCTCCAATATTTTGGCTACCTGATGTGAAGAACTGACTTATTGGAAAAGACCTTGACGCTGGGAAAGACTGAAGGCAGAAGGAGAAGGGAATGACAGAGGATGAGGTGGTTGGGTGGCATCACCAACTCAATATTAACATGAGTTTGAACAAGCTCAGGCAGTTGGTCATGGACAGGGAAGCCTGGCATGCTGCAGTCCGTGGAGCTGCAAAGAGTTGGACATGATGGAGCGACTGAACTGAACTGACTGAAGAGGGCATTATGGATGCTACATTTCTCATATATTCATAAACACATATGTATGGGTACACATACAGGTTTTGGAAGGTCATTACTATTTTTTTTTTTTAACTATTTTTGATAAAAGTGATACAGTCAAACTTCTCTGCCTTTCCTCCCCACCCTATCCAGTAGTAGTAGAAATCTTTTCATTTCAACTAGGATAGCTTCAACCCTTGTTTGTCTGTCTGCTTAAAGTTTCATAATAGGGATGTATAGAAAGTTGTTTCAGCATTTCTCTATTGACGAACATTTATCTTTTTTTTTTCCCTTTCTGCTTTGTATATATCAATAGATCTGCATTAAACACTGTTCTGCTATGTATATTTTACATATTATCATTTTTCTAAGATAAAATTCAGAGTGAGATTATAGTATCTAATATAAATAGCTGTTATGAAATTTCTTTCCAAAATTACTAACTCATATTTTTCTAGCAATGTGAAGAATATAATTTATAATTCTAGTTAGCAATAGACATAATTGTTCTCTTTATATTTTACCAGTTGTGGAGGGTAAAGTAATATCTTTACGTTCATATTTCTTCTGTTCCTCCTACATTTCACACACTATTCTAGGTATCATATTAAAATAGTGAACAAAAGACAAGTTCTGTTCTAATGGAACGTATATTCTAAGAGGAAAACACAAGTAATTAACAGGTAAACAAGTAATATAAGCTCCATGATATTTAAATTTAGTCTTCAATAAACTACTAAGATTTTGTATTTTACAGTCAATAAAGCCTTTGATTGTGTGGATCACAATGAATTGTGGAAAATTCTGAAAGAGATGTAAATACCAGACCACCTGACCTGCCTCTTGAGAAATCTGTATGCAGGTCAGGGAGCAACAGTTAGAACTGGACATAGAACAACAGACTGGGTCCAAATAGGAAAAGGAGTACGTCAAGGCTGTATATTGTCACCCTGCTTATTTAACTTATATGCAGAGTACATCATGAGAAACACTGGGCTGGAAGAAGCACAAGCTGGAATCAAGATTGCTGGGAGAAATATCAATCACCTCAGATATGCAGATGACACCACCCTTATGGCAGAAAGTGAAGAGGAACTAAAAAGCCTCTTGATGAAAGTGAAAGAGGAGAGTGAAAAAGTTGGCTTAAAGCTCAACATTCAGAAAACGAAGATCGTGGCATCTGGTACCATCACTTTATGGCAAATAGATGGGGAAACAGTGGAAGCAGTGTCAGACTTAATTTTTTGGGATCCAAAATCACTGCACATGGTGACTGCAGCCATGAAATTCAGACGCTTACTCCTTAGAAGAAAAGTTATGCCCAACCTAGGTAGCACATTTAAAAACAGAGACATTACTTTGCCAACGAAGGTCTGTCTAGTCAAGACTATGGTTTTTCCTATGGTAATATATGGATGTGAGAGTTGGACTGTGAAGAAAGCTGAGTGCCAAAGAATTGATGCTTTTGAACTGTGGTGTTGGAGAAGACTCTTGAGAGTCGCTTGGACTGCAAGGAGATCCAACCAGTCCATTTTGAAGGAGATCAGCCCTGGGATGTCTTTAGAAGGAGTGATGCTAAAGCTGAAACTCCAGTACTTTGGCTACCTCATGTGAAGAGTTGACTCATTGGAACAGACTCTGATTCTGGAAGGGATTGGGGGCAGGAGGAGAAGGGGACGACAGAGGATAAGATGGCTAGATGGCATCATTGACTCGATGGACGTGAGTCTGAGTGAACTCCAGGAGTTGGTTGACCCGTCCAGCAGGTCCAGTTATTCCAGGGTCCCCGAGAGGGAGCTACCTGAAAGAATCATGGGGGAGAGAGAGAAAGGAGACCAAGCGGCGAAGAATGACAGAGTCAGTCTGGCTGATGTCAAGGTCTCATTTACTAGCTGAAAGCAGGCAGTATATATAGGCAAAGGTTACATAAGGAAATGATGTGCAAGGGTTTCATAAAGAGTGGCGCGAAAAAGTGGTGCGGGCGCGAAAAAGTGGCGCGAAAAAGGATTACACAAGGAAGTGAAACTTATCCCTGCCCAGCATTCCAGTCCCAGAGTTATCTTTGGCACACATCTGTTGTTTTTCTTCTAGGGGAACATTTTGTGATGACTTGGCTTTTTAAAGCCCTCCGTGAGCACAATGATTCCAGGAAGCTGCTGGTTTCACAATGATTCATGTTGGCTGTTTGTTAGGCAACATCGGCCCCATGGCTCCTCACAGTTGGTGATGGACAGGGAGGCCTGGCGTGCTGAGATTCATGGGTTCGCAGAGTCGGACACAACGAAGTGACTTAGCAGCAGCAGCAAAGAGTCGGACATGACTGAGCGACTGAACTGAACTGAACTGAATCTTACATCATTATGATCAAAAGAGAGAAGTATTCCAAAGAGCCAGTTTACCTAGCATGTTCTCTGATGTAGATTATTGAGTGTGTTTTTTATTCTAAAAGGTATGAATGTTACATTTTTCAACATCTTTTTTGGACAAATTAGACTGCAGTGTTACAAATTATGAAGAAATTTTTGCATCTATTACAAGGTAAATTTGAAATTTGTAGCTCTTTTTAAACTAGGAAATAAAGTTTTTTTTTAAATTCACCTGTGAATTTTTCTTTTCTTTTTTCCAAGTCTTTCTCTTATAAATAAAACCAATAAAAGCATCCTAAATATAACTAAGTAATTTTTCCCATCTATCTTTTTATATCTGGTGTGACTATCTTCCATAAGAAATAAAGTATTCATTATATTAAGAAGTTTCATACCATTGTCTTCATACAGGAAGAAGACATATTTATTTGTTCCACAAATGTGTATTCACAGTCACATAAAAGAATAAAATTGTTTTCACAATTCATAAATTTTTCTACCTTTGCCAAGTAATGTATTATGTCTCATAGTACCTTATACTTGATAGCATTTTAAATTTCAAAGAAATTTTGTGCATTTTAACTGAACATATTGAGCTCATCATGGGATAATAGGGTTACTATGAGTTATTTGAAATGATTTTCTGCTTTATTTGCCTTTCATCTCTTTTAAATGCTGGTATATTGTTAAACTAGGACTTCCCTGGTGACTCAGAGGGTAAAGCGTCTGCCTGCAATGCAGGAGACCTGGGTTTGATCCCTGGGTGTATGGCTTTCAATATCATGCACCTAAATAGACATGCATGCACACACATGTATATTTTAATTTTGTATGATCAAGTTATTCAACCCTTACTTTCTGTAGCTCTGTTATGCGTTCCCAATAAAGAATGCAAACTGAGTGACTTGTTTGAGATAACTCTGTTTGTACAAACCTAAATCTCACTGAATTTTATTTTCTGCCTTATTGCATGCAATTTGCTTCTTCTCCTATATATTTTTTCACATCATTACTCCTTTTCAAGTTAAATCCATTAAGTGTTTTGTAGAATTTCTTTCAGTGTAATAGCCCTGTGCATTTAGAATACAAATTGTATATTACACCCATTTTTCTTACCACCTACTGTGCATTTAAGAGTTATTTATCTGTGCCACTAAATCATTTTAGAGGAAGTAGGTATATAACTAGGTTGGACACCTAAATGGTTTCACAGACTTCTCTAAATATTAAGAGTCCTCCATATTTTGTACTTTGAAGAGAGTCAGGACAGTTCCTATACAGAAGAGAAACTCCAAATTCTGGCTCTTCTAGTAATAGCAGTGTTAGTTGTGCACCTGCGTCTGACTGTGTGTGACCCCCTGGACTGTTGCCCACCAGGCTCCTCTGTCTATGGAATTCTCCAGGCAAGAAGCCTACAGTGTGTTGCCATGCCCTCCTCCAGGGGATCTTCCTGAACCAGGGATGGAACCCACATCTGTTACATATCCTCCATTGGCAGCCTGGTTCTTTACCAAGAATGCCACCTGGGAAGTCCTAACTGTGTTGTAATTTATTAAAAGACTTTATTGACAAAATTTGTATTAGCCTGATAAAAATATATTACATTTTTATTTTACATTTTCTTCCTTCTATCCTGACCAGCTGGAAAGTGTTAGTCGCTCAGTCGTGGGGCTCTTAGAACCCCATGGACTGTAGCCAGCCAGACTCCTCTAGTCATGGACTTATCCAGGCAAGAATACTGGAGTGGGTAGCCATTTCTTTCTCCAGGGCATCTCCCCAACCCAGGGATTGAATCCAGATCTCCTGCATTTCAGGTAGATTGTTTACTGTCTGAGCCACCGAGGAAGCCCCCTTAGCTCCTCTGATCCTGAACAAATACATGATTAGATAGTTTCTGGGACCAGAACAGAATTTTTTGTTGTTGTTACAGGCCACACTCAGGTGATTTCTCCACAACTCTTGCGTTCCAGCTTAAAAAGAAATAATTTGTAGCTGTGTCTTTAGATAGAGTCCTATAATTTATAAATTCACTTTAAGAGCTCTTTGTGATATGCAGGGACTACTGGCCTACCCTTGACATTTTGTCCCTTTATAATTGTAGCATAGTTTCAACCCTAATAATGGATCATTGATGTTACTTCTTTTTCTTTTGATTACAAAATTCTGACATTATTTTCTAAAATTTTACATCAAAATTCAATGCTACTGTACGTTGGATAAATCCAACGTACAGTGTATTTCACACTTTGCTAACTTTGAGAAGATTAGCACAAATTAAATTTCACATTAACCAGCCTAAAGCCATGAACAGGAAACTAGGCTCAAGGGTATTTGGTTAATTGTGCTAAAAATATATTCATGTTATTTGTGTAGAGCATACATGTAGCAAAACTAGTTATTTAAATAAAATACTGTGTTTAATTTATTCTGCTTTCCCATTCATTTGTAGATGTGAATAATAATGACTATTTTCATATTCTGAAAATCTGGTAGATTATAGTTCACCAAACTGTTATCCTTTTATTATTTTGTAAGTGTTTGAGAGAGCAATATATTGTAAAATCAACTTTTTAAATGTATGCTGTTATTCAGGTTCTTTATTTTATTAATTCTTAACCATTCAATATGAGCATATACTTAGAAAAAAGGAAAATCATAGTTAGACCAAATATATATATATATACATATACATAAATTTAATGACTATTATTCATTGAAAACTTGAAGTGTAAAGTCACTCTACTCTTTATTATGTCTTTTTAATTTAATGATCAAAAACAGTATTATTGCTTGTATGAATAGATGTGCATTTCTCTAAGGATGGCACTGTGAAGGCAAAAGGATTTCATTAGATTTTGAAGGGTTTCTGTGTCCCCAGAAGCTACTGTATAAAATGTTAAATGTTTTCAGAAACTATGACAATTTTTAAGGAACTTGTAAAATAATTGTGATCCCCAGTGTTGGTCTGGAGTAATTTCCAACTCCTTATTAATGTCATCAGATGAATCCCTAAAATATCCTAAAATAGCTATCAAGCAGGTACACTGAATTTTTATCTCATTTTTCTCTTCCTTGAATTTTATCAAATGACTCCATAGAAGACAATTAAAGACACTGAAAAGTTTTAAATCTTAAAAAAAAACCAAAACAGCATATTCCATCTTTCAATATTGCTTAGACCTTGTACTTAGCATTTTATTTTTCTTGCTGCTACACTCACATTTGCTCATAGACCATTAGCCATGAAAGTTTGCCCTCTTCATTATTTTGTTCCCATTCAGTGGTTTAACCAATCTGTGACAAGGGTGATGCTTCCTTTTTGCACCCTGGTATCTTGTATTTTTAATTTAACATTTGAATTGTTAATATGTCTTGATTATTATAAGCTCTAACCCATTGGATTACATTTCTAAACCTGGAAATAGACCCACTCAGGAAAGGGAAATCAGTGGTTCATTTGCTGTCTCTTATACACATCNTCTTGTATTTTTAATTTAACATTTGAATTGTTAATATGTCTTGATTATTATAAGCTCTAACCCATTGGATTACATTTCTAAACCTGGAAATAGACCCACTCAGGAAAGGGAAATCAGTGGTTCATTTGAATGCTAATTACTACACAAGTCTTGCCTACTGTATCAAAACTTAGCATAAACATGGTCATCAAGGGAGGCAAAAAAAAAAAAAAAAAACCATTAAAATGCTCTCCAGGAGACTGAGCTCATTAGAACCTACACTGATATCCAGCAAAGAAGAAAAAGAGTTGCTTAGCTGGACCTGTTCCTCTTCTGGATATGTAATCCATGTACTCAGTATGGATTCAACATATTATTCCCTATCAAAATAAGAAAGAAGATATATTTTTTAAATTTACTTTATTTTACTTTACAATACTCTATTGGCTTTGCCATACATCAACATTTGAAACCTTTCAAAGTATAAAAGCTGAAGCTAGGAAAAATATGCTTCTATAAAGAGAAAGAAGATTGTACGAAATGAAATTTAGTTAAGGTTTCTGTGAAATACTTAGTTTTCTTTCATAAAAAATGAAAACATTTTACGTTAAAGAATTTTATTAAAAGAAAAAGTGGCAGTTATTGACAAAACACTTGTTTTCACTATTAAGCACTTAAGCATAGCTACCTGTTTATCTTGTCTGGATTGCCTCATGCAGTTTTAACCATGCTGATTTAGACATTTTGACTAATATTTCTAAAATGTCATTAAAGTTTTAGCTGATACAAAAACTAAAATCTTCATTCATTGGAAAGGAATAGACAATGACACTGGACACAAACAGAAACTGAGGCCAAAATATCACCAAGCAAACATTTTCTTGACTCTCACTTACATTTTATTATTTTATTCAATGATATTTAACTGTAAAATATTTTTTCTAGTATAATTTAATTAGATCTGTATCAGTGACCCGTCCAGCAGGTCCAGTTATTCCAGGATCCCCGAGAGGGAGCTACCTGAAAGAATCATGGGGGAGAGAGAGAAAGGAGACCAAGCGGCGAAGAATGACAGAGTCAGTCTGGCTGATGTCAAGGTCTCATTTACTAGCTGAAGGCAAGCAGTATATATAGGCAAAGGTTACATAAGGAAGTGACGCGAAAGGATTACATAAAGTGGCGCGAAAAAGTGGCGCGAAAAAGGATTACACAAAGAAGTGAAACTTATCCCCGCCCAGCATTCCAGTCCCAGAGTTATCTTTGGCACACATCTGTTGTTTTTCTTCTAGGTGACTTGGCTTTCTTAAAGCCCTCCATGAGCACAATGATTCCAGGAAGCTGCTGGTTTCACAATGATTCATGTTGGCTGTTTGTTAGGCAACACTGGCCCCATGGCTTCTCACATATCAGTTTATCCAGAATACAATTCATGTTGTTATTTTCAATTCCTTTAATCAGTAGCTTTTAAACTCTGTGTGCATCACATTATTGGGGATACTGGTGAAATCAAGATTCCTGGGGCCCAGTGCCCGCTGGAAACCTGCATGTTTAAAAACCACTCCAGGTAATTGTGCTGTAGCTGGGCATATTACCTCAAATAAATCGCATTAATTAAATAGGACTGTATCTGTTCATTTTCTGTGAATTTATCTGTGCTTCACTGAGAGATCTGGATGATATATTGTTGGGGCTACCTCTATTTTTTAAAAAGAAGAAAAGGGAATGAGAAAACTGGTTTTTTGTTTGTTTTATTAATTTTTACTGAAGTCTATAGTTGCTTTACAATGTTTGTTAGTTTCTTGACATAAAGCGAAGTGAATCAGGCATACGTATACCTTTATCCACTCTGTTTTCAATTTCTTTCCTAATGTTCCAACAACAGAGCATTGAGTAGAGCTCCCTGGGTTATACAGTAGATATTCTCATAGTTACCTATTTTATGTGGTGTATTGGTCACTTAGTCACGGCCAACTCTTTGTGACCCTATTGACTATAGATCACCAAGCTCCTTTGTCCATGGGGTTCTCCAGGCAAGAATAATGGAGTATGGGTTGCCATTCCCTTCTCCAGAGGATCTTCCCAACCTAGGGACTGAACCCAGGTCTCCTGAATTGCAGGCAGATTCTTTACCACTGAGTCACCAGGGAAGCCCATGTTATATAGAATAGCGTGTATATATATATATATATAAATAAATCCCAATCTTTCAACTCATCACTGCCCCCCACCCTGCCACTCTTGGTAACCATAAGCTTGTTTTCTATATCTGTGACTCTATTTCTGCTTTACAGATAAGTTCATCTGTACCATTTTTCTAGATTCCAAATATAAGTGCTATTATATGGTATTTGTTTTCCTTGAGAGGACTGTTTTAAATGTCTATAGCATTTTTTACTCAAATGACTGTATTTTCTCACTTTAATTCGATTTTATCTGGTTTTAGCATTTTATAGATCTTTATTTTTCATATCATATGGCTTTAACCACATATTATGTCATGAAAGTTGATATAACATCAAATTACCTTTTTACATACTCATTAAAAAGCATGATAGTTATGATATAGTAAGAAATATATTTGGACTTTGTCCCTGGTTCCTGGCACAGAGTTCCTAAAACCCTTGGAATTTCCTGAGTGATAAGAGTATCTTCTATTATTCATCAGAAATCCCTTTTGATCTCACCTGAGGTTATGCTAATGAGGTGATTTGGGTTGGGGTCCTACGTAGCCCCAGGATGGGGCTGGTCAGTGGAAAGACTGATTAGAGGGTGGGCACTGTCAGCTCCATTCACTGACCTCTAAAAAAGGGGAAGATGGGGATGGAGATTAGGCTGTATAAACATTCCTGACCAAGAAGATTTGGTAACTTTCAGGATGATGAACACATGTAGGTGCTGGGAGGTTGATGGACACAGAGAAGCTCTGCACATGGCTGCCCCATTCCTTACATCTGGCTATTTCTAGTATCCTTTTATCATAAGCCAGTAAACGTAAGTAAAATATTTCCCTCAGTTCTATGAGTCATTATAGCAAATTGTCAAACCCAAGGAGGGGGTTATGGTAATTCCAGTTTATAGTTCTTTGATCAGAAGACCTCAACTTTCCATTAGCATCTGAAGCAGGGGTAGTCTTGTGGCACTGAGCCCTTAGCCTGTAGGACTAACTCTCTTCAAGCAGAGAGTGTCAGAGTTGAGTAGACTTGTAGGATATCCACCCAGTGTCTACTGTGAATTCCTGTGTCAGAAAAAAATCTACACATTGTGGGGCTGGAAGAATTGAGTCTGTGAATAGAGATAAACATTTTCCTTTCAACAATAAAGTGAACGTCATTTAAAAGTTGGAGGCATGACTTTCTTGTCAAAGGATTCTGTGAAAGTCAAGATTCACCGAAATGATAGTGCTCCCTTCACAAACAGATATTGAAGACCAAAAATAACACATGCCAGATAATGTGCAAGGCACTGGTTGTTCAAAAGACTGGCCCTAGAGAGAACTGGGTATCTTGTCTTTTACTTCTTTTCCCTTTTAATTTACCATTTATAAATGATCTGATTAAATGCAACTGATGAATTAGTCTATATTCCTAGATATTTGAGGAATGAACAGTATTTATATTTTTGAATTCGATGCAGTCGAAATGGCAATTGTAATATACATACTCCTAGTTCTTTAATAATGATTCTTTAGACCTCAGAGAAAAAGAAAACTTGTTAGAACATGATCAGAAGTATTTTGGAAAAAGGAAGCAGCATAAAAATAAAAAACATAAGTCCTCTTATTTATTCAACAACTACTCATTGACTACAGATGTCTAAGTGGCAAATAGTCACTGCCTAAGCCTAAGCTGTATTTACTGTCAGATTCACACATGCTCAGGCATAATTTGGAAGACTGGTTAAGAGCAGAAAGAGGTTTGTTTACATGGAAGATCAAAAAAACCTCCTAGAAAAGTAAAAATTCATCCCAGGGGAAAAAAAAGGTCAAGATGGGTAAAGTTGGTTGAAGGTTTAATGGCAAACATTGAACACAGGAGGGAAGAATGATTTTGAGCATGGTTTGTGTCCCTGAGATTATTACGTAGCCCAGATCTCATTATTTCAAAGACAACTCCTCTGGCTAGAGGGCTGAGACATAAACTAAATAGTAGCACTTAGAAGAGCCATAAATTGCTGTAGAACATAAAGAGTGTGATGCATTGACAGAACTGGTGCTGAGGGTGTTAGCAAGCACTCTGAGGGCATGACATTGGCTGGGGCACTAGGTAAGTGCCAGTAACAGTGTTGGCAACTGCACTGGTGATGGTGGCACTAGGAAATACATAAATACTGGCAATGCCAATGTGATGGCTGAAATGTCTTTTGGGCCTTGCATGCTGGAGGAAGATTACAAACATGAGAGAGAAGGAAGGGCCAAAAGTGATTTCCAGATGTTTTCTTAAATAAATGGTTATGTAGTTTTCAAAATGGAGAAAAGCCAATAAGAAGCAATTCAAGGAATGAAACAATTTCATTTTGGTACATATTGAACTTGAACTGTCTGTTTTACATATAAGCTGCAATTGGATGTATATGTGTGATGCTCAGAATGAGGGATCATATCCCCACTTTGGAAGTCATCAATAATAGGAGCCAGAAGTGGTTGAGATAATCCAAGGAGAAAGTGTATAATATCAAAAGAAGAGGGAAAAGATTTAGAATAGAGGACTGAAGGCAATGATATTTAATATCTATCTTCTTGGATTAAGTAAATCTGGACTGGATTTGAAGGATGAAAGTGAAGTACTCAGTAAGTAGATTGAGGATAAGTTATAAAGACCACACTAGGCAAAGACATAAAAGCAGAGAAGAACATTATTTAGAGAGACAAAAGCATTTTAAGAGCCAGAGGAAGTTCAGTATCATGAAAGTGTCAAGTTCAGTGTTACAGGTTATAGGATTTTGTTAAAGGAGTGGAAGACAGGGCAGGAGACACAATCAGGGACCTGATCATAAAACACTACACAGTGTATTCAGGAACATACAGAAATGGAGACCATTATAAAGGTTTTAAGCAGAGAAGGGATATGATCAGATTTGCATATTATAAAGACGACTTTGTTAGCTTAGTTAAGGAAAAGTTGAAAGACTTTAGTTTAGGTAGAGAAAACAGTTAAGGGGCTATGTCCGTAGCCCAGGAAAACACTGACAAGGGTCTGAAAAATTAAGTGAAAGTGATAGCGAGAGGGGATAAAGCAGGGCTCCAGAGAAAAAGGGGGCTCACATAGTTTTATTGCTGATCTTGTCTTTATTTAGAAATTTGGTGTTTTACTCATCACAGATTTTTTCATTATTTTTGGTTAAAGTTATCACGTTAAGTATTATTTATCTTTAAAAACAAAGCAGGATTTCCCTGGTTGGCAATCCACTTGCCGATGTGAGGGATGCAGGTTCAATCATTTGTCTGGGAAGATCCCACATACTGCTGAACAGCTAAGCCCTTGTGCCCCAACTACTGAGCCTTCACACCCTAGAGCCTGTGCTCTGCCACAAGAGAAGACACCGCATTGAGAAGAGCAAGCACGCAATGAAGAGTAGCCGCCACTTACTGCAACTAGAGAAAGCCCATATGCAGCAGTGCACAGACCCAGGGCAGCCAAAATAAAGAAATATAAAATTTTACTACTCTATTTAAAAAATAACAAAAGCAATGGAGGTGTTGAAGATGCCTTTGTTTCTGATTTAGGCAAATGAGCAAATTGGATTGTCCTAAGATATAAATCTTCCTGGTGGGGAAGATCCTCTGGAGAAGGACATGGCAATCTACTCCAGTTTTCTTGCCTGGAGAATTCCATGGACAGAGGAACCTTGCAGTCTACAGTCCATGGGGTCACAAAGAGTCAAACACGGCTGAGCAACTAACACTTTCACAAGATAGAAATACTATTAGAGGAAAAGAAAGTTTGAGGAAGCAGATGGAATATAACGATGATATGACTATGATGTGAAGCTGCTTTTGGTTTGTAATGTGGTTTCCCAAGATAAAGTAACAGAGTGGAATGGATTGCTTAGGGGGAAAGTGTATATGAAGAAGGATTTCTAGGCACCTTAAAAGTACTTCTATTACACAACACACAAATCAGATTAAAGTTAGATTATATAAAGTTTTTATGCTGTTTTCTTAAACTATTCAAGGGTGGGAATAAGAGTGGACCAGAGGGATAAAGGGAGATAATGACTAAAACATTGTCAGGGTTATTTACCTCTACTGGGCATTCCTTAGCTATTTCTTTACACAGGTATATTCTCTATCTTTCTCTCTCTTCCTCTTTCCTCTCTGCCTCCGAATGCCTTTATTTTGTTGACGTATGTGAAGATAATGACAGTGGGGTACTTTAATGTTCTGTTCTGTTTCTAAAAATCTGAGGGAAAGTTCTAATGGGCCTAGTCTNGAGATAATGACTAAAACATTGTCAGGGTTATTTACCTCTACTGGGCATTCCTTAGCTATTTCTTTACACAGTATATTCTCTATCTTTCTCTCTCTTCCTCTTTGCTCTCTGCCTCCGAATGCCTTTATTTTGTTGACGTATGTGAAGATAATGACAGTGGGGCACTTTAATGTTCTGTTCTGTTTCTAAAAATCTGAGGGAAAGTTCTAATGGGCCTAGTCTCAGCCTTCCCATGAAACATTTTCAGGCAGCATGTCTATTCCATGTATAATAATGCGAATCTTAGAAATGAAGTTTCTAGAAAAGTGTCCATATGTTCACTTAAGGGTGAAGATGGGGAGATAAATATTTAGGCAAAAGGCATACAAAACACTGTGCCAAGTAATGAAAAGATTCCAATGAAAATGTGATGAAGAGGAACAGATGAAAGGTTCAAGTCAGGGAGATTGAGAAGCAATGTTCAGAGTGAAACTGGGAAAATGAGGAAAGAATGCATTAGGAAAAGCAAAAGAAGAGAGAATTTCACAGAATTTCTCATTTATAATAGATAACTGCACTTACAGTCAGATAAACATTAGTAAATATCCCTGGAGAAGGGAATGGCTACCTACTCCTGTATTCTTGCCTGGAGAATTCTATGGACAGAGGAGCCTAGTGGGCTATAGTCCATCGGGTCACAAAGAGTTGGATATGACTGAGCAACTGATTTACTCTCTTCTCACTTAAGTTATCTAGACACATTAAAAAGTAGGTAGCTTGTGGTCAGGGACAAACAGTCATAGCAAAAACACTAATAAGGATCAAACACATTACCTCAAACTTACGCATTGTCCATTAATAATAGTATTGAATTCCTTCTTATTTCCTAATGGTGCTCTGACTCCCAAGTCTTAGAATATATGTGATAGGGTTTATAGCCTTTTTTGTCCTCTTAATGCCATCTCACGACTCCTTTTCCTTCCCAACATATACATATATACATATATACACAGATACAAATTACTAAGTTGGGTTCAGACAACAGTCCTCGGGGTGGGAGTTTTCAAGAGCTAAAGCTAGAAATAAAAAAACTATTATATGCAACTGTCATATTCTTTTTCATGGTTTCTTAAACTTGGCACTATTAACACTGTAGGCTGTATAATTGTTGTTTTTACATGGGGTTGTCCTATGTGTTGTCAGATTAACAGCATCCCTGAACTTTTATCTACTAGAAGAGAGTAGCAACCTCAATGCAAGATATGACAAACATTTCTCCATAGGTCCTAGGGGGGATGCAAGGACAGGAGGGGACAAAATCATCCTGGCTGACAGCCATGGCTCTGTTCAGTTTTACTCCTTTTTTGGAGTATTCTCTTGGATAGCTCCTCCTTTGGAATGCATTTCCTCTGTATTCTTTCATCTTTTTAAATGTCAGACTATTGGTAAATATCTCAGACTACCTTCTGATAAAGAAGAATACTTCCACCAGTCTATAACATAACTGTCCTGGAAAGGCATAGGCCTAACAGTAGACTATAGAAAGAAATATAAGTACTTTCATTAAATTGCTTTTTCCTTTGTATCTCTTCTCCTTCCATCAAGTACTATTTTGAAGATAAAATTGGATAATTTATGTTAAAACTTGAACTCTCTTTAGCGAAAGATAAGCAAAAAGTTTTATCCACACAAATATTTAAGATTCTCAGCACCAAAAATACATATGCATAGGCATAGTGTAGCTGCTAAAACTATTCAGTCTAGACAAAGTCCTCAAGACTTAGCCCAGCTCATAATCATATAAAGTTTCACCAAAATTTTGGATCCATTTTGGAAGTTATGCAAAATTTGGGGTCCAAAGTATGGGACAATAAACTATGCTCAATTTTTACACTAAGGGTTCACATTTCAAAAGTTGTGGTATTTTGGCATACATGGTGGGAGAGTGAAGAACTTCCCACATGGCTCAGTGGTAAAAGAAACAGCCTGCCAATGCAGGAGATGCAAGTTCAATTCCTAGGTCAAGAAGATCCCCTGGAGGTGGAAATGGCAATCTACTCCAGTAGTCTTGCCTGGGAAATCCCATGGACAGGGGAGCCTGGTAGGCTGCGGTCCATGGGGTCACGAAGAGTTGGACACGACCGAGTGACTTCCCTTTCACTTTTCACTTTCTTGCATTGGAGAAGGAAATGGCAACCCACTCCAGTGTTCTTGCCTGGAGAATCCCAGGGACGGGGGAGTCTGGTTGGCTGCCGTCTATGGGGTCACACAGATTTGGACATGACTGAAGTGACTTAGCAGCAGCAGATATGCAGATGACACTACCCTTATGGCAGAAAGTGAAGAACTAAAGAGCTTCTTGATGAAAGTGAAAGAGGAGAGTGAAAAAGTTGGCTTAAAAGTCAACCTTCAGAAAATGAGGATCACGGCATCTGGTCCCATCACTTCACTGAAAATAGATGGGGAAACAGGGAAACAGTGACAGACTTTATTTTTCTGGGCTTCAAAATCACTGCAGGTGGTGACTGCAGCCATGAAATTAAAAGATACTTGTTGCTTAGAAGAAAAGGTATGACTGACCTAGACAACATTTTAAAAAGTAGAGATATTACTTTGTCAACAAACATTTGTCTAATCAAAGCTATGGCTTTTCCAGTAGTCATGTATGCATGTGAGAGTTGAACTTTAATAAGCCAAGTGCCAAAGAATTGATGCTTTTGAATTGTGGTATTGGAGAAGACTCTTGAGAGTCCCTTGGACTTCAAAGAGATCCAACCAGTCCATCTTAGGAAAATCAGGAAATCAGTCCTGAATATTCATCGGAAGGACTGATGCTGAAGCTGAAATTCCAATACTGTGGCCACCCGTTGCAAAGACTGACTCATTTGAAAAGACTCTGATGCTTGGAAAGATCAAAGGTGGGAGTAGAAGGGGACGACAGAGGATCAGATGGTTGCATGGCATCATCAACTCAATGGGCATGAGTTTGACTAAACTCCAGGAGTTGGTGATGGACAGGCTGGCCTGGCATACTTGCAGTCCATGGGGTCTGAAAGAGTCGGATTCGCCTGAGTGACTGAATTGCATTTATGAATTTTTCAATAATAGTAGTAAATTATTTATTACCTGTCTCACTCCTGGTTATAACATGCCAGAATTGTATAGCACGGCTCTACCCTATACTCCCACATGTACCAGTCTATTTAAAATATAAAAATGTCTACATGGGTGAATACACATTAAATGCCTAATGATTTACATATATGTAATTTATTTAATCTTCATAATAATCTAATGAGCCATGTTTATAATCTCCAATTATTAGATGAAGAAGCTGCAGCCTAGAGTGCTTAAGAGTCAGCTCAAGGACACACTGCTTGAAAATGCTAGTTCTGATCTGAAGTCAAACTCAATCTGACTCCTCCAAATGTATATCCTTATTCATCATGCTATGATGGCAATGCTAAACAGAAAGAAAAGTATGATGCATTAATTATTTAATTTATATATAGCTTGGTATAATTGATATATATATATAACAATATAAAAATATCTATATATAACCTATATATGGATGACATAATTGACTCTCCTTTGTATTATATGAAATATTGCATGATTTTTATGAGACATATTTAAATCCTCAGTAAGGATGTGAATTGCAGATAGCTTAACATGAAAGGTCATCCATCTTTAAATTGAAAAAGAATGTCATTGTGCACAAATGCATCATACAAAATTGTAGCAAAATGGTTGACTGCCCTCACGCATGCAAGAAACTAAGTTGTCTGTAACCTTTGGTGCATGTATCATTTCCACATGAATAATCTCAATTCTATATTCCACAAGCTTTCTGAGTGGGTGATAACCACACTGTATATCTTCAAATAATTGTATGTGGTGTGTGATTTATCAGATTAAGACCTACTTTCCACAGGTGAAAAACCCACCCAATTGGGGGAAAATGTAATTTAAAAAAATGCACATTTAGAATATTCACAGAGATAGCGACTACAAACATTTCCTGAGGTGAGCAAACTGAGGAGAAATAGAATTTTGTGTACCTGCAAGAAATATTGAAATTGGCCCATAAGAAGAAACTGTGAGCCAGACAGCCTTCAAAGTCATCTTGATTGTGCATAAGAATGCACTGTGTGACATGTCTACCCACGTTAGAACCTGCACGGGCTGGCATTCCATCTTCAGGTTTTGTATTACCAAACAAACCTACAGTGTTGTGACCTTGCAAAATCTCTTTGAGCCTCACTGAGTTTTAAAGTCTTAAATCAAGATCCTGCCAGGATGAGGTGATTCTTGTAAGAACGATAACCCACAGATAAGGCAAAATGAAATGCGGTTGGATCTTGAAATGACTTGAGCTAACTTTAGCAATGGAAATGTCAATCAGTCTCATGCCAAGGCTAAATCCAAACTTTGTTTGACTCCCAAGACTAGATACCTTGGGTATTATTGCTTCTATTATGTTTATACATTTTTCAATTTCAAATGTAAAAATATAAAACCGTAACCTGCAATGAACAAATATCAGGAGACTGATTTCCTTAGTAATTTAATTTGAAATAAGAAAAAGAAGTTTGGTTCTAAATCCAGAGAGATTTTGTACTGTGTAAATCAAGTCTGGGCATTAAAGCTCCAGTGATTCCTCTTTTGTTTTTCATTTTGTTTTGTTTCCTCGTGGTACTGAATCTGGGTATTTTTGTACGGCCACTGAGGAAAAACAGCAAACACATTCTTCATTGAGCTTGAATTTAATATTAAAAATTAATTTTGACCATTAGATTCTGACTTATTTTATACTGATAAAATTATCTAGAAAACACATTATATGTATTATTTCAACCAACAAATATAACTTTGGCCCTTCTCTTTGTGTAAGAAATAAGAAATTTTCTGTCTTTATAATACTACACTGAAGTGAAATATTTTTTAACATGTGTCACAGTCTTGACAAGAAATCTTACACTATAAATATGGTTTTCTAAATAAAATTTGAGGACTATGCAACTTTTGACTATCCAGTTTCTATTTTCTAATCTGAAAACACGTGTTTCTACTTTTTAGCAAAATATTTATCAATCACCTTTTTAGCAGAATCTGCTAATTATTCTCCATTATCCATTTTCTCCTTCCTTTTACTGCAAACAGAATATCCTGAATTTTAAAGGGGTTCAATGAGAACCTGACATATTTCCTCGTCTGTTGATGTTAGATGTGGCATTATAATCAACTTCCAGGGTCTGAGATGTAAGCAGCAATGATGCAACTGCCTTGGTTATGGCCTTAATAGAGGAAAGAAGTTGCCTTCACATCTTCAGTTTTCTCTTCCTGAAGGCTAAGACAGTGAAGTAGATGCTCACCAACCAATCTGAACTATGCAGACTAGAGAATATCATGAATCCATGTTTCTGTTCATGTTCAGTCACTGTCATGTCCAACTCTTTGTGACCCCAGGGACTGCAGCATGCCAGGCTTCCATCCTCACTGTCTCCTGGAATCTGCTCAATCTCATGTCCATTGAGTCAATGACACCATCTACCTCATTCTCTGCCACCCCCTTCTTTTGCTTTCCATCTTTTCCAGAATCTTTTCCCAAGAGTTGGCTCTTTGCATCATGTGGCCAAAAAATTGGAGCTTCAGCTTCAGCACCAGTCCTTCAAATCAATATTCAGCTTTGGTTTCTTTTAAGACTGTTTGATTTGCTCTCCTTTCAGTATTAGGTACACTCAAGAGTCTTCTCCAGCATCCCAAATTGAAAACATCAGCCTTCTTTATGGTCCAACTCTCACATTCATACATGGCTACTGGGAAAGCCATAGCTTTGACTATATGGACCTTTGTCAGCAAAGTGATGTCTCTGCTTTTTAATATGCTAAGTTTGTCATAGCTTTCCTTCTAAGGAGCAAGTGTCTTTTAATTGTATGGCTGCAATCACCATTCACAATGATTTTGGAGCCCAGGAATATTAAGTCTATCACTGCTTCCACTTTCCCCCCTTCTGTTTGCCATGAAGTGATGAGACCGATGCCATGATCTTAGTTTTTTGATTGTTCACTTTAAAGCCAGCTTTTTCCACTCTTCTCTTTCACCCTCTTCAAGAGACTGTTTAGTTTCTCTTCACCTTCTGGCATGACGAGTCCATAGAGAATGGCATATATGCAATAGTCCCAGAACCCGTTATGGAGCAGGGTCATTTACTGGCCTCCAACCACCTGTCCATCTCAGAAGCATTAAGTGACAGAGATACCTGGAGCAATACACCTATGCTCCAGGTACCCAAAACAAATAGAACTATTTAAAGTGTGCATTTCTGTGGCACTTAGTACACACACACTGTTATAACCACTACCTCTATCTAGTTCCAAAACATTTTCATCACTTCAAAATAAAACTCCATACTAATTAAGCAGTCACTCTTCACTCCCGCTTCCCACTGTCCCTTTGTAACAACTGATCTGCTACTTTGTTTGTCTATTCTGCATATTTCATATAAATGGAATCATAGAACATGCAATTGTTTCTGTTGGACACCTTTCATGCAGTATAATATTTTTGAGGCTCATCCACGTTATGTCATGTATCAGCACTTCATTCCTTTCTTGACTCTGTATTTCGGTGTACGTGCATGTGTGCTACATTTTGCTTATCCATTCATTTGGTGATGGACATTTGAGTTGTCTTCAACTTTTTGCTATTATTTATTAATAGTGCTGCTATGAATACTCTTTTACAAGTGCTTGCTTGCATACTTAGTTTGAATTCTTTCAGGTATACGTATGGGAGTAGAATTGCTGGGTCGTGTGGTAATATTATGCTTAAGTTTGGAGGAGGTGTCAACTGTTTTCTACAATATTGTTATTTTCAGACTATGGCTTAACCCCAGGGCCCCAATCTTTATGTTTACCCAGTGGTATGCACTGCTGTTGTAAACAAGGAGCTTTCTCTTGGCACATATAGAGAGTAAGAGCTGTTTCAGAAACACAACCAATATTTCTAACACAATAATAGAAAAAGACTAGCTCTGGAAACCTCTGAAAATGAGATTTTAAAATATAACAGGATAATTAAAAGAAAGTGTTAGTAATGATTTTCATGGTTTCTTTTTCCACTTGTGGAGACCAAAGGTGAGAAACATCAGTATAAATCTTCCCTAAGGTAGCATGCTTTCATCCACTTTATCACTTACAGAATATCCACTTTATCACTTACAGAATATCCACTGAGTGTTATGGACTCTAATGGGTGCAGAATGAATGTGGGGGTTAGTGACATATGGATCCTTACTTTTAGAAACTTAGAATGCAAAAATAATCTAAATATGTATTGTATTTTGCNATCCACTTTATCACTTACAGAATATCCACTGAGTGTTATGGACTCTAATGGGTGCAGAATGAATGTGGGGGTTAGTGACATATGGATCCTTACTTTTAGAAACTTAGAATGCAAAAATAATCTAAATATATATTGTATTTTGCTATGATATTTTATCCCAAAGGAGAAGCAGACAAAGTCTATACTGACTGTTGTAAGATAAGATAAACACTATCCTTTGAAAGAGGATCAGAAATGGCAGATTGGATGCATTTTGCTTTAGATGTTTTAATTTGTAATTTATATTATGTTTTTTGCATGTTAGAGATATCAAGAAGGCATGTAGATTTTTCTAGCCTGAGTTAAGAGGCCTTTGGAGAATCCTGAGCTGGAGTCACAGCTGGAATTACAAATATACAGTAAACACATAAAGATGCTATTTAAAGTCAACAAGTTGTATGAGATTACCTAAGATGATGCTGTATATGGAGAAGAAAATCTAGGACTGACTCCTGCATTACTCAAAGATTTATTTGTTGAAAAAGAAGAGACAGAAGGGACTAAGATAGAAGTGTCACCAAACACAGTGGAACCCAAGGAAATTGTGACCCCTTGGAAGCCAAGAAAGCAAAGTGTTTTCATGAGAAGACAGCAATTAAAAGTATTAAATGATACTGAGATATTAAGTAATATATGGATCACAAATGGCTTTTGGATTTGGCAACATGGAGACCGTGGGTAATCATGAAAAAAACAGTTCTAGTGTCACGGTAACCAAGGAAACAATAGGAAAGTCATCTACAGGTGAAAGGAAATGAAGAGAATCATCACTGATTACTCTTTCAAGAAATTTTCCTATAAATGGAAGATAAAGATGTGGGAAGGTCTTAAAGTGGCTTGAGGTCAGTGAATAACCAACAACAGCTAACATTTCTAGAGCACAACCTGGTGTGGGAATTGTTCAAACTGTTTCACATATTAACTCATTTCATCTTACATCAACTCAGATAGGTAGATATTGTTCATATTTTGCAGACAAGGAAACTGAGGCCTTGAGCCTTCAAAAATTTTGTCCAAGGGCATGAATTAATAAGTGGCAGAGCTGAAATTCAAATCCAATCAGTTTATTATTCTAGAGTCCATACTCTTTTCTAATTCTATTGGTTTTGACGATTAGATATCTTTAATACACATTTTTATTCCATTGCCTTTTACTTAACAAGGACCCAGCTCTTTGATAGTTTGGTAACCAAAATGCCCTTAGACTATACATCTGCCCTTCAGATCTACAGTCCTTGGTCCCGGCTAATTTTTTTTTTGAGGGGGATCAATTTTATAGATTTTATTTAAGCTATATGAGTTGGGACTATTCTATAATTTGTAGAGAAAAATTGACACTCCAGATGGCCTTGGTCTCTTATTCGTCAGTTGGAGGTTGTGATGCAATTTCTCTTCCAATAACCAGCAAGAAGAAAGGAGGTAGTAAAGTCAACTGTTGAAGAGTCTTCAAACAGAAAGGAGATTCAGACATTGGCTACTCTCAAAATAATGTTTACAAGCATGCAGGGAACCTAAGGGAAACCAGCCACACTTTTTCATCAGTAGGACTAAAGATGACAACCCCTCTACCCTGTGAATCTAAGCTTCTCTACACATGATTGGGGGCAGACTCTTCCATACATCTTTCCCAGATTCATGGTATTTTGTTAATTGGGTTATGAGAAACCTACTGTGGCAAATGGAGAACATGAGAGTGTTGGATGGTGTATTTATCATGTTTTCCATTAGACCAGATGCCTTTGCAATTAGTTCACAATTGGTGGAGGCTTTCCCCTAAGTAGACAGAAATAATCACATGCTCTTCCATCTCTATATATTTATTTATTAAAACTTTCTTATGCCTAAATGTTGTGACATGTGCTAGGAGGAAAGAATGTGGCCTGGGGCTTACAGTCTGGTTGATAGAAGAGAGTAAACATGCAAATATGGGGGGTAGGAAGGAGCCCTTTGGGGTGGAAATGTCTCAAAAATCTTCATGGAGAAATGTCACCTGAGTTAATACTTTAAAGAGATCACTTCATATCAGTAGTTGGAAAAACAAGGGAAACAGTGATAGACTTCACTTTCTTGGCCTCCAATATCACTTCAGACAGTGACTGCAGCCGTGGAAAGCCTGTTTCTTCTTGGAAGAAAAGCTGTAAAAAACCTAGACAGCATATTAAAAAGTAAAGACATCACTTTGCTGACAAAGGTCCATATAGTCAAAGCTATAGCTTTTCCAGTAGTCACGTGTGGTTGTGACAGTTGGACCATAAAGAAGGCTGAGCGCTGAAAACTGATGCTTTCAAATTGTAGTGCTGGAGAAGACACTTGAGAGTCCCTTGGACATCAAGGAGATCAAACCAGTCAATTCTAAAGGAGATCAACCCTGAATAATCATTGAAAGGACCGATGTTGAAGTTGAAGCTCCAATACTTTGGCCACCTGATATAAAGAGCCAACTCATTTGGAAAAAACCCTGATGCTGGCAAAGATTGTAGGCAGGAGGAAAAGGGGGAGACAGAGGTTGAGATGACTGGATGGCATCACAGACTCAGTGGACATGAGTTTGAGCAAACTCTGGGAGATAGTGAAAGACAGGGAAGCTTGGCATGCTTCAGTTCATGGGGTCGCAGAGTCAGACATGACTAGTAACTGAACAACAAAAGAGAATCTATAGTGGGGCTCAATTAAGATTAAAAAAGAATAGCTGATCTAGAATGCTTTTAAATCTTATGTTAAAATAGTCCTCACTGTTGATTTGACCTGAATACAAAAATGTCTTTTTTTTCCTTCAGGTCAAAAGTAAGTTTAAATATATCCTATTAGAATTTATCTTGATAAATACCATGTCTGCCTGTATTTATATGTGTGAAATGTAGACAACTTATTCATCTTTACTGACTTAGTTCTACTACTTATCAGCTATGTGGCCTCAAGCAAGTTATTTAAACTCTCACCAGCTTTGGTGTTTCGGAGGGTAAAGCATCTGGCTGCAATATGGGACACCGAGGTTCAATCCCTGGGTCAGGAAGATCCCATGGAGAAAGAAATGGCAACCCACTCCAGTACTATTGCCTGGAAAATTCAATGGATGGAGGAGCCTGGTAAGCTACAGTCCATGGGATTGCAAAGAGTCACCTTAATTCCTTATCTAGAAATCAGAATAGAAATGAATATCTATTTATTGAATACAAAGTTGAGTTAAATATTCTGTATTTGTATTGGATGAACTAAATATTGCATTTGATATCTCTTAAAGCCACTACATATAAGAAACGCACACACACACACACAGACCTGACATTTCTTTGACATTCTCAGACTTAGCAGATGTAGTATATTCTCACAAATTTCAAGTCTCTCCTTCTTTACAGCATGCACTAACATGGCAGCAGTTGTCCTAAAATATTATTAACATCTTGTTTTTTCTCCACACAAGAACTAACAATAGTTTTTCTACTGTTTATATCAAATCCCACTTATTCTTATCCCATGCATTCTAACTCCCCCAAGTTTGAGGATTACTCTGTTTCCTGATCTTTAACTTTCTTTGATCTACTTTGGTGTTCCCAGTTTCCTACAAATAAAACACTCTTGTTATACCAAAATTTTACCTCAAATCTTTTCTCAAATATTTTCAAGAAACTCTTTGTGTTTAAATCCCATATCCTGCAAGGTAAAGTTCAAATGTCATATGCATTATTGCAGTAAATATATTGGATTGAACCCACATTTACTCTAATTTCATTCTGCTGTAACTCCTGTATTATAGTGATTAAAAAATTCTATCTTCAGAGTTTCTTAGGGCTAGGTTTCTGAATGCAAATTAAGTTGCACCAGTTAGAAACATTTGCTTTGCATCTGGAAAGGTGACATGGCAGTGCTGGGAAGATAGATTGACCTGTGGAGAGAGTGACAGGTGAGGAAGTGAAGGTGACTGTTATTGATTATTCATATTTCTGTTGCACTGATGTGTCTTCTGCTGTCATGTATGGAAGTAAAGATAATTAGGTTTTCTGTAGTGGTGTCACAATTTCACAAGTGTTGAAAGGCCATTATAGTGACTATCAAGCTTTCTGATTTTTGTATTGAATCTTTATTGATATTGTAAAAAAATAAATAAATACACAGAAACTTCAATTAAATAGAGTAGAGAGAACAGAAAGGGGAGTAATCACACACTGGAAGAATCCAACAGGAAGAAGAAAGACCTCTTTCCCGGCAAGGACTCAACAAATGAAAAATCAGAGACTGTTTACTACAGCCCTCTCAAGTTCCAGTTCCTCTCTATAAAAGTCGCGCCCCTTCCCTTGCCACATGGGGCTTGCATAATCTTCATCACCCTTGCAGATCCTGAATTGCACTTCTCTGCTGATTCTGAATAATGCCATCTTTGCAGGGGAAATACTGGCAGTCTATTTACTTTAGGTCAACAAAATTGTTTTGGAAGACATTCCTGGAAACAGCCTAGAACCCATTCCATTCAATTTTGTAAGCTTTTAATCTGCTTATAGTTGCAAAAATATTTGTTGTTTTTATTTTTATTTGTTTGTTTTCTTCCCACGACAGATCCTATACTCAGCCAAATAAAAAAGACCTTTACAGACAGCTCCTAATTTCACTTTCCTGTCTAATTATCTACAATTGTTGTCTTTATTTTTCTTAAACTGTATATGCGCTAAACTACTGCATGTGTATATCCTTGCACACGTGCACGTGTGCTCAGTTGTCGAGTCCTGTCCAACTCTTTGGGACACCATGGACTGTAACCCACCAGGTTCCTCTGCCCATGGAATTTTCCAGGCAAGAATACTGGAGTGGGTTGCCATTTCCTAAAATGGTGGATCTTCCCAACCCAGGAATTGAACCTGTGTCTCTTGTGTCTTCTACATTGGCAAGTGGGTTCTTCACCACTGCGCCACCTGAGTCTAAACCACTATCGTTTCTCAAACATCAAAGAAATGTGAATGTACTCTAGCCCCTCTGAAGAACATTTACTCTTTACTTATATAAGAAAGTTCTACCTCCTTTTCCAGGATTATAGAGACTTCCTAGCTCTGTCTGGCCAATTAACTTCTCTCCATTAGATTTCAACAGCAACTCTTATGTATTACATATTTTTCATTGTCTAGCACTAATCTCATTGTGTTCTGATTATTCATTGAAATCCAGGCTTAGGCTCTGAGAGGCAAGAAAATTGGAAGAAGGTCCCAGCTATTTGTACATTACATGGTAATTTTTGTATCTGGATAGTTCAAGCTAATTTTAGTGTTTTAAAAGGTCTATTTCACACCACAGATTTTTTTTTTGAAATCTTTGTCATTAATTCTAGCCACAATAATGTTATATCTTTTGTAAAAACTCAAAATGCAAAGGGGCTGAATTTTAAAGTTGAAAGGAAACTAAGATATCCTTAGGTACACATTATTTATGCACAGGGACTTTTAAAGTCATATAGGTTGACAGTAGATCTTAAGTTTTATTGTTCCCAAGGTAATTCCCCAAATGCTGCCTAATATTCAGTGTATTAAATTCTAGTTCATTATTTCATGCAAATTATGTTAATATTAGCTAATAGTAGATAATAGAACTCTGTTTCATATATTTTCTACCTATTAACTTAAAGAATTTGTTGGTATACCAATTTTTAATCCTTCAAACACAGTAATGATTTTATTTAATCATTTATTTTTCAATAGAATTGCATAGTAAGTAACTTCAGTCATGTGCAACGCTTTGTAACCCTATGGACTGTAGCCCACTAGGCTCCTCTGTCCATGCAGTTCTCCAGGCAAGAATACTGGAGTGGGTTGCATCCAATACACATAGAGATCCTCCAGGGGATCTTCCTGATCAAGGGACTGGACCCATGTCTCTTATGTCTCTAGCATTGAGGCAGTTTCTTTACCACTAGCACCACCTGGGAAGCCCCAAATGAGCACCTACAAAGTTCCAGGCAGATACTATGTGCCAGAGGATATCATACCAGCTGGACAGACTCCCTACCCTCATGAAGCTTCATTATAGCTAGGGGAAAATGGACGTATAGTTAAAATAATGTCAGATTTCATAAGTGCCATCACACTGACAATAATAGAAATGCTTTAGGCTGGATAGTTCAGTTCAGTCGCTCATTCGTGTCTGACTGTTTGTGACCTCATAGGCTGTGGCACGCCAGGCCTCCGTGTCCAACACCGAGTCCTGGAGTTTACTCAAACTCATGTCTGTTGAGTCGGTAATGCCGTCCAACCATCTCATCCTCTGTCATCCCCTTCTCCTACCGCTTTCAGTCTTTCCCAGCATCAGAGTCTATTCAAATGAGTCAGCTCTTCGCATCAAGTGACCAACGTATTGGAGTTTCAGCTTCAACATCAGTCCTTCCAATGAATATTCAGGACTGATCTCCTTTAGGATGGACTGGTAGGATCTCCTTGCAGTCCAAGGGACTCTTAAGAGTCTTCTCCAACACCACAGTTCAAAAGCATTAATTCTTCAGTGCTCAGCTTTCATAATAGTCCAACTATCACATCCATGAATGACTACTGGAAAAACCATAGCCCTGACTAGACAGACATTTGTTGGCAGAGTAATGTCCCTGGTTTTTAATATGCTGTCTAGGTTGGTCATAACGTTTCTCCCAAGGAGTAAGCATCTTTTATTTTCATGGCTGCAGTAATTTTGGAGCCCCAAAAAGTAAAGTCTGCCACTGTTTCCACGGTTTCTCCCCCTACTTGCCATGAAGTGATGGGACTGGATGCCGTGTTCTTAGTTTTCTGAATGTTGAGCTTTAAGCCAACGTTTTCTCTCTCCTCTTTCACTTTTATCAAGAGGCTCTTTAGTTCTTCTTCACTTTCTGCCATAATGGTGGTGTCATCTGCATATCTCAGGTTATTGATATTTCTCCTGGCAATCTTGATTCCAGCTTGTGCTTCTTCCAGCCCAGCATTTCTCATGATGTACTCTGCATATAAGTTAAATGAGCAGGGTGACAATATACAGCCTTGATGTACTCCTTTTCCTATTTGGAATCAATCTGTTGTTCCGTGTCCAGTTCTAACTGTTGCTTCCTGACCTGCATTCAGATTTCTCAGCAGGCAGGTCAGGTTGGCTGGTTTTCCCATGCAGGATAGTTCAGAACAGCTAATCTTGTGATGGACAGGGGAGATGAGATCCAGAGTTTGGTGGAAATGTGAGCTTTCATGAAGGAAAAGACACTTTATTTAGCTATACTGAGAAGAGAAAGGAAAGAATTAAATATAGGTGGATTTATTGCATTGATTACAGAAAAGTAAAAAATTCCAAATTAATGGCTGTCATAGCCAATGGAGAATTAAAGATCAATGAAATATATAGAGTAGTGTGTGAGGTCAGAAAACAAAGAAGGTCTCTCTGTAGCCTCTGCCAAATATCTATACAGTTTATTCCATGCAAATGCCTCACTTACATTCTGTGTATCAGAATCTCATATCTAAATTTTCATCCTATTTAATTCTGAGCACATTTTGGCAAACAATAAAGAAAATACAATCACAAGAGCTGCTAATAACATTCTTGCTACTCAGATTTAACAAGTATTTAACTGGTTTTCATTGTGCTCTGAAGAGAGATGGGTGGTCTTTGATGGATGTTTATACCTATACAAATAACTCGATTGTGACTATCCAAAACTGAAAGTTTTTTCAAGGCTTTGTACACTCATACAAAAGGACAGCTTTTGTTTGCTGTGAGCTAATAGTTTTAGCAAACATGTAGCCAAGATGGTTTTTGAATGGAAGGTGACCCTTGAAGCTAAGTCACCTTGCTAGGCATATCAGAAGGGAAATAACTAATCATGTGTGGGCACTACAGGACAACTGTTATTTTGTGTACTGTAGATACAATGCACCAGGGACACAATACCCCTTGATTGAAGTTTGGATAAAGATAACCACTTCCCTTTTCCAGTTATCTCCAAAGATATTTTTATAACGTGTTTTTCTGCATGTGCTAAGATACTTGCCTAACAGCAGCTACTGACATGTAGTAAGAAATTAGCTCTTATAATAATGGTCATAAAATAGAAAGAAAAGACATTGTCTAAGAACAATTAAAGATCCATGAAATGTTCTATGAAAATGCAGAAAAATGAGCGGCTCTTCTATCTATATTACATTATATGATCCCTGTGCTGTTCTGCATGCTGTTAAACTTATAAGGTAGTTGACTCTGTTGGTTGTCTTTCAGTTCATTTCAGTTGCTCAGTCATGTCCGACTCTTTGTGATCCCATGGACTGCAGCACGTCAGGCCTACCTGCCCATCACCAATACACGGGGTTAACCCAAACTCATGTCCATTGAGGTGGTGATGCCATCCAACCATCTCATCCTCTGTTGTCCCCTTCTCCTGCTGCCTTCTATCTTTCCCAGCATCAGGGTCTTTTCAAATGACTCAGCTCTTTGCATCAGGTGGCCAAAGTATTGGAGTTTCACCTTCAGCATCAGTCCTTCCAATGAACACCCAGGACTGGTCTCCTTTAGGATGGACTGGTTGGATCTCCTAGCAGTCTAAGGGACTCTCAAGAGTCTTCTCCAACATTATAGTTTAAAAGCATCTGTTCTTTGATGCTCAGCCTTCTTTACAGTCCAACTCTCACATCCATACATGACTACTGGGAAAACCATAGTCTTCATTAGACGGACCATTGTTGACCAAGTAATGTCTCTGCTTTTTAATATGCTGTCTCGGTTGGTCATAACTTTTCTTCCAAGGAGTAAGTGTCTTTTAATTTCATGGCTGCAGTCACCATCTGCAATGATTTTGAAGTCCCCCAAAATAAAGTCTGCCACTGTTTCCACTGTTTCCCTATGAGGGGTCATTATTTACATTTAAAGTAAAGAAGAGAAAAAATGCATAAAATACTACACTTTTTACAGAATGGTGGTATTGTCCATTGCTTTTTTGAAATTGGATTTTTTGTTAGCAGGAAATGTGGAAGATGAGTTTTTAATATATTGCTCTCTGGAATTTTCCCCCATCCTCTCCCCTTATTTAGAAAATAAATATTTTAAAATTAAAAATATATACATATAGTCTTCCTTGGTGGCTCAGACGGTAAAAAAAATCCACCTGCAATGTGGGAGACCTGGGTTTGATCCCCAGGTTGGAAAGTTTCCCTGGAGAAGGGCATGGCAACCCACTCCAGTATTCTTGTCTGGAGAATCCCCATGGACAGAGGAGCTTGGTGGGCTACAGCCCAAGGAGTCACAGAGTCGGACACAACTGAGCAACTAAGCACACAAATCAGTTGATATTAAAATTACATGTAGTAACCTGTTTAAAAGCTATATATAGTAATCAGTTCATATGACCATTAATTATAATTGTATTCAGTCTACAAACTACTTTCATAACCCCATTTTAAAACAGAAAAAAATCAGCGTTTATGAGAAACTGAACAAGATCACTCAACAGCAAACATTCTTAAATAGAGATTGCTTAAATCCTGCTTATATGTTTGGTTCATGTTGTTTTTCTCCTTTTATAATTCATATAAATGAGATAATTCTATCATTTTTATATCAGATATTTCACTTAATAAGACCATATAAAATACTGATTTTGAAAATTTTAGTATAGGCTAGTTTCTATGTACAATTAAAAAGAAAAATGAAACTTATATGAGGAAAATTTTACCAGTCAGGTTTTGCTGTTGCATATTTGTTTACTGCCAGATAAGAAGGCAGTAAATATAAATGATGGTAGCATTACACTACATTCGATAAGATTATAAAACATGCCACACTGTAGGAGCATGTTAAGTAATCATGGTGAAATTTTGCATACATTGTCAGAATATTATTCCCTCCTTTGCATATTTTTTCTTGATTGCTAATTCTTGTTGTTCTCATGTCTTACATTGTAGTAATTTATGTAGAAAGCTTACTCAGTAGATTTTAACTTGCATCGAGACCTAGACAGCAAGAGTCAAGCCAATCTAAATTCTAAATCAAATGGCTAAAATGAACTAGAGTTTTTTGTGCTGCAACTGGCTTACTGTTTTTGCTCTTGGGGAGATCTAAGAGTCACTACTCCTACACAATGTATCCATATTCATTTGGTCATTCAACAAATATTTATTGAGTTCTTATTACATGCCAGGGACTGTGCTAGGTGCTTCATAAGGAAAATGAAAAAAAGAGAAATGACTTCTGCCCCATGAACTTCAGAGGGATACTCAGTTATTCAACAATACACCTCCAAATAGTGCCTTACAGACAAAAGAATTTCTGCTTCACAAATCAATATAACACAGTTTATGTTCAAGTGTTTGGTCTAAGGATGCAGTCTGGAATTTTGCCAAGTGCATGTCATCTACTATGTGCTATGAACACAGCCTTTAACTCTTCTAACCACATTCAAGTTTCTCATTTTGTAGCTCATGAGAAAAACATATTTGGAGATAAATGTTTATAGAAATTCAAGCAAACACAAAATCTGTTAGGGATATTTTCCCTAAATCTAGGCCAAATTTAGACATTTAAAAATAAGGTCAATGAGATAAAAAAAAATTAATATTTTGAGTCAAGCAAAACTGCTGATGGAGATTTCTCAAAACTGAGGCCAATGTATCTTGCGTAAAATTTCAAGTTGTTGTCCAGTCACTCAGTTGTATCTGACTCTTTGTGACCCTATGGACTGCACAACGTCAGATTTCCCTGTCCTTCACCATCTCCCAGAGCCTGCTCAAACTCATGTCCATTGAGTCAGTGACACCATCTAACCATTTCATACTCTGTCACCTTCTTCTCCTTCTGTCCTCAATCTTTCTCAACATCAGGGTCTTTTTCATTGAGTCAGTTCATTGCATCAGGTGGCCAAAGTATTGGAGCTTCAGCATCAGTCCTTCCAATGACTTTTTAGGATTGATTTCTTATTGACTGGTTTGATCTTGCAATTTTTTAATTTAAAGTTTTAATTTATTAACACATTCATATTTTATTATTTTTCCTTTATCCCATCTCAGTTTCTTCTCTGAAAATGTGTGATGATTAATTCTATGTGTCAACTTTACTAAGTCATGAAGTTTGAGCAAACATTATTTGGATAAAGATTATTCTAATGGGCAGTGGGGTTGTTTCTGGGTGAGATTAACACTTTAATTAGTAAACTGAGTAAAGCAGATTGCCCTCACTAATGGGAGTGGTTCTCATCCAATCAACTGAAGACCTGAATAAAACAAAAAAGGCTGAGTAAGAGGGAACTCTGCTTGACAAGGAAGATTAGTCTTTTCTGGTCTTAGGCCTTGGAGTGGAATTGAAACATTAGCTTTCCTTAGGTTTTGAGACTTTGGCTTTGGGACTGGAATTTATACCATTGACTTCCAGATGTGCATTAAACTAGACTCAAAGAATCAGGCTACCCAACAGTACTAATTGGGAAGAATGTCATTTGCAAAAGAGACAAGTACAGTAGAATGAGATATTGCAGCTGAAAAGTATAAGAAGTCTGACTGCTCAGGAAGGCAAACAAAGAATGAAGATCCTCTGGAGTCCATATGGCTAGCCAATTTGCAAAACTCATTTGTTCATGGAAATATTAAAAAAAATATTGGAGGAAAACCAACATATGGGATAATACGTATGTTTAGATTACAAAAGACAGCAAATAAAAATGGTCTTTAGGACTAATTAGTTAGTCTGAGGAATAACACTTGAGTCATATGCGTTTATATACAATAAAACCAAATTTTCAAAAATATTTTTGAAATATTAAGATAAACAATATAACCTGACCCGTCCAGCAGGTCCAGTTATTCCAGGGTCCCCAAGAGGGAGCTACCTGAAAGAATCATGGGGGAGAGAAAGAAAGGAGACCAAGCGGCGAAGAATGACAGAGTCAGTCTGGCTGATGTCAAGGTCTCATTTACTAGCTGAAGGCAAGCAGTATATATAGGCAAAGGTTACATAAGGAAGTGACGCGAAAGGATTACACAAAGAAGTGAAACTTATCCCCGCCCAGCATTCCAGTCCCAGAGTTATCTTTGGCACACATCTGTTGTTTTTCTTCTAGAGGAACATCTTGTGATGACTTGGCTTTCTTAAAGCCCTCCGTGAGCACAATGATTTCAGGAAGCTGCTGGTTTCACAATGATTCATGTTGGCTGTTTGTTAGGCAACACCGACCCCATGGCTCCTCACAATAACCAAATAGGCAGTGAAATATAAGACAATTAATGAGACATTGCTGCCTCCGCCATCAGTGCACAGATTTTGTGAAGTTTTTGCATAGATTTTGCAACTCTATGCAATATCCTGATGTTTTCTATTCTGAAAAGTCGTTTCCTAAGATCAGCTGTAGCATAATAATAGTTTTCTAACACATATACTTTATATATCAGAAGCAAAAGTATTATTAATACTAATCTTTTTCATAGAACATATATTAATATTTCACAAAGCAGATTATCCTTTGGAGATGCTTCCATGGGTAATGGGAGACTTTAGTCAGAAGAAGTAATAATATCAAGCTATTATTTTAAAGAATTCAGGGCAACAACTGTGTTTATAAAGGAAAGAAGCAGATGACATCCTTGGAAAATTAGAAAAAAGTTGGGAGTGGACTTTTTGATTGTGGAAAGAAGGCGAAGAAATAGATTAGAATGATACTAGCAATTTAGAGTAAATCTGATTTAATAACCAGTTGTATCTGGCAGTAGGGGAAAGAAAAGAACCAATAAAATTCACCCCCAGGTTTCTAAAAAACTGTATTGTGCTGTACTGTTTCTTTGTTGATTGAAATGTTTTCAGTTTGGGGAGAATGAGTATGGAAAGGGAGAAGATAAATACAGTTAATGTATGATTACTTAGAGTCAGAGAAGCTTATGACTTCTTCTTCTTTCCAGAAGCTGGGAAATAGTAAATGCTCAATCAGTGCTTATTGAATATATGAATATTTTGTTCAGTGCCAAAGAAGGAATTGAGTCAGAGCTACAGATTTTGAAATTATGGAATTTCAGATGGTAGTTTAAGTGATGATGATAAGTGGGTGAAAATATGAAAAAGTGGTATATACGTTGTATTTAATGTGCAGATGCAATTATAGTAAGAGCTTAAACAGAAGAGTGTCGGTGGAGTGATAGACGACAGATTGCAGTGAATGAAGAGTAAGTAGAAATGAGGAGGCAATGACAAGACCATTGACCTGCTTTTCTCAAAATACACTGCAAAGCTCTCAGCCTGCAAGATCGTGATGTGATGGGTCTGGGAGAGCAGTGGGCTTCAGTCACATTGTCACCTGTACTGGTGTTTTTATCAGTAGTGGTATGAGTGTTCTTAGCTAAAACTCTAGAGTTTATAAATGACTTAACTGTTTTTTTTTGTTAAAACAAACATTTAAAAATTATCTCTGAGAGACGTTGTGGGGTGAGAGGTGGGAGGGGGATTCGGGATTGGGAGCTTATGTACACCTGTGGTGGATTCATGTCGATGTATGGCAAACCCAATAGAGTATTGTAAAGTTAAATTAAAAAATAAATAAATAAATAAATTTATAAAAAAAAAATTGTACAACCACTTTGGAAAAAAAAAATTATCTCTGTAATATCTTTTTCATGCTCTTCCATTCCAAAATGCCCTTATGAATATAGAGAGAACCCACACTTCTACACTGCCTGAAAAAATCAGTTGCTCTATGAGACCTAGTCAATGGAAGTTTAAGAACTGTAAGATATGGACAGGTTGATAGGAAGAGGAACAATCCATGTAAGATAAAGATTCCTTTCCAGTAATAAGGGAAAGAAGTAGGTGAGAATGGACATTTCTGTCGATAAGTAAACAGTTCAATAAACAAATTATTTAGTATATAAAATCCATTTTACATTCCTAAGTGAATAATACCTGTGCTGTGCTGTGCTCAATCACTCAGTTGCCTCTGGCTCTTTGTGACCCCATGGACTGTAGCCCACCAGGCTCCTTTGTCTGTGGGGATTCTAGGCAAGAGTATTGGAGTAGATGGCCATGCCCTCCTCCAGGAGAGCTTCCCAACCCAGGGATGGAACCCAAGTCTCCTGCAATGCAGGTGGATTCTTTACTATCTGAACTACTAGGGAAGCCCATAAAATCTGTAAAAATTGCTAAAATAATATATTTACTGAGGAGTTTGTGTATAATATACATGAATAATTTGTATTTTTAATTTAAAGGGAAAACTACCAATTTTAGTTAAATGTTTGAATAATTTCGTATTATCACTTACTGCCAAAAATGTAAAAAGGGTTTCTTTAATAAGTTATATCTAGTCATGATCCACTTGCAAGATTCTGTACCATTTCTAAATGTGAGAGATTTTTGCAACAGATACTTTCAAATCAATTAGAAGAAAGCTTTCCTCTTACTGGGGAACACAGGGGCTTGAGGACATCCCACCTATGAAGTAAAATTGCTGGGAAAGTCACATCAAAATGCTATCAACAAGTCTTTGGATTCCTTAGGTGCGGCACAGGGAACCTGTGCAGAAGAGTGAGATGGAGTGGAAATTTACAGAAACCTCTGTCTTATGTGGGCTTGACATAATATAAGAAGAAGTTTTAAGGGAAAGGAAATGAAAGAAGGAAAAAAGAAGGATAAGAGAAAAATGATGGGGCTAAGAACACAGTACCCTAAAATATAATACTTCCACATACTGAATATTTTCAGCTGATGGAATTTTAGAGGTGGTGATACAGGAAGAGTCTCTGACCTTCACTTTCTCCTCTGAGGCATATCATAAGATCCTCCCTAAAGAGGCTTCCATGCACAGAAGGAGCATCTTAATTTTCAAAGATGGGGGAATGCTGAGAAGAGTCAGAATTAATAGGCCTTGCTAAATCCCCCCACGTTTACTACCCTTAGTCCTATCACATTTTTCTATTACTTTCTCAGTTCAGTTCAGTTCAGTTGCTCAGTTGTGTCCGACTTTTTGTGACCCCTTGGGGTACAGCGTGCCAGGCTTCCCTGTCCATCACCAACTCCTGGAACTTGCTCAAACTCATGTCCATTGAGTCAGTGATGCCATTCAACCATCTTATCCTCTGTCGTCCACTTCTCCTCTGGCCTTCAGTCTTTCCCAGCATCAGGGTCTTTTCCAGTGAGTTAGTGCTTCACATCAGGTGGCCAAAGTATTGGAGTTTCAGTTTCAGCATCAGTCCTTCCAATAAATATTCAATTAGGATTGACTGGCTTGATATAAATCTCCATATTCTGGCTACTTACTTGAGTCTAATTTCTTTGTGAACTCCTGGGCATACAATTATAATTCAAACTGCCTTTTTTTTTTTTCCTTAATCTCTCTTTTGTAGGTTTAATTCACAGGCCTCTCAGCCACTGAACTTACCAGGGTAGAGTAAAAATGTTTTCCTTTGGTTCTGGAAGCTATTAAGATGAGTCTCATTCATCTTCTGGTAACGTTACTGGTATTATTGTTATTAATTCTTACTTGTGATGAATTGTCCACATTTTTGTCTGATGAAGATATGTCTGTTAAGCTCTGTTGTTTAGCCACTCAGTCATGTCTGACACTGAAAAGTCCATGGACTACAGCACACCAGGATTACCTTTTCTTCACTGTCTCTCAGGGTTTGCTCAAACTCATGTCCACTGAGTTGTTATGCCATCCAACCATCTCATCCCCTATCACACCCTTCTCCTCCTGCCTTCAACCTTTCCCAGCATCAGGGTCTTTTCTATTGAAACAGCTCTTCCCATCAGGTGGCCAGAGTATTGGACCTTCAGCTGCAGCATCAGTCCTTCCATAGAATATTCAAGGTTGATTTCCTTTAGGATTTACTGTTTTGATCTCTTTACTCTTCAAGGAATTCTTGAGAGTCTTTTCCAACACTACAGTTCAAAAACATCAATCCTCCAGTTCTCAGCCTTCTTTATGGTCCATCTCTCACATCCATACATGACTACTAGCAAAACCATAGCTCTGACTATAGGAACCTTTGTTGGCAAAGTGATGTCCCTGCTTTTTAATAGACTGTCTATGTTGGTCATAGTTTTTCTTTGGAGCAAGCATCTTTTAATTTCATGGCTGCAATCACTGGCTACCATGATTTTGGAGAGATTTAACTAGGAAAGAACACCACGGAACTTTCCAAGGTGATGGAAATATTTTATATCTTTTGCAAATATATTCGCCAAACCAGTAGGTGGCCATTTCATTTTGCTGCTAGTTTCCTTCACCGTGTAAAAGCATTTCAGGTGTTTTTTTTTGTTTTGTTTTGTTTTTTTGGGGGGGGTTGTTTTAAATATTTATTGAAATATAGTTTACAATGATGTATTAGTTTCAGATATATAGCCAAGTAAATCAGTTATACATATACCTACTCTTTTTTTAGATTCTTTCTCCATATAGGCCATTACAGAATAATGAATATAGTTCTCTAAGCTATATGGTAGATCTTTATGAGCTATTTATCTTTCTATCTTATATATAGTAGTGTGTGTATGTTAATCCCAATCTCCCACTTTATTCCTCCATTCCCTTACCCCTGGCAACCATAAGTTTGCTTTTGACATCTGTAACTCTATTTCTGTTTATAGATAAGTTCATTTGTACCCCTTTTAAAAAAGATTCTACATATAAACAATATCATATGATATTTGTCATTTTTGTCTAACTTACTTCACTCAGTATGGAGATCTCTAGATACATTCATGCTGATGCAAATGCCATTGTTTTGTTCACTTTTATGGCTGAGTGATATTCTATCGTATACATGTACCAGATCTTCTTTATCCATGCCTCTATTGCTTGACATTTAACTCACTTCTATGTCCTGGTTATTGTAAATATTGCTGAAACGAATATTGGGATGGATATATCTTTTGAACTACAGTTTTCTCCAGACATACACCAGGAGGGGGACTGCTGGATCATTACTTCAGTTCAGTCGTTCAGTCATATCCAACTCTTTGTGACCCCATGGAGCAAAACACGAGAGGCTTCCCTGTTCATCACCAACCCCTGGAGATTGCTCAAATTCATGTCCATCGAGTCAGTGATATCATTGAACCATCTCATTTTCTATTGTCCCCTTCTCATCCTGCCCTCAATCTTTCCCAGCTTGAGGATCTTTTCCAATGAGTGGAAAAAATTGGATGGCCAAATTATTGGAGCTTCAGCTTCAACATCAGTCTTTCCAATGAATATTCAGGACTGACTTCCTTTACAATTGACTGGTTTGCTCTCCTTGTAATCCAAGGGACTCTCAAAAGTCTTCTCCAACACCACAGTTCAAAAGCATCAATTCTTTGGCACCCTGCTTTCATTATGGTCCAACTCTCACATACATACATGACCACTGGAAAAACCATAGCTCTGACTAGATTGACATTTGTTGGCAAAGTAAGTCTCTGCTTTTTAATACGTTGTCCAGTTTTGTCATAGCTTTACTTCCAAGAAGCAAGCATCTTTTAATTTCATGGCTGCAGTTACCATCTGCAGTGATTCTGGAGCCCAAGAAAATAAAGGCTGTCAGTGCTTCTATTGTTTCCCCATGTATTTGCCATGATGTGTTGGGACTGGAAGACATGATTTTCGGTCTTTGAATGTTGACTTTAAAGTTNAGGTTAGCAACACAAAAGAAAGAGAGAGAGAGAAAAAGGAAGAGAGGCATTACCAATATCAGAAATGAAAGAAGGATATCACTACTGTTCTTGTGTACCCTAAGAATTAGCAAAGATATGAGCAACTCCAAACCTACTATTTGATAATCTATATTTGATGAACAATGTTTTGAAAGACAAACTTCTCTGATGGTCTCTGGTGGTAAATAATTTGCTTGCAGTGCAGGAGAGCTAGAATAGATCCCTGGGTCAGGAAGATTCCCTGGAGAAGGAAAAGGCAATCCAGTCCAGTATTCTTGCCTGGAGAATTCTATGGACAGAGGAGCCTGGTGGGCTACAGTTCATGAGGTCACAAAGAATAGGATACAATTTAGTGACTAAACAGCAGAGGGTTGTACAAATCCAAAAAAAGAAGAAGGGAGTTGCTAAACACAAAGATAGGACCAGAACTACAATATACAGATTAATAACCAAGAACAAATAGGTTATTATCATTTGTAATTCTTTTAGGAGGTGAAATAATTTTCCTAAGTTCACTTAGCTTGTACACAGCAGAACTAGAGAACTAAATCCCGAAATCTACTTACTGCACAGTCAGGATTTGTAGGGTTCTGAATGGCAAACCACAAAAATAAGAAAGAAAGATAAATAATGGCACTTCAATTTTTTGTAAGAATAATTCNCACAGCAGAACTAGAGAACTAAATCCCGAAATCTACTTACTGCACAGTCAGGATTTGTAGGGTTCTGAATTGCAAACCACAAAAATAAGAAAGAAAGATAAATAATGGCACTTCAATTTTTTGTAAGAATAATTCTTAACTGATTCTATGGGAAAGTATATGTTCCAGTGTAATCCATGTTCTATTTTGTGATAGTCATGTAAAACAAGGAATGTCACCAACTGGTTCTACACAGATTAAGTTATTAGCCACTATAATTGTTGATTTACAGTAAGTTCTGAAGGGATTCATGACAAACAACAGCATGAGGCACTCTGTGCTTTGAGAAACAGGCAAAACTGGCTCTTAGATAGTTAGATATATTTCAGGAAGAATGTTTATGAATTATTGCACCTGGATTATTGCATCTTTCCATAGTTAGAAAGGTACTAAAATTAACTGAGATATCTATTACTCGTGACTAGCAGTAATCTACCAAGATGCATGCTGGATTGTATATACCCCTTAGCCAAAGTCACCATATATACTGACCTCTCCCCCTACCTCTTTGGAGCAGTTTCTCAGAACTAACTTAGAGGTGATTGTCCTCACGAAGTTTTCAAATAAAACTGGAACTAAAGTTGTGCATTTTTACTTTAGTTGACAGCAGTAATAAGAAGGTGGTGGTGGTGGTGCTTTGAGAAACTGGCAAAACTGGCCCTTAGATAGTTAGATACATTTCAGGAAAAATGTTTATGAACCTGGACTCTTGTATCTTTCCATAGTTGGAAAAGCACTAAAATGACCTAAGAGGAATAGAAGTCTTGGAATGCATGATGCACCTGGAGAATGCTGGTGTTTTATTGATGGCATGGGGCTGGAATTAGGAGGAGTTTGTTAAAAAAAAATTTTTTTTTGAGCTTGAATGAATGTATAGCACTTTTTCCTTCCAGATGCTCAGAATTAGAAAATAAGGCAGCCTAGGCTTTCTTTGAAAGTCTTTAGACTTTGAATTTTCTAACATATCCTACAATAGACTTCTCTTAATTGTAAACTGGCAAGTGACAGTGTTTTCTCATAAAGACAAACTCTAAGCTTCAGGGGACAATGGCTGCCTCTGCTGTTTACCATGGATCTCTGAAGCCTAAATCAGAGAGTCAATAGATATTTGTCTCATGAATGAAGGTAGGATATATGTAATAATCCATCCATGTTCTTCTGTGGAAGGAAAGTAAATGTGATTTAACCTCTTGCCAACCCAACTGCTAAGCATAAAATTTGTCAATTAGAGGGCTCTTTTAACCTGCTGTGAGCTAAGCCACACCCCCTTTCTACTCTGGAAGGCTTTGCAAAAGGTTGTGACCCTAGGATAATTAACAATTCTGTTAACACTTATTAATAATTGGTTTGAAGAGGTTGGCTTGCATCTACAGGGAGGGAATAGGCTACCTCTTCTCTTTCTTTTTCAAATACAGATTTCATTCACATGTATTTGAATTAAACAATAAGAGTGAAAATGAATGAAGATTAAAATGACATCCTATCTCCTAGCTCACTCCCAATTCTCAGGAATCTGGCCTAAATTGTCAGTGGTGATGAATAGGCTTTGGCATCTGAAATTCTGGATTGATTTATCTACTAGCAGTGAGTGAGTGTGTTTGGGGGTGTGTGTGTGTGCATGTGTATGCATGTATGTATACGTGCATATAATAAACCTGCGTTAATATTGTCTTCCAGATGCTACAACACTATACTACTAGGGACTGAATTTTCTTCTTAGCCCTGTAACTATGACCAGAAACTAATATAGTAAAAGATTTAAAATCTATAACAACTCATGTTAACATTAAAGAAGGAAAGTTCTACAGGAAAATAAACCCTATCCCTATGAAAATCTATTCAAAGAGTTAAAATATCCCTAAAAGATTCTTAGAGATATCCTCTGAGAATAATAAAAAAATGCCCCAAAGGAATTGTTCTTAAGAATTAAAGATCTACTCCCATTTATTATACCTGAAAAATAGAATTTGCATTTGTGAAGTACCTTGATCATGAGCTGAAATGATTTTGATGTTTTAATTTTTTTGATTTACAAACATTTTTTACTGACATAAAGTTCATTTACAATATTATGTTACACACATATATACATATATACAGATTGTTTTCCATTATAGTTTGCTATAAGATTTTGGATATAGTTCCCTGTGCTGGGTTATACAGTATATTCTTCTTGCTTATCTACTTTATGTATAGTAGTTTGTCTCTGTTAATCCCAAACCCATAATTTGTCCCTCCTGGCAATTCTTTGGTGGTCCGGAAATTAAGACTCAGTGTTTTCACTGCCCTGGGCCGAAATACAATCCCTGATTGTGAACTAAGATCCCATGAGCTATTCCTTGTGGCCAAAAATGAAAAAATAAGGGCTTCCCTGGTGGCTCAGTGAAAAAGAATACATCTGCCAATGCAGGAGATGGTGGGTTCAATCCCTGGTCCAGGAAGAACCCACATTCCTTGGAGCAACTAAGCCTGTGTACCACAAATATTGAGCCTGCGTTTGAAGCTCAGGCTTCAAGCAGTTGAAGCTGCAACTACTGAGCCCTATGCTTCAAATACTGAAAACCATGCACTCACGCAGAGCTCATGCTCTGCAACAAGAGAAGCCGCGGCAACAAGAAGCCAGCACACCAAAACTAGTGAGTAGCCCCCATTCTCCACAACTAGACAAAAGCCCAACATGCAATGAAGATCCAGTGTGGCCAACAATAAATAAATACAAAAATACAAAAAAGTTATCCCAACCCCCACTTCCCTTTCCCCCTTGGTAACCATAGTTTGTTTTCTATGTCTATGAGTCTGTTTCCATTTGGGGTATAGATTCACTTGTATTATTTCTTAGATTCCACATATGTGATATCACATATCAATATGATATTCCCTAGGTCCCTTCATGTTGCTGCAAATAGCAATATTTCATTTGTTTTTGTGGCTGAGTAATATTGCAATATTATATATGTGTATGTGTGTGCATGTGTGCTCAGTAGTGTCCGACTCTTTGTGACCTCATGGACAGACAAAAACACTACAGCAGATTGTCATTTCCTACTCCAAGGGATGTTCCCAAGCCAGGTGTTGAACCTGCATTGCTGGCATTTCCTGCATTGGCAAGTCGATTCTTCACTGCTCCATCACTTGGGAAACATATATGTACACGCACACACACATATCACATTTTCTTAAGCCAATCTGTTGATGAGCACTTTGGTTGTTTCCATATCTTGGTTGTTGTAAATAGCACTGGTATGAACATTGGGGTGCATGTATGTTTTCAAATTAGAGTTTTCCTCTTTTCAGGTTATATGCACAGGAGTAAGATTACAGGATCAAATGGTAGCAATATTTTTAGTTTTCTGAGGAACCTCCATATTGTTTTCCATTGTGACTGCAACAATTTACATTCCCATCAACAGCATTTATTATCTGTAGATTTTTTTGATGATGGTCATTCTAACTAATGGGTTTCTGTGGTCTATCAGTGGTAAAGGATCCACCTGTCAAGCAGGAGACACAGGTTCAATCTCTGGGTTGAGAAGATTCCCTGGAGAAGGAAATAGCAACTCATTCCAGTATTCTTGACCTGGGAAATCCCATGGACAGAGGAGCCTAGTGGGCCACAATCCATGGAGGTGCAGAAGAGTTGGACATGACTCGATGAGTAAACAAAACAACAGTTCTGATCAGTTGAGATTATACCTCATTGTGGCTTTGATTTCCATTTCTCTAATAGTTGGCAGTGGTGACCATCTTTTCATGTGCCTGTTGGCCATCTGTATGCCTTTTTAAGAGAAGTCTATTTAGTTCTTCTGCCCATTTTTTGGTTGAGTTGTTTGTTGTTTTCGTATTGAGTTGTATAAGCTCTTTGCATATTTTGGAAATTAAGCCCTCATCAGTTGCATCATTTGCAAATATTTTCTCCCAGCCTATGAGTTATTTTCTTAAAATTTGTTAATTATTTCCTTTGCTGTGAAAAACTTTTAAGTTTGATTGCCTCATTTGTTTATTTTTGCTTTTATTTCTTTTGCCTTAGGAGGCAGATATAAGAAAATATTATTACAGTTTATGTCAGAGTACATTTTGCCAATGTTATTTTCAGTTTTACAGTGTCATGTCTTACCTTTAGATTTTTAAACAATTCTGAGCATATCTTTGTATATGATGTGAGGGAATTTCTTATTTCATTGATTTACATTTAGAAATCACTGCAGATGGTGATTGCAACCATGAAATTAAAAGATGCTTACTCCTGGGAAGAAAAGTTATGANCAATTTGAACTTTCTTCTCTAAATCATAAGAAAAGTAAAGTCACAGTTATTTCTACATAAAGAATTACCAATATCAAGTGCATAAAACATATTTTAATGAACTTTTTAATAGGGAAAGTATGTGAAGTTTCACAAGAATGTTTAGAAGGAGAATTTATTTATATTACAAATATATATTTTGGGCCTCCTTGTGGCTCAGATGGTAAAGAATCCACTTCCAATGCAGGAGACCAGGGTTTGATCCCTGGGTTGGGAAGATATCCTGGAAAAGGGAATGGCTACCCACTCCAGTATTCTTGACTGGAGTTAGATTATAAATTAAAATGTATTTATAAATTAGAAGATGAACATATACTGAGTATTGATGATGGAAGTATTTCTTAGAAATAAACTATCCATTTTGTGATAAATATATTTGATAATCATTAAATTCATCCTTAATTATGATATTTAAAGCACAAAATAGCTTGCAAATTTGTAAAGCATATATAATCACTATATTTTCTTTCCTTGTTTTAAACTAATATTGCTGTTTATTGATTTATCCAGCTAAGTGATTATTTCAGACTCTAGATATTTATTGACATAAATGATCTCATGTTGAGGTTGTTTAAAAGTGAAACAGTTTGTTGAAACACCTAGATGAAGAGTACATGGATATTTTAAGTTATTTCAGATNTCCAGCTAAGTGATTATTTCAGACTCTAGATATTTATTGACATAAATGATCTCATGTTGAGGTTGTTTAAAAGTGAAACAGTTTGTTGAAACACCTAGATGAAGAGTACATGGATATTTTAAGTTATTTCAGATAGAAGTCTCTTTGACAAACATTTTGTTATTCTTTCCCATAACATATGGATCAGAGTTTCCCTTTATCCCTCTGGCAATTCCGGCAAGTGTTCTAAGCACCTATATTTATTTCTTACTATTTTCTGCTTCTCATTAGTGAATAGTTCTCAGTATATCATAGTACATGGAATATTTTGTACTGAGTGGCTCTTGTTACCAGGTCCTCTGAGGATTTTTTGACATTCAAAATGATGTTCTACTACAACGGTGAAATCTTTTTCTTTATGTCAAATTCCCAGTGTATAAATTACACAGTTAAAAATAACATCTCCAACATGCTGTGTCTTCATTCTCTACAGACATTTTGTAATATTGGGGAAAAATAATTTCAGGATACAGTGTACAATATCTGATACATATTGCCTTTGAAATAAGTTTAGGAGAAAATCATTTTGTTCAGCTCTGCTATGGTTTGATGTTTTAAAAATCCTTTACTATCATTAAAGTCTTTTCCCATGCTATGCTTAATCTTCATTCAGTTATTTGTATATAGTCATTCACTTGTTCGCTTGAATCATTTGTTCAAGGTTGTGTAATGGCATTAAAAGACAACAAGAAGCTCTCTCCTTTGTATCATAGCATTATTTTCCTTATCTATGAAGACATCAAAACTTTTCATGGCTTCATTAACATAGCTCTTAAAATCCTTTTATAGATGTTTCTATATTTCATCTCAAATAATGAAATATTTATCCCAAAATTCCTAGAAAATCTTTTCTCTTTCATTAGATCCTTAAGTAAATCCTTTTGTATTTCTGTATCCTTCATTCAGTCACTCATGCTAAGGTTCTCAGGACAAAGGAATTTCTTCTATTTAAGCTGAAAATTAATAGAGAGATGGACAGAAAGGGTACCACCATCTCAAATAGCAAGCAAAGAGCAGAGTTGGTGAAAATTTCTATGACTAAAACTAGTAAAATCAAAATTAAAGTAAAAAAACATGTACTTCTGAGTANTTTAAGCTGAAAATTAATAGAGAGATGGACAGAAAGGGTACCACCATCTCAAATAGCAAGCAAAGAGCAGAGTTGGTGAAAATTTCTATGACTAAAACTAGTAAAATCAAAATTAAAGTAAAAAAACATGTACTTCTGAGTATTTTGTAACCATGCTTTTGTTGCTTCTGTCATGACAAATGATTTTAAAGTGTCTAGAAGCTATATAAAGTAGACACTTATTTCATTTGGGGACTTTTCCTTATCCACTACTTTTCTTTTAAAAACCAAGTGGAAAATATGGGCATATCTGTTTTATTATGAAGATTAAAAAAAATGAGGCATGCAGAAAAATATAAACTAATATTTACCTAGATCCCTCTATAACAAGGACTTCCCTTATAACTAAGCTGGTAAAGAATCCACCTGGAATGCGAGAGACCTGGGTCCTATCCCCAGGTTGGGAAGATACCCTGGAGAATGGAAAGGCTACCCACTGCAGTACTCTGGCCTGGAAAATTCTATGGACTGTATAATCCATGGGGTCACAAAGAGTCGGACGTAACTGAGCTACTTTCACTTTCACTTTTCTCATTAATAAACACATTACATTATGCAAGGACATTCTCAATACTCCCAATTAAAAACTTTAAATCTATTTTAGAGTCATGTAAAAGACTAATAACTATTATAGCATTTATTCATATGCAATGATTACTCGAAGTGAATAATTTTTTAAGTAAATGTTAAATCATTAGTCCATTAACGTGCCTTTTCAAATGATGAATTAAAGTCTTACTAATAGAGACTTAAATTGAAAAAAGTAGGGAAAATCACTAGATCACTCAGGTATCACCTAAATCAAATCAGTTATGATTATACAGTGGAAGAGGCTGAAGAACTATGGGCAGAGGTTTGTGACATTGTACAGGAGGCAGGGATCAAGACCATCCTCAAGGGAAAAAAAAGGAAAAAGGAAACATGATGGTCTGAAGAGGCCTTACAAACAGCTGAGAAAAGAAGAAGTGAAAGGCAAAGGAGAAAAGAAAAGATATACCCATCTGAATGCAGAGTTCCAAAGAATAGCAAAGAGAGATAAGAAAGACCTCCTCAGTGATCAATGCAAAGATATAGAGGAAATAATAAAATGGGAAAGATTAGAGATCTCTTCAAGAAAATTGAAGATACCAAGGGAATATTTCATGCAAAGATGAGCACAATAAAGCACGGAAATGGTATGGACCTAACAGAAACAGAAGATATTAAGAAGAGGTGGCAAGAATACACAGAAGAACTACGCAAAAAAGATCTTCAACCCAGATAACCATGATGGTGTGATCACTCACTTAGAGCCAGACATCCTGGAGTGCAAAGTCAAGTGGGATTTAGGAAGCATCACTATGAACAAAGCTAGTGGCGGTGATTGAATTCCAGTTGAGCTCTTTCAAATCCTAAGAGATGATGCTGTGAAAGTATGCACACAATAAGCCAGCAAATTTGGAAAAGTCAGCAGTGGCCACAGGACTAGAAAAGTCAGTTTTCATTCCAATCCCAAAGAAAAGCAATGCCTAAGAATGTTCAAACTATTGCACAATTGCACTCATCTCACATGCTAGCAAACTAATGCTCAAAATTCTTGAAGCCAGATTTCAACAGTACATGAAGTATGAGCTTCCAGATGTTCAAGCTGGATTTAGAAAAGGCAAAGGAACTAGAGATCAAATTATCAGCATCTACTGGATCATTGAAAAAGCAAGGAAGTTCCAGAGAAACATCGACTTTTGGTTTATCGACTACGGCAAATCCTTTGACTGTGTGGATCAAAACAAACCTCAAGACATAAGAATACCAGACAACCTGACCTGCCTCCTGAGAAATCTGTATGCAGGTCAAGAAGCAACAGTTAGAACCAGACATGGAACAACAGACTGGCTCCAAATTGGGAAAGGAGCATGTCAAGGCTATATATTGCCATCCTGCTTATTTAACTTATATGCACAGTACATCATGCAAAATGCTGGGCTGGATGAAGCACCAGCTGGAATCAAGATTGCTGGAAGAAATATCAATATGCTCAATATGCAGATGATACCACGCTTATGGCAGAAAGCCAAGAAGAACTAAAGAGACTCTTGATCAAAGTGAAAGAGGAGAGTGAAAATGTTGGCTTAAAGCTCAGTATCCAAATAACTAAGAATATGGCATCCAGTCGCATCACTTCATGGCAAATACAAGGGGAAACAATGGAAACAGTGACAGTGTTTATTTTCTTGGGCTCCAAAATCACTGCAGATTTTGACTGCAGCCATGAAGTTAAAAGATGCTTGCTCCTTAAAATAAAAGCTATGACCAACCTAGACAGCATATTATAAAGCAGAGACATTACTTTGCTAGCAAAAGTTTGTCTAGTCAAGTTCATTTCAGTCACTCAGTCGTGTCTGACTCTTTGATACCCCCATGAACCACAGCAAACCAGGCCTCCCTATCCATCAACAACTCCAGGAATTCACCCAAACTCATGTCCATTGAGTGATGCCATCTAACCATCTCATCCTCTGTCATCCTCTTCTCCTCCTGCCGTCAATCTTTCCTACATCAGGGTCTTTTCATATGAGGTTTATCTAGTCAAGTTCATTTCAGTTACTCAGTCATGCCTGACTCTTTGTGACCCCATGGACTGGAGCACACCAGGCTTCACTGTCCATCACCAACTCCTGGAGTTTACTCAAACTCTTGTCCATTGAGTCTGTGATGTCATCCAACCATCTCATCATCTGTCATTCCCTTTTCCTGCCTTCAATCGTTCCCAGCATCAAAGTCTTTTCCAATGAGTCAGTCCTTCACATCAGGTGGCCAAAGAATCGGAGTTTCAACTTCAGCATCAGTCCTTCCAGTGAACATCCAGGACTGATTTCCTTTAGGATGGACTGGTTGGATCTCCTTGAGTCCAGGGACTCTCAAGAGTCTTCTCCAATACCACAGTTTGAAAGCATCAATTCTTTGGTGCTCAGCTCCCTTTATAATCTAACTCTCACATCCATACATGACTACTGGAAAACCATAGCTTTGACTAGACAGACCTTTGCTGGCAACAATGTAATGTCTCTGCTTTTTAATATGCTGTCTAGGTTGGTCATAGCTCTCCTCCCAAGGAGCAAGCGTCTTTTAATTTCATGGCTGCAGTCACCATCTATGGTGATTTTAGAGCTCCCCCCCTCCACCAAAAAAAAGTCTGTCATTGTTTCCACTGTTTGCCCATCCATTTGCCATGAAGTGATGGGACCAGATGCCGTGATCTTAGTTTTCTGAATGTTGAGTTTTAAGCCAACTTTTTCACTCTCTTCTTTCACTTTCACCAAGATGCTCTTTAGTTCTTTGCTTTCTGCCATAAGTGTGGTGTCATCTGCACATCTGAGGTTATTGATATTTCTCCTGGTAATCTTAATTCCAGCTTGTGCTTCATCTAGGCTAGCATTTCTAATGATATGTATGGATATGATATTTGGACCAAAAAGACATCTGAATGCCAAAGAATTGGTGCTTTTGAACTGTGGGGCTAGAGAAGACTCTTGAGAGTCCCTTGGACAGCAAGGAGATTAATCCAGTCAATCCTAAAGGAGATCAGGCCTGAATATTCATTGGAAAGACTGATACTGAAGCTGAAACTCCAATACTTTGGCCACCTGATGTGAAGAACTGATTGATTGGAAAAGACCCTGATGCTGGGAAAGATTTAAGGCAGGAGCAGAATGGAATGACAGAGAATGAGATGGTTTGTTGGCATCACTGATGCGATGGACATGAGTTTGAGTAGGCTCTAGGAGTTGGTGATGGACAAGGATGCCTGGCATGCTGCAGTCCTTGGGGTCTGAAAGATTTAGACATGACTGAGTGACTGAACTAGACTGAACTGAATATAGAAGTTTTAGATATTATGACAATTTGTGTCACAACATTTTCAGAAAGAGTTTATTCTAAAGAATAAAATATAAACATTAGTCCAAAGTGAGTTAAGGTATTTGCATATTCCAAGTTTATTGTAAATCACACGAAAAAGAGAAAACTTAAACCTCTTAAACATAAGAGCAGTGATGGTTGTAAACTGCAAGCACCAGTTTTGTGATTTTTGTTAATCTCCCTGTTATTCAGGTAACATTAACCACTTTTGATCCTCAGAATCTTCTCCTCTTCTATTTGTTTAGAAATGTAAGCATTGGTTACTTTTTAAACCAGGCTTTGCTTGTATATATTGTATTCTCAAGAAGGCAATCACCCAAACAGATGGTGGGCTGATGGATTTAGAATATTTTACTTTGCTGAGAACCTCTGCCAATCTGCTGATACTCTTTGTACCAAGGTCATATACTATATGTAGAACCAAAATAATTATTTTCATTTATTTTCAAGTAAGAAAGAATTCCAATTGACATTATATTTGCTTAAATATGTATATAGTCACTTTAACTCATACAAAAATCTTTACCCCCAAAGCAAAGTCATACACCACTTAATTTCTGTAGTTACTACAAGTCATTGTCCCAGGTCTCCTTCCATTTATATGCTATATTCTCCCTTACATAACTTTGTCACCAGAGAATTAGTTTCCATTTCCTCATCTTTGAGATGGGCACACCATATCTACAACATAATGGTGCCTTGAGGATTAAATTAGACAAATGCTTAAAAAATACTTAGTGTAATGTTTGGTATGTAGTAGAACATGATGAATGATGGATTGTATTCTCCTTTCTCTTACTTCATTTTAAGGCAAAATCCTAACATTTTTAGTAAGAATGCATGTAAGGGAAAGTCTTGCTTTTGGAGTGTAAGAATTTCATTCTTTGCCTATAAGAATAAAAGCATTGTTATTTTGTAGAGATGTGTTCAGTTCAGTTCAGCTCAGTTACTCGGTCGTGTCCGACTCTTTGCAACCCCATGAACTGCAGCATGTCAGGCCTCCCTGTCCATCACCAACTCCTGGATTTCACCCAAACTCATGTCTATCGAGTCGGTGATGCCATCCAGCCATCTCATCCTCTGTTGTCCCTTTTGCCTCCTGCCTCCAATCCCTCCTAGCATCAGAGTCTGTACAGCAGCTTTCAAATAAAATGAGTATTTCAATAAGGTATGCAGAAGCAAAACATTAATATATAGGATTCAGAGTTTCAGTAAGGTTTGGGGAAGAAAAACATTAACTTCTGGGGATATGATCAGTTATTTACATTTAAAAATAATGTAAAAAATAATGTGGGCTTCCCTGGTGGCTCAGAGGTTAAAGCGTCTGCCTCCAATGTGGGAGACCCGGGTTCGATCTCTGGGTTAGGAAGATCCCCTGGAGAAAGAAATGGTAACCCACTCCCAGTATTCTTGCTTGGAGAATCCCATGGATGGAGAAGCCTGGTAGGCTACAGCCCATGGGGTTGCAAAGAATCAGACATGACTGAGCAACTTCACTCACTCACTTACATTAAAAAAGCAACATCATAAATAGCAACTGCCCTTCAGAATTAGACTAAAATTGTGCTCTTGCATTGTCAATTTAGACATGCACTATAGGAGCACAGCTTGTGTTATTTTTGAATTTTCTATAAAAAGACTTTTCAAGAGTAGCATTTCAATAATATTTGAAAACCAGATTATTTTTTCTTTTGAAACTGAGTTTTGCATTCCTAAAGACATGGTAATATGGGGAAAATGGAAAATTAAATCCAAATTCTAGGAATTCTGTTTATATCAGCACCAGTAATATCTTGATTCAATGTCAGATCAGATATTATACAAGACAAATCAAGGACTGCATTTTTATTTCTAATGGTATCAAGGTGGCTAATCATCATTATTAAATTGAGGGCAGATGAGTCGTGTGTGTGAAATGAATGTGTGGACTCATTCCAATTCCTCTGAGAAAGACCCTATAATTGGCATCAATTAGTCCTCTTGTTGGCAGTTTTAGTAAACCATCTGAAATTTAATAAACAAAGACTGAAATGCATTCTCAACGAAAGACAGTCATCTTGGACATTGATGAGAGCTGATTAGCAAATTGGCAGTTGGTATTCACCCTCCCTCTTCAAATATTGACTCAGTTGACTTAATGCTTTCCTCCACTTTGGAGAAGGAAATGGCAACCCACTATAGTGTTCTTGCCTGGAGAATCCCAGGGATGGGGGAGCCTAGTCGGCTGCTGTCTATGGGGTCACACAGAGTCGGACATGATTGAAGCGACTTGGCAGCAGCAGCCACTTCATCAATGTAAGACTTCATTTTTACCACCTTCAAAAATAAATTCTTGCAAATAAATATTTATGAGATAGTTTTACTTAACCCTTTTCATGTGCTCTAATATAAATGCATGTGCCTCAGAGATGTGGGGAACCCAAAGGTACCACTCATTGCATTGATGGTATATACATGAAACAGAACTATGACTTTGAAGAGTTGATGCATTATCTCAAATGCTTAGCTTATTTATGGGGAGTAGAGCTATTCACTGAGAGATTCTCAGCAATGTTTTCATTTTAAAATGACAACTTTGTAAAATATGAGGCAGTGTTTTTTTCCCTAATTCATCTGTGAGGTAATATGAGGCATGAACCCTAAGAGAAATTAGATCAAGAAAACATCGCAAATTATTATTCTGTTTTTAAAACTAATTTTCTTTTCTTTTTCTTTTTTTTTAAACTCACAACCACCAAGTCTATGTTTCCAGACCTGACAAAGTTTCTTGACTAAGGATAAATGAGTGTTCGTTCTATCAGTTTTAAAATAGTCATGATATGGTGGCTGGGAGTGAGGGGGCAGAGTCATAGAAAAATATGAAGGAAAGTAGTAAGAAGTTCATCAGTTATGTTTGTCATTTTACAATGTTGATTAGATAATTTTTCAGTCTCTTTCTTCACTATTAAGCAAACTACTTTGAATAAGTGTATTAGTTTATGGTTTTGTATATGTTTTACTTGATTTACCTAAAAATTTAATTCTCTTTCTTCTCTAGGAAGTACAAATGCCAGTACAAAATCTGTTGACATTCACATTTAACAATCACTTTTAAAATACCTGTGAAACAATATAATGAATGTTGAAAAAAGGTAGTATACTATGAACTAGTTTGGAATTAATTTATTTTACATATTTATCATGAGGCGTGGTGAAGGACATGGGAGCCTGGCGTACTGCAGTCTATGGGGTCATAAAGAGTCAGACACAACTTAGAGACTGAACAACAAAAAGCATAGTGCTGTTCATTAGGGGGTAAAATTTACTGAAATCTATATTAGATGTCATATTTAGGTATTTGTGTTTATGCTAGCCATATTCCAGGAAATTCTTCAGTTTGCTCACTTGTCATAGCAGTGAGACTCAAGACACAGAACATGTGAGCTGAAGTTGAGTTGAAAACTTACATTTCTTAAGTGGAGATGAGCCACATAGATACTCATTTGCATTTTTGATGTGCAATATAGTGATGTTTACCATCTCCCCCTCAAATGATATCAATAAGGCACTGATGGCCCAACTAAGTTAAAATTTTCTAGTAATTTAAAACCTTTGTAAAGAAGCAACCTAGATCTCACTGTAACTTAGATATCACTTGAAGTCATCTTGTCCTACAACATTCTGGAATAAAATGGGCTGGCCCCACTACTCCAGTACTGTGGGAAGGCCATCCCCAAGTATATGTGATTTCTAGAAGTTTATAGTTGCAAGGCCCCCTCTTAAGCCATGTTTTGATTTTCAGTTCACTCTATTTTACTTTCATCTCATCCTTCAGTTTGCTCTTACTCTTCATTCTGCATGAATGCAAATGTGTCAACCTTTGGGTTGACTCTACCCAAGTACTTGGCCTGGTCCTTAAATCTCCCAAGGCTCTTCTCTGGGAAGATCCCAGTTTAATTTGCAAAGTCTTTTAGTTTCTCGTCTCCAAAGACCCATAGACTGACCATTTTATTCTACTACAGTAAGAGGTTTCCTCCATTTCCATTGTTTCTCAGAGAAGAAATAAAAATATTAGTCTTTTCTTTCTTAATTTCTCCTAGGGACTGGAAATGGTACAAAAGAAAATTATGAGACAGAGTGACCTTCATCAATTTTGATTTTTAATGGTGTTTTGTTTTGTTTTTTTCCAACATATCACATTGATCTTCAGGAGTTTCATTGCTGTAACACAGAGGTCAGATTTCATAATGAATGGCAAGTTATCATTTCTGTTGAGGATATAGTATCCTTTCAGACAACAAAATCAATGAATGCTTCCTGTGTTGTAGCTTCAGTGAGGAGAAACACACACACATGAATGACACATAGTAGCCTATATGTAATAGAAGAAATCCAAACAAAAATATATTCATAACTTCAACAGAGGTGGATAAGCTCCAGGAAAAATAATTCTGACCTTAAAAAAAAATTCCTAGTGTGCCAACTATTTATCAAAAGATTCTTGAGGTAAGAACCTCAAATTTTTGCAAAAGCAAAAGATGAAAATCAAAGTATCTTTTAAAAATATACAGCACTATTTGTCCATTTTTAGGATGTATTTCTCCAAATCCCGTTTTTAAAACCCACCTGGTGTCTGCCCCTATAATAGAAGTTAGCCTTCTATTATACATATTAGTTTTCCATTATTCCAGGACTTTGTCCTCACCTTAAAATGCTCAAGATTTTAGGGAAATTTCAGGGAAAAGTATTTGAATTGAAAAGCTTTTCATAGTCAGATGAGTGAATTATGAATGGAGGAAACTGGGGTAGTAAGAATGTCAATTTTGCTGCAAAGCCCCATAGACATTTTTATTTTGTCAAAGAGGTAACCTAATAGTCTATATATATGTATCAAATCCAAGTCAAGGTCTTACCAAATATTCCCAAGTATATTACCTAATATCTAGTAACGTAGGGTGGGAGAAGGCAACGGCAACCCACTCCAGTACTTTCGCCTGGAAAATCCCATGGAGGGAGGAGCCTGGTAGGCTACAGTCCATGGGGTCGTGAAAAGTTGGATTCGACTTAGTGACTTCACTTTCACTTTTTACTTCCAAGCACTGGAGAAGGAAATGGCAACCTGCTCCAGTATTCCTGCCTGGAGAATCCCAGGGACAGAGGAGCCTGGTGGGCTGCTGTCTATGGGGTCGCACAGAGTCGGACATGACTGAGGCAACTTAGCAGCAGCAGCAATAACATAGAGTAATATATACATATAAATTATAAATTCTATATGCAATAATGCTTGCTAAAAGTTTAATACTGCTAGTCACTGTTACTTGTCTTTTGTCATCTCCCATCTGGTTTTTCTCTGCATTTATTCCCAATATTTCCACCTTTCCTGACTCCCACCCACCTCTTAGCTGATGACCTTGCCTTTCGTCTCACAGAGAAAGCTCCGCCATAAACATGCCTTCCATTAAATTCATGTCCATCACCCACTTCATATTTCCTTTTAGGTTCAGAACCTTAGAATGTTAATATAATCATTGACAGAGCGAGTTCTTTTCTATGTATTCCATTAAATTCATGTCCATCACCCACTTCATATTTCTTTTTTAGTTCAGAACCATAGAATGTCAATATAATCATTGACAGAGTGAGTTCTTTTCTATCTATTCAAAGACAATCTTCCCATGTACCTGTTTTCTTAATTTCAAATGTTTTCACTTATTCTAGAATTTTATTTGGCCTATTATCTTTTCCTTCTCTTATAGCTTCTATTATTCCTCACCTCCTGTCTTCTTGCTTTTAACCTGCACAAACATGCTAAAGTTCTTCTTTTCTAAAAAAACAAGCCAAACCAAAGAAACACAGCTCTCTTTTGAGTTTAAATTCTCAGTCCAGTGTCTACCTCCTCCTCTCGCATTCACATTTTTCAAAGTATTAATCTTGTAGCACGGATCCCCTTACCATTAGATGAATCCCCAACCAGCTTCTATCCTATTTCTGTCTCTTCATTCTGCTGAAACTGTTTTTTTACGAGAGTTCCCTTGGATAATTTCCTACTGATTTGGTTTGATCTAAAATTTAACAATGTCTGGAAAATGTTGCCTGTCCATCAAGCAAACCTCATGAAATGTTTTGGAAGCATTTGATGATGATTATCGCCTGGGGAGTAACTGGAACACAGTGACTGTAGATTGCTACTGGTTTTCCATTCCCTGGAGTTTGTCTCACATGGGAGTGGAGATGCTGTTGTTCCCCCAGGGTTATTTCCCTTGCTGATATGTTCATTTCTTAGATCCAAGACTTTCTTATCCATAGCTTTTTTTTTTTCTAATTCTTTTCATAATCTGCTCAAGTTCTTTCTTTGTGTTCATACCCTCCCGTTCTCTTCGCTAGAAATGCCACTTTCATTCTGATGGGATCTTCTTTTCTTTAGGATCACAAGCTTCTCCTACTTCTGAATATGTTCCCTCTCCTCCCTGCTGCTTTATTGTCTCTTCTGGTTGTTTCTGCAGTTGTTCTTCATTATTTTGGCTTCCTCAGCTTCTCGCCACCAGAATTCTTCCTCTCTGTGAGTCTGCTCTCCAGTTATCTTTGAGCAGTTTTTCTTTCTTTTGTCTTGTGCTTTCTTCCCTCCTCTTCCCCTCTCTTTTCTTTTTCTTGGCTCTTCCCCTCTTAGCTAGAAGTTTTGTGTTTCCTTTGGGGATGGTAGTCCTCAAGGGGGGCTTAGTAGAAGAGGAAGTCACATTGGATAGCCTGTTGGGGGCCAAGATTGGGGCTGGAGCTGCAGCTAGAGCAGCAGGGGTGGTATCTAACTTGATAGGTGACCACTCTTCAACTGTGGCTTCTTCTGCTTTCATTAAGTCTGCTCTGCCTTTTATAGTGGACTGTCTGACAATTTTCCTTTCTTTCAGTTTTCTTACTCAGGCAACACTCTGCTCTGTCTTGGCAAGGCAGCTGCCTGTTGATAGGAGCAGGGATGAAGGAGAGGCACACTAGCTAAGCTCAGAGCCAGGAAGAAAACCAGGAGAAAGTTGGTCTGAGTGTGCCAAGCAATGTAGGAATAGACTTGGATGGGAGCCAGAGATGAGAAGGAGCTGGTGATACAGCTCTCGGATTAGGTGGGATTAGAGAGAGCCTGTCTGATGCCAGATGTAATAAAAGTAGAAAAGTACATCCACTCTCTCTCTTTTCTCTGGGTCCTCTCCAGTTGTTACAGAGAATTTAGCTACTTTATAGGACATGACATGATATTAACACTACTATGAAGTGCTATATGTTTACTTCTGGACAGAAACCAGTGGGTGGCAATCAGGACTGTATTAACAAAACTAAAAGGAAAATGTATGTGGTTATGGAGTCAGAAGTGACCCAGAGAAGGATACTCATCTTTGATTAAGAACTNGTGTTGGAGAAGACTCTTGAGAGTCCCTTGGACTGCAAGGAGATCCAACCAGGCCATTCTAAAGGAGATCAGTCCTGGGTGTTCTTTGGAAGGACTGATGCTACAGCAGAAACTCCAGTACTTTGGCCACCTCATGCAAAGAGTTGAATCATTGGAAAAGACTTTGATGCTGGGAGGGATTGGGGGCAGGAGGAGAAGGGGACGACAGAGGATGGCATCACCGACTTGATGGACATGAGTTTAGGTGAACTCCGTGAGTTGGTGATGGACAGGGAAGTCTGGCATGCTGCAGTTCATGGGGTTGCAAAGAGTCGGACATGACTGAGTGACAACTGAATTCAACTGAACTGAGTCCTGTGGAACTGCTGAGTTTTCCAAATTTTCTGGAATATAGAGTGCAGCACTTTCACAGCATCATCATTTAGGAATTGAAATAGCTGAACCAGAATGCTATCACCTCCACTAGCTTTGTTTGTAATGATGTTTTCTAAGGCCCACTTGACTTCACATTCCAAGATGTCTGGCTCTAGGTGAGTTATCATACCACTGTGATTATCTGGGTTGTGAAGATCTTTTTTGTATAGTGCTTCTGTGTATTCTTGCCACCTCTTCTTAATATCTTCTCCTTCTGTTAGGTCCCTACCATTTCTGTCCTTTATTGAGCCTATCTTTGCATAAAATTTTCCCTTGGTAGATCTAATTTTATTGAAGAGATCTCTAGTCTTTCCTGTTCTATTGTTTTCCTGTATTTCTTTGCACTGATCACTGAGGAAGGCTTATCTCTCCTTGCTCTTCTTTGGAACTCTGCATTCAAATGGGTATATCTTTCCTTTTCTCCTTTGCTTTTTACTTCCCTTCTTTTCACAACTATTTTTAAGGCCTCCTCAGACAGCTGTTTTGTTTTTTCGCATTTTTTTTTCCTTGGGGGTGGTCTTGAATCCTGTCTCCTGTACAATGTTATAAACTTCCATCCATAGTTGATCAGGCACTCTGTCTATCAGATCTAGTCCCTTAAATTTATTTCTCACTTCCACTGTATAGTCATAAGGGATTTGATTTAAGTCATACCTGAATGATCTAGTGGTTTTCTCCACTGTCTTCAATTTCACTCTGAATTTGGCAATAAGGGCTTCATGATCTGAGCCATAGTCAGCTCCCAGTCTTGTATTTGCTGACTATATAGAGCTTCTCCATCTTTGGCTGCAAAGAATATAATCAACCTGATTTCGGCATTGACCATCCAGTGATGTCTGTGTGTAGAGTCTTCTCTTGTGTTGTTAGAACAGGGTGTTTGCTATGACCAGTGCATTCTCTTGGCAAAACACTATTAGTCTTTGCCCTGCTTCATTCCGTATTCCAAGGCCAATTTGCCTCTTACTCCAGGTGTTTCTTGACTTCCTACATTTGCATTCCTGTCTCCTATAATGAAAAGGACATCTTTTGGGGGTGTTAGTTCTAGAAGGTCTTTTAGGTTTTCATAGAAGTGTTCAACTTCAGCTTCTTCAGCATTATTGGTCAGGGCATAGACTTGGATTACCGTGATATTGAATAGTTGCCTTGAAAATGAACAGAGATCGTTCTGTCATTTTTGAGATTGCATCCAAGTATTGCATTTTGGACTCTTTTGTTGATTATGATGGCTACTCCATTTTTTCTAAGGGATTCCTGCCCAAAGTAGTAGATATAATGGTCATCTGAGTTAAATTCACCCATTCCAGTCTATCTTAGTTCACTGATTCATAGAATGTGGATGGTCATTCTTGCCACCTTCTGTTTAACCACTTCCAATTTGCCTTGATACATTGACCTAACATTCCAGGTTCCTATGCAATATTGCTCTTTACAGCATTGAACCTTGCTTCTAACACCAATCCCATTCAGAACAGGCTGTTTTTTTTTTTTGCTTTGGCTCCATCCCTTCATTCTTTCTGGAGTTATTTCTCCAGTGATCACCAGTAGCATATTGGGCACCTTATGACCTGGGGAGTTCATCTTTAAGTGTCCCATATTTTTGCCTTTTCATACTGTTCATGGGGCTCTCAAGGCAAGAATACTGAAGTGGTTTGCTATTCCCTCCTCCAGTGGACCACATTCTGTCAAACCTCTCCACCATGACCTGTCAGTCTTGGGTGGCCCCAAATAGCATGGCTTAGTTTCATTGAGTTAGACAAGGCTGTGGTCCATGTGATCAGATTGGCTAGCTGTCTATGATTGTGGTTTCAGTCTGTCTGCCCTTTGATTCCCTTTCTCAATGCAGTGGCTGCAACGGCATGAGGGCCGCCGAGAGGAGCTACCCCGCGCCCGAGTTCAGGGGCTGTGGCTCGGAGGAGCTACCCTGCATTTGTGGTAAGGAGCAGCAGCTGTGCTTTGCTGGAGCAGCCGTGAAGAGAGACCCCACATCCAAGGTAAGTGAAACCCAGAAAGGCAGTACTTGAATGTAATCTCAGAAATGACAAAATGATCTCTGCTGGTTTCCAAGACAAACCATTCAATATCACAGTAATCCAAATCTATGCCCCAATCAGTAATGCCAAAGAAGCTGAAGTTGAATGGTTCTATGAAGACCTACAAGACCTTCTCGAACTAACACAGAAAAAGGATGTCCTTTTCATCATAAGGGACTGGAATGCAAAAGTAGAAAGTCAAGAGATACCTGGAGTAACAGGCAAGTTTGGCCATGGAGTACAAAATGAAGCAGGGGCAAAAGCTAACAGAGTTTTGCCAAGAGAACACACTGGTCATAGCAAACATCCTCTTCCAACAACACAAGTGACTACTCTACACATGAACATCACCAGATGGTTAATACTGAAATAAAATTGATTATATTCTTTGTAGCTGAAGATGGAGAGGCTCTATACCATCAGCAGAAACAGTGCTGGGAGGTGACTGGCTCAGATCATGAACTTATTACCAAGTTCAGACTTAAATTAAAGGAAGTAGGGAAAAAGTTAGACCATTCAGGTATTACTTAAATCAAATATCTTAGGATTATACAGTGGTAGTGACCTAAAAGAAGCAGGAGATATTAAGAAGAGGTGGCAAGAATACATAGGAAAACTATACAAAAGAGGTCGTAAAGACCTAGATAACCATGATGGTTTTATTATTCACCTAGAGCCAGACATCCTGGAATGTGAAGTCAAGTGGGCCTTAGGAAGCATCGCTGCAAACAAAGCTGGTTTAGATGATTCAATTCCAGCTGCGCTATTTCAAATTCTAAAACATGATGCTGTGAATGTGCTGCACTCAATAGGGCAGCAAATTTCCAAAACTCGGCAGTGGCCACAGGACTGGAAAATGTCAGTTTTCATTCCAATCCCAAAGAAAGGCAATGCCAAAAAAAGATCAAACTGCTGTGTAGTTGTACTCATCCTACACACTAGCAAAGTAATGCTCAGAATTCTCCAAGCCAAACTTCAACAGTACGTGAACTGTGAGCTTCCAGAAAATGATATTCAAACTATTCTCTATTACTAAAAATTTTCCCTGGGCCTCTTAAGTGCCCCCAGGGATCTTGCACACTCTCCCTGTCCAATATCATGAGTCTCTTCTTTTTCACTCAAAAATTTTTGTTTCTTCTGTAAATTCACTGTGAATTAAAGCACTCATGTTACTCTTAAAATCGGTATCAACTCTATTTCTACATTACTTTCAAATTGCCATCTCTTTTCCACTTTCACAGGGTTCAAATTTATTTTTACTTCGACTGCATTCCTATTATTTCATTATCTTATTATTTCATTTTAAGAACCCCTTAAAGCTTTACAGAGTGTCTATCATTCCATACATTGTGTTAGGTGCTCAAAGAAAAATATTGTGTAATAAAAATTTCTGGCCTCAAGATGCCATTTAGCTGGAGAAAATTCATGGAAACAAATCAGTATAATGCAATGCCACCAAAGAAGTGTGTACTCAGTATGAGAGAAGGCTGAAAGAAGGGCATGCTGGTCATTTCCTGACTATAGGAAGGAGCTGGAATACACAGGAAATGCTCCACAGACAGAAGAGGTCTTATCTGCAAGTCTTAAGTGGCTCCATAATTTGAGAGTGGTGGCAATCCAAGTACAGACAGCATTGTAAATAGACATGTGAGGAAGAAAGAAGAGCCTGTTGGTAGGGGAAAAAAGTTTGCTTTGGAGTCTTTCATGTCATGCTAATAGATTTGGATTTTTCCTGTAGATAACCAATGTGTGCTTTCATTTGGAAATAAAGTAAATGATTGAGAGTTCAAAAGATTTTGGACAGAGTTATGTATAAAAGAGAAGCCACAATGAGACAGTAGGAGGGGCACAATCACATTAAATCAAATCCCATAACTGCTGGGTAGGTGACTCACAAACTGGAGAAAAATAATAACAAAGAATGGCAAATATCATGCGAGTAAATTTGGAAAACTCAGCAGTGGTCACAGGACTGGAAAAGGTCCGTTTTAAAACCAGTCCCAAAGAGAGGAAATGCTAAAGAAGGTTCAAACTACTGCACAATTGCACTCATCTCACATGGTAGCAAGGTAATGTTCAACATTCTCCAAGCAAGTCTTCATCAGTACATAAACTGAGAACTGCCAGATGTTCAAGCTGGATTTAGAAAAGGCAAAGGAACCAGAGATCAAATTGCCAACATTCGTTGGATCTTCAAAAAAGCATGAGAGTTCCAGAAAAACATCTGCTTCTGCTTTACTGACTACTCCAAAGCCTTTGACTGTTTGGGTCACAACAAACTGGAAAATTCTTAAAGAGATGGGAATACAAGACTACCTTACCTGCCTCCTGAGAAATCTGTATGCAGGTGAAGAAGCAACAGTTAGAAACAGACATGGACTGGTTCCCAATTGGGAAAGGAGTATGTCAAGGCTGTATATTGTCACCCTGCTTATTTAGCTTATATGCTGAGTAAATCATGCAAAATGTAGGCTGGATAAAGCACAAGCTGGAATCAAGATGCCTGAGAGAAATAACAATAACCTCAGGTATGCAGATAACACCACACTAATGGCAGAAAGTGAACTAAAGAGCCTCTTGATGAAAGTGAAAGAGGAGAATAAAAAGCTGCCTTAAAGCTCAACATTCAAAAAACAAAAAGCATGGTATCTGGTCCCATCACTTCATGGTAAATAGATGGAGAAACAATGGAAACAGTGACAGGGTTTATTTTCTTGGGCTCCGAAATCACTGCAGGTGGTGACTGCAGCTATGAAGTTAAAAGATGCTTGCTTCTTGAAAGAAAAGATATGACAAATCTAGACATCATATTAAAAATCAGAGATATTGCTTTGGTGGCAAAGGTCCATCTAGTAAAAGCTATGGCTTTTCCAGTAGTCATATATGTATGTGAGAGTGGATAATAAAATAAGCTGAATACAGAAGACTTGATGCTTTTGAACTGTGGTGTTGGAGAAGACTCTTGAGAGTCTCTTGGACTGCAAGGAGATAAAACCAGTCAATCCTAAAGGAAATAAGCCCTGAATACTCATTGTAAGGACTGATGTTGAAGTTGAAACTCCAATACTTTGGCTACCTGATGCGAAGAACTGACTCATTGGAAAAGATCCTGATTCTGGGGAAGCTTGAAGTCAGGAGGAGACGGGGACAACAGAAGATGAGATGGTTGGATGGCATCACTGATTCACTGGACATGAGTTTGAGCAAGCTCCAGGAGTTGATGATAGACAGAGAGGCCTGGCATGCTGTAGTCCATGGAGTCACAAAGAGTTGGAGATGACTGAGCAAGTGAACTGAAGTGAAGGTTGCAAAGAGTCAGAGATGACTAAAGTGACTTCGCACGGCCACAAGCATAGCTGATTAACAATGTTGTGATAGATTCGGGTGAACAGTGAAGGAACTCAGCCATATATATACATGTATCTATTTTCCCCCAAACTCTCCTCCCATCCAGGCTACCGTATAACACTGATCAGAGTTCCATGTGCTATATAGTAGGTCCTTGTTAATTATTCATTTTAAATATAGCAATGTATACATGTCTATCCCCAAATCTGTTAACTATCCTTTTTTCCCAACAACCATAAGTTCATTCACTGTCTCTTTCTGTTTTGTAAGTAAGTTCATTTGTATCATTTCTCTTTAGAGTCCACATATAAGGGATGTTATATGATAGTTCTCCTTCTCTGTCTTACTAACTTCACTCAGTATGACAGTCTCAAGTCCATCCATGTTGATGAAAATGGCATTATTTCATTCTTTTTAATGGCTGAGCAATAGTCTATTGTATATATATACCACCAGAAGTGTTTTTTAACAAAGTGTGTTATATATAGTACTCAAAACTTCACTAGTAATAACATTTTATTTACCGATTTATTTATTGAGCATATATTTTTGGAGTCTGTACCATCGTGGTTAGGTATAGACTCTGGGGCCCACACTTTTTGGGTTCAGATCATGTCTCTATCAAGGTCTAGTAATATGACCTTGAACAAATTACTTAACCTTTCTGTGCCTTAGTCTTCTCATATCTGAAATGGAGAAACTGGTTCTAGTATCTATTTTATACTAAATTAAATAAGTGAATGATGTCCTAAGGACTATTTGAGTGTTATTATCAGTAACATGTGACAGGCATTATTTAGATATAGACAAAGTGGTTAACTCCATGGAATAGCATTTTAATAGAGGCACAATGAGCAAATAAATAAGTATAATAAATGTCATTTTTATTTCCTGCATCATTATTTGAGCTTAAGATAGCTTGTAATAATGCCCTGCTTGTTTCTTAGAAGAAAAATTATGACAAAACTTAAAGCGCATTTTAAAGCAAAGATATCACTTTGCTGACAAAGGTCTGTATAGTCAAAGCTATGGTTTTTCTAGCAGTCATATACAGATGCGAGAGTTGGACCATAAAAAAGGTTGAGTGCTGAACTGATGCTTTCAAACTGTGGTGCTGGGGAAGACTCTTAAGGGTCCTGACAGCAAGATCAAATGAGTCAATCTTAAAGGAAACCAACCCTGAATACTCCTTGGAAAGACAGATGCTTAGGCTGTGATACTTTGGCCACTTGATGTGAAGAGCTGCCTCAGTGGAAAATACCTAGATGCTGGGAAAGATTAAAGGCAGATAGAGAAGGGAGCAACAGAGGATTAGATGGTTGGATGGCATCATCAACTCAATGGACATGAATTTGAGCAAACTCCAGGAGATAGTGAAAAACAGAGAAGCCTGGTGTGCTTCAGTGCTTGGGGTCATAAAGCACTGACACAACTGAGTGACTGAATAATGAACAAATACAGGTAGAGAAAATGAAACATAAACTAAATATCATCTCTTTCCTGTTCCTGCTCTTGGTCCTCCAAAAGATTACAAATCAAAGAAGTAAAATACTCATTCTCTTTCCTCTATGAATAATTTTTGTTTTACTCCTGTATCCTAGATAAAGCTGTAACTGCAACAGGATATATTAGCCACTGCAATCTGAACAGAAGGGCAGTTCCTAATCAAATTGGCACTAATTTCTTTCAGTACAAATTATCATCATTCACAGCAAATTTGCTTTCAGTGAGTTGTGCCAACTTGAGGTATGGTTCTCAGCACTTTTATCTCTGACCATCAATACGACAGATCAAACCATTCTGTTAAAGCCATGTTTTTTTTCTCTCATTTTTTATGATGACCGGTAAAGTGGAATGCCAATTTTTTTCCCCATTTATTCCAATCTTGTTCCACTTAAAAGAAAACTACTATAAATGGGGCTCTGTTTCTTTATAATAATTCTTACTGAAATGAATTTAGGTAAAATATGGGAGTTAAAAAATCCCTTGTAAATATTGCAATGATATTAAGAAATATGTTTGGTTATTTATCTATTGAATATGTATATTAGCTAGTCCAACATTTTATATCTAAAAAGATATATGTATGTATTTATATATATGTCAGACTACAGATTCATATGTTCCCAACTGTTATGCTGCTTTACATACATTTTACAGACTTCCAGGTGTCATCATAATATTTATATATAGTTCTCTTATTCTTCATCATCTACCCTGTTGTAGTTTGCTATGCCATCTGCTCAAAAAGATGCATTTTTATAGTTTCAGAAAAATACTTTCATCTAAATAGCTTGCCAAATTGCAAATATTGTTAAAATATACCAGAAAGGTAGAAATGCTAGGCAATGCTCTAGAAGTCTATAGTCTTATACCCATCTGCATTTAGTCACCTTTCATTTTTGCTCAGGTGTTGAGCCATCTCATGTAGAAACTTGTGGCCAGGAAATTTTCATAATCATAGTTTTATTATTTCAATTTTGTAGTTTTAAACACAACAAGATGAAAGACTTTATCTGAAAATAACTGTCTTACCTGTAAAACATGTTAATTGCAACACAAATGATGTCAGTTAAAATATTGGAAACTTTCAGGTTTAATTAGGTCTACCACAGTAATAGTACTAACACAGACTTGGCATTTTGGTAGTTTTAATTACTACATGAGTTTTCATCTTTAAGAAGATCATGTATCGAGGGTGAACAAATGAAAATGTCATTTGTGTAAAACATATCATTTAAGTATATACCCAAGCTGAAGTGTAATATCCATTCACAATATGTTATAGTGACAAAATATTTTCTATCAAGGTTTCCACAAAGACACATATTCATTCCTTAGGCATTGCTGCTTTTTCTTGTCTTTTCATAAGATATGATGAAAAACTGAGCCTCTAAAGATAAAAACAGTTCCTCAGACATATTTTGAAAAATTCTGCCTTCTGTATATCACTTTTTTAGTTTCAGTAATCTTAAGATTTGGAAATAACCATCCTCAAAAGAGTAGGATATATTCTAAGCCCAGTGGAAGCACAGAAACAAAGCCTTACAACTGCAATGTGGTAGTCTTCTTGCCAATGAAAAGATCTTAATTGCTATAATTAAAAATAAGAGTCACTTTTATTAAAAACTGAATCCCCCATTGTGCACCTCATTCTCTTAATACTTCACATAACACTTAGGAATTTATGATGCCTATGGATAACACAAAATATAACTTTCCCTGACTACTTGCAACTGTAAATATGTGGTTTGCCAGTTATGGTTTCAAATAATTAAATTGAGATATTAAGAAGTTAAATAATAAAAGCACCAAAAAATTAATGAATAAAAAGTGAAACATGACCATATATTTTTAAAATATAGATTTGACTTCCAATCCTGATAGGAAAAAAAGGCAATTCTAGCAGAAAAACCTTGTATAACTGTCACCCCCACAACTCTAGTATTCATCAGGAGCCATGCCAACAATTAAATGAGTTACCAGCAGGATTCCCAAAACAAAGCCAATGAAGTGATGAAGAAAGTCTCATCTGTGACACAGAATCCATGTCTTCATGATGCAAAAGGGAATACAATGTTGCATATGGATTTTGTTAATATTCCTTAACTCTCAAACATCTTTAATATACTGTATACATAATGAAGCAGCCTGGGAAAAATTAGTTATTGACAAGCCCAAATGAGTAAGAACAGATTATTACAGTGGTATACTCCCATCCACTTCTTTGATTGTTTTGTATCTTAATTCTCATGTGAGCTATCGCTTTAGTTCAAAACATTCAACCTACTCATTTCTGTTCTCTTCCACTGCCCTAATTATAGCTGCTTCTTTATATTTTCTGTGCATACTAGATTATTCCATCTCCAGGTGAAGAAGTAGCTTAGTTACTCCCACAATAACTAGGTGCAATCCTCCTTCACATTTTCATCAGAAAAAGATAAAATAAGCCTCTCTCTTGGTATCACCCATCCTCCGTCCCACCCCCAATATCATATAAGGCTGTACCTGAGGGTGGGAAAGAAGAAGGAAGACTCAGAATCTGGGATCATCTGCTTTGAGGGGAATGAATTTTTCAAGGTGGAAGGACCTAACCCATCCTACCCCTTTACTTTCACCAGTCAGTGGAACTTATAGTCAGAGAGAATCAAAAGTGTTTAGAGACCCCTGAAAGAAAGGGAGACTGACTTCCTGGCCTTAGGCTTGAGGCTTCTCGGTTGCAATCTACAGAACTATTCAATGAGCAAGAGAGGATGAAATCGTTTTTGAGCAAACATGATAACTTCACTTAGAGTTTAGAGATGTGTATGAATTTGGAGTGGGTTTTCCTGGTGACTCAGTGATAAAGAATCTGCCTGCCAATACAGGAGACTTGAGTTTGTTCCCTGGCTCAGGCAGATCTCTTAGAGAAGCAAATGGCAACCCACTTCAGCATTCTTGCCTGGTAAATCCCATGGACAGAGAAGACTGGCAGGCTACAGTCCATGGGGTCACAAAGAGCTGGACACAAGCTAGCCACTAAACAACAATGAGTTTAGAGTATGGTTCACGATTCTTACCCAAAGGTTTAACAGCTGGGAAATGGGGAGGGAAATATTTTCCCTGTTGTTTGTAACTTGATATAGAGTGCTTGGGAAGAAAAGAGTGCCTTTCCCATACCAGGTTTCTTGGAAAGACCTTTAGCAGCTGTCATGTTTCTATAGGAAGGAGCACAGTGGATAAAGCAGGGAGAAAAGCAAAAGCCTTTGAACTTTCTAGGTGGGTCAGTTGAAGAAAGCAATATACCATCCATGGAGCTCTTGGGGGTGGATCATTGTCAGGCCATACAGAGAAGCATCTGCCATTATCTGAGGGAATGCTCAGTTTTGAATGAGTAATGTATCCCCACAAAGGAATACCACACAGTCTAACTGAGACTACCATGAGATTACATCCTAGATACAGATAGAAACAGAGTTAGTATGGGGTGAGAAATGCCATCCTAATTTGGGTTGATGCCCAGGGATGTAAGCAGACAGCTATCTCTTGTCTTCCCCCTCCTTAACCACCAACAAGAAAAAGTTCAGGCCTTGGGGAGAGAAAAATTGCTTTCATTTCAAAATCAGACCAAGATAATGGAGGGAGAAGAAGAATGAAATTAAACCATGCCTTCTACCCTCTCTAGAAGATTTTAATCATCAATGGTTCATTTTTACACATAGTATAAACTTCTAAATAAACTTTTGAACAGGCTATATTATGTGTATGTGTTTATTAGGTGTCAGTAGCATATTATTAGGAGAAGACAATGGCACCCCAATCCAGTACTCTTGCCTGCAAAATCCCATGGACGGAGGAGCCTGATAGGCTGCAGTCTATGGGGTCGCTGAGTCGGACATGACTGAGTGACTTCACTTTCACTTTTCACTTTCATGCATTGGAGAAGGAAATGGCAACCCACTCCAGTGTTCTTGCTTGGAGAATCCCAGGGACAGGGGAGCCTGATGGGCTGCCATGTGTGGGGTCGCACAGAGTCATACACGAATGAAGCAACTTAGCAGCAGCATATTATTGATAAATCATTTATATTCATTTCAGTCTTATAATATATTATGCTCAGTCGCATCTGACTCTTTGTGACCTCATGGACTGTAGCCAACAAGGCTTCTTTGTCCATGGGATTTTTCAGACAAGAATGCTGGAGTGGGTTGCCATTTCCATATCCAGGGAATCTTCCTGACCCAGGGATCGAATCCATGTCGCCTGTGTTTCCTGCATTGGCAGGTGGATTCATTACCACTGAGCCACTGGAGAAACCCAATAACCTATTGAGCTATAAGAGTTACTATTTTTATGCCCATTGTGGAGTTGAAGGAACTGTATGGACATGAAGCTATATTTAAACCCAGGTCTGTCTGATTTGCTCATTTCTAGTAACTCTTCCATGATTTCCCATTTCTTTAAGGCTGCTGCTGCTGCTGCTGCTGCTAAGTCTCTTCAGTCGTGTCCGACTCAGTGCGACCCCATAGACAGCAGCTCATCAGGCTCCCCATCCCTTGGATTCTCCAGGCAAGAACACTGGAGTGGGTCATAAAGGCTTAGAGGGCCCTTTATAATCAGTACTCTGTATTTCTTTATGACTCAACACGTATCTCTTTCTTATTTTGCTATTTTTTATTTCTAAATATGTGGTGAAAGTGAAAGTCGCTCAGTCAGTTGGGTCCGACTCTCCACGACCCCATGGACTGTAGCCTACCAGTTTCCTTTATTCATGGAATTTTCCAGGTAAAAAAGCTGGAGTGGGTAGCCATTTCCTTCTCCAGGGGATCCCCAACCTAGGGAATGAGCCTAGGTCTTTACCATCTGAGTCACCAGGGAAGCCCAGATACGTGGTTCAAATATGTAAAGTAAACCTGGTACTTTTTTTTTCTTTTAACGTGTAAAAGAAGAATACGAAATTCATGATAGTGTAGGAAGAATGATTTCTTTTCAATCCTGTGATCATGCAAGAGGCTTAGAGGTCAAAGCATGAACAGGAACATTTGTATGCTTAAAGTCATCTGCACAGTTGAAAAAGGGACAAAGACAAAATGTCATCGGAAACCATTAAGGATTATTAATTCTTTTTTGGATGAGATAATGAGATCCTCTTAGGAATCTAAATGAATATGCATGAAACATTTTAGGCTATGAAGGAAACGTCATCTGTTTTGAAAAAGTTCTTACCCAAAATACAACCAAGATGAGTCTAATTTTTTTAATAATAAAAGGTTTCTAATTTTACATTCTAATTTTTAAGACTTTGACTTATTCTTTTACATCAGGTAAATAGCATATTTCAGTTCCATTCAAGCATTTTTTGGTTTATGATCAAATTTCTTCCCTTTCAAAAGGAAAGGATTTCTGTGTTTCTGTATCAGTACTTTTTAAAAAATTGGAACTATATATATCCTCATTTCAAGTAAGAGTTTATAAGCAATTTTCAACATAACGGGTATGTATTTTATCTATAGTACTTTGATATTTCCATTATAGGCCTTTGATTTTCCCAACGTTTTCTGTTTGCATCTATATCATTTTTTTTTAAAAAATATTCAACCAGGTGGAAATTGTTGAAGCATAGATAATTGACAAATTAGTGAATATGTTTTGAGGTCTAACCTATGCCAGGCACTTTGGCACAAGGAGATGACAGTCCAGTGCCCAGATGGAAAATGATGACATAATTAGAATACAGACTGATGAATGCAGTAATGCGTCATGTGCAGAGAGCTACGGACACACAAATCTCAGCTGAATCCAACTGCTAACATATTTAACAACACCTCTGCTCTTTCTTTGAATATAACAATAAATCATCCAGGAAATTAAGTGATTAGTCAAATTAGTTTATTTCATTTATTTGAAAATTTTAGGGGGAAAAAAGTGTGCAAGGAACTTGAAGGTGAGCAATTGACTCAAGGTATTGCTTCAAATGACTCTTTGGTCAGTCTGAATAACTTCCTACCTATTATTTGAAAAAAACGTCAGAAAGAAGGAGCTGAAGCTTTTATTGCTCAAATGATGCTTTACCCAACAGATTTCTGATTATACTGTGTTTGTGTGTGTAAAGACGATGTTGTCTATATTTAATACAAATATTTACCTTTATGAGAATGCTATGTTATTGTAGCTTTATTCCAGAAATGTTACTTTTAGTCATACTAGTTTTAACTTTCTGCACATCTGTAAATGGTGTAATTTGTGAAAGAAATTTTCTTGTGCTATACCCTCACAGGTTCTTCCTTAAGTCTATAGGTCTTGTCAACACACTTTTTATTGGTAATTATTTATTATTCACATGAGGACATCAGCATTTTCTTTTTTTGGAAAATAATAGCTATTTACTTTTATATGATTTGAATTATTATTTTATGAAAGTGGCCTTTCTTGGGGTTGTTGAACACCTGAAGAAGCCCTAAAAGAATCAGAGAAGATTGATGGATGAAATGGAAAGACTCTCACTAGGCTGGACACAGTCAGTTTCTACTCTGTAAATGACTCCCATAGTAAACAGCAATTGTGCAGGTGGTTGAAATGAAATAAAATGTAAAGAGATGGCATTTGGGCCGCTGTGCAGAACAGAAATGACACAACTGTGTTGACTTCTGCTGTCAGGACCCCATGACCTGTAAGAAAGCCTCTACTGTTAACTTAGAACAATAAAGATAGACTTTATCTAAGGGCAAAACTATGAATGATTGCGCTAAACAATGAAACGGTTAATGAAAAAATCAGTAAAAGGAAGACATTTGTACTTCTAAGGAGCCAACATTGTCAAGTTCTCTAGTAGTGATGGAGTTGACTCTAATAGAAATAATAATAAAACCATTTATTGATTACTCACTATGTGCCAATCCAAGCACAATGCTAAGATTTCTACATATATAGTGTCATTTAATTCTCACAACTTTCTGTTGTACTTACTGTTATTACTATTGATTTTACTTAATTGGTCAGAAAACCAGGTTGTAATTTGCTCAAAGTAATACTACTAATCAAGATCAAATGACTAATACTACTAATCAAGTTTAAATCTAGCCTTCAGTCTAGAATCTGTGATGCTATTCAATATTAGAAAGTAAGAGTCGTTTAACTTAAGTTTCCTGGAGAAGGGAATGGCAACCTACTCCAGTATTCTTGCCTAGAGAATTACATGGACAGAGGAACCTGGAGTGTTATAGTCCATGGGGTCACAAAGAGTGGGACATGACTGACTAACAGACTGACTAACACTATCACTTTCACTTTAGAGCATAGATATCAGCACCTTCATCAAATAGGAAGCTCAAGAGCCAGGATTAAGTTTCTAGAAACCAACCAGTGATTTTCAACTGGGAGAGTTTTACTCTCTTCCTAGGGGGTATTTTGGATTGTCACAACTGAGAGATGGTGCTAGTGGGTAAATGTTAGGGATGCTTCTGTATATTCTGTGACTTAGAGGATGTTAACTCAACAATTACTGAGCCAAGAATGTCAAAAGTGCTGAAATTCAGAAATCTTGAACTAAAATACTAGGGCAAATTACATAATTGATGGGTGCTGGTATAAAATGAAAATTTAGGGTGCCATACCCAAAACACCAAGGAAAAAATGTGTTTTCTTTTCTTTTTCCCATGCCTCACTGTACCTGTCATTGTGATTTTTATTTGCTAAGGGAAGTCACTTTCCTTGGGCAAGATTAGTGGCTGGGCAACTGCAGGTCCTCACTGATGTCCAGAGCTCTACCCTACAACTGGATACTGACTTCATCTCTCTCATTGTCTGCATCCAGACTCTGCCAAGGAAGAGGATGGTACATGTGACCAAATGACTGGGCAGGGATGGAGAGCTGGTGGCAGTGAACCCACCCCAGGGAGATAGAGATGCAGAAGGAATCAGCAGGTCAGTGAACCAAGGCTTTAAGCCACTAGTACATGCTTCAGTTGTACTATCAGATTGCACTATAAATATATTGAAAATTTATATTTTATAAGTATAAAAATTTTTATAATATACAAAGTATACAAACCCAAAACTGAGCTATTAAAAATTTCTAGATGGTGAACAAACAGCTTTACATCCTTGGCATGCCAGCCCTTTCTGAGTGGGAGGCCCTGTGTGATTGCTTTGGTCCATCACCCATGAAGTTGGCCCAGAAACTATAATGACAGCTGGAGAGGATTATGAAGTATACGCCTAGTGAAGGAATCTTGAAAGAAAAAGTCTAAAGAGCTAGATAAATATTACTCCTTTTATTCAAAGGTAGATACCACAGCAGGAAGCCAAAATCTGAGTGTCCAAGTTTGTCCCCATTAGGGACATAGAGTATATCATCAGAAAGCAGCAGCCACTTAGTGTGACTGAAGATCAAAGGAGAGGAAACCAATAATGGAAACCTTCTCTAGGATATTGACAATTTAGTAGAGAAGGAGCAGTCCTTAGAATACATTTAGTAACATACTGCGAGTCTGAGCAGGGACAATAGAGATTCAAAATAGTTCTGGGAAGGAATAAAGATTCTTAGAAGAGCTAATCTAAAAGATGGTGTGGGGTNCCTTCAGGAAAGGCTGAATGAGCTCACTGTGGACCAAGAAAGCAGCTGGTCCTAGATGAAACTCACCATCTTGGTGTTTGTTTCCCCTCCAGCTCTCAGCCAGCAAGTGCTAATTGCAGAGTAAGCCTCTTCTGGTGGCCTGGGGTGTGGCACAGGCAGCCCACCTGACCCGTACGGTAGCTGTTGGGCTTCCAGGCTGGGCTGTGCCTCCCTCAAGAGTTTGGTTGGGAAACTCAGAGCCTTGTATAGGACAAAAGGAGCTGGACTGATGGCTCAGCTTCACAGAGAAATCCTGGCATTCTGGCAGCTAAATAAGCATGAAAGAGTTGCTCATTAATGCCCCATAACTGGCTGACCCTATCCATGCCCCTTTGGGAGCGTGGAGTAAAGCGAATGTCAGCTGAGTGTAGATGAGGGCACCCACTCCTCCACTGATTGGCTCAGTGATTTTTGTCAACAACAAGCAACCTCTCCAAGCCTCGGTTCTCCGTGTGCTAAGTGGGACACTCAAACGAGGGATACGTCTCCTGTCTTGGTGTAGGTCTTGGCTCTGAACGGGTGTTCAACCAATAACTAAAGAGATGACTCCATTTTGCTTCATGAAAGTAGCTTGAATGTAACCATTTTATATTCACTTACGTTCATTACAATATCTTCCATTATAAGTTACGGAAACCTAATTTAAAATTAACCTAAGCATAAACGAACAAACAAAATGAAATTTCACAAGCTGGTCAAGTCCCAAGATGACCTACCTTCAGGTACAGCTGGACCCAGGGGTTCCAACAGTGGCGCCAGGGACCAGCCTCTCATTACCCCTTAGCTCACTGTCCTTCTGGTTGTTGGCTCCAGCCCAAGCACTGACTCTGGTCACTGAATTCACATGTTTTCCAGGGTGTTAACTTCCACTGCCCAGGGAAGGCTTTGAGTGGCCTCGCTTAGAACAGACAACTACACCTGGATCAACCACTGTTACTAGAGGCCCAGAGCATTATGATTGGCTATTCTGGAGTCACATGACCTACCCTGCGGTCACAAAGGGGATGCTGGTGGATGTGGAGATTGATAGCTCTGCTGGGGATGACATAGAATGAAGAAGAGAATTGTCCAAAGTCAGGAGGGGTGTTGGACTGACAGAAACAAAGGATATCTACCCTACCTCGACAGCCCTAGAGAACGAAAGTACTTGCTTCTGGTTCTTGCTTAGGTCTCTCTCTGAGTCAGTACTAGTCCTAGGACAGTTGTTNTATCCTTCTGAAACAAGAAAAGCAGAAAAGGGAAGAAGTATCTGATTGCTTTGGCTTAATTTGGTGCTACTAGACATTAAACTCTTGTGTTAGCAAGTAACATGCTGTAGTAGGCAGGATAATGGTCCCCCACGATGCTCACACCCTGTGAATATGTTACCTTACATGGCAAAATGGTAATTGAAGATGTGATTAAAGCTAATGTCTCCTGACATTGAAATCAATAGATTATCAAATTATTTTGAATTATCAAAACGTACTCAATCTGATCATTTGAATTCTTGAAAGAATCTCCTCTAGAGACTCCAGGAAGGAGCACAGTCCAGCCAATATCCCAATTTTAGCACAATGAGACGGTGTCGGATTTCTGCTCTACAGAACTATAGAATGACAAATTTTTGTCCTGTTTTAGTCACTGCATTTGTGAGGATTTACTGCAGCAGCAGTAAGAAACAAACACCCGTGTTCTGTGCTTGCATGATAAGCTGAGCACTGTGAGAACACATGAAACCTGGCAAATGAGAGCTAGGATGATCACTGAGATAACTGAATCTAACATCCTCATTGTAGAGAGAGAAATCTGTTTTTAAAAGTGGTTAATTGACATGCCAAAGGTCACACAGCCTAATCTTTCAGCCAAATCCCCCTGTCTACTATACTACACAAGGGGTTCTCAGGCAGGAGATGAGGAGAGATAAAAATAGATGAAACACTCACATCGTCAAGGAAAACAGCTGTAAGAGCCAGGGTGAGAATAAACAGGAATGAGTGGAAGAAATGAACCAGGAGAGAAGTAAATCTTCTTGGTTCAAAGACAAGTTCCAGTTAGAACTGAAAACACTTAAAGCATAGCATGCCGGGGGGAAGAAGATAAATCGGCCCCAAGAAGCAGAAGTAAAGCATGAAAAATAATCAAATGAGACAGGAGGGAGAAACCCTCGCCTGTGTTTCAGCACCACCTAAATCAGAGTAGCTTCCTTTTTGTAGTTGCTCCCAGAGTCAACTTCCCCTTGATAAACTAGGTGGTGAGTCCAAGAGGTGGCTGGCATTGCAGAACTGTGTATCTCATTAGTCNGTCTCCCACAGGCCCGTCCCGGCTCCAAGCCTCCCCACTTGCGGGCTCTTCCCCACCACGCCTCCCCCGTCCTCGGGGCAGGCACCTGCCAGGTGGCAGCATAGGCTCCAAGTCCAGAGGTTGTGGCGCGAAGAAGCCAGTGAGCACCGGGCTGCGAGACACATGCTCCCCAGCCACCAGCAGCGCCCTCAGGTAGGCCTCCAGCAGCTGCAGGCAGGCCAGGCCTCGGCGGGTCCGGCCTCGGAGCACCAGCCAGGGTGCATCGGCTGTGGGCAGGACGGGGCAGCTGTGGGAGCCCCGCCCGGGCTCCTCACTTCCCACTGCTGCCGCCCCCACCCTCCTGGATCCCTGCTGGCCTGACTTGGGAGCTTGGGTAGAACGCGATCAGATCTCCGCAGCAGGCCTGCCTCCACCGGGAAGGTCTCCTTGAGGGTTTTCTGAGAGTGAAAAGAGGCATCATTGGTCTCCGAGGGCCCACTAGGTTCCCCTGGGAGGGCAGGCAGGGGTCCCTTGGCTGAAAGCCCGAGTGGGCACAAGGGCAGGGTGTGAGTGGTCTCCCGTGGGTCAGGCTGCTAGGGGAAGTCGGGTGACCAGGTTCACTCACGTGGAATCTCCTGAAGTCCTCCCAGCTTCTGCGTACAAAGCTGTCGCTGTCATCCGACCAGCACACAGAGAAGGCGAACATCTGCTGGGGGAAGGTCGGAGGCGTCTTGGAGGCACTGGGCCAGGAGCTCCCCCACCTCCTCTGGGGCTGGCAGGGGTCCCACGGGCTCCTACCTGGAGCCTCTCTGTCTGCACCAGAGCTGCCCCACTCACACACACTGGGTGCCGGGCTCCCGCCATCCTGGCGACCTCCCCAGATCTCCGAGACGGACTTCTGGGAGTCTGCTGGGCGTGACCCCGGGTCCCACTACCTCCCTGCCCATGTGGGTAGGAGGGGAGGCCTTGGGTACTCGGAAGACTGGAATTCCCCAGCAGCGCCCCAGTCCTGGCTGCACTACCCTGCCCTTGACTGGGGCCCTCCCCGCTTCCTTGCCACACCCCTCACCTGGGGAGGCAGGGGCATGGGGCTCCCCGGGTAGGAGGGGAAGCAGTGATGGTGGGGGGCTCCTGCCAGAGTGTGAGCGTGGGAGGGGGGAGGGGAAGGAAGGGCCATTAGAGCACCGCCAGGCCGCCCCTCCTGGCTCGCCACGCCCTGCTGGTGCCCCGGCTCTGTCCTGAGCTGATTGCAGTCGTCACCAGGAAAATATTAAAGGCTCTAAGTGCTTTGTTTGGCTTAATCCTCACATTGGAGGAAAGGTCTCTTAATGTCCCCAAATGGCAGAGGAGGAAATTTGTGTTAAACGTATACTGTTAGGGCTTCTTCATCTGCTGGGGAGAGGCAGACCTCACGGGCCCATCCCACAGGTCCAGCTGTGGTGGAGGGGCATGCGACAGGATGAAGAGGGTCCATCTGTAGTCACTAGCATTGGGAATAGTAAAGTGAAGTCACTCAGTCGTGTCCGACTGTGACCCCGTGGACTGTAGCCTACCAGGCTTCTCCGTCCATGGGATTCTCCAGGCAAGAATACTGGAGTGGGTTATGGCGAGGTGGAATTAGGAATAGCTAGGACTGTTCACCTCTGAATTCATGATTTATCAGTGTGCTGCAAACACAACCTCTGAGGTCAGCAGTGACCCTCCCCCAACTGGCTGGGGCGGTGAAGGGAAGGCCTTAGAATCCCCAGACAGACGTTGCGCCCAGGGGCCACATCTCAGGACCACCGCCTTATAGGGGAGAGAGCCCATCCAAACCTGGCACAGCTCTGAGAGCTGGGAGGGGCGGCCAGCCTGGTGGCACTCTGATGGCCCTTCCCCTCCTCCCTCAGTCACACTCTGGTAGGTTGGCCTCAGTCCCAGCCCCTCCACCCAAGCCCTGGAGGGAGGGAGGGGTCAGGAAGCCACTCCAGCCTGTCAAAAGGCCTTTGTGCATATGTCCGGCCAGAGGCGCTCTCTGAAGCCTTCAAACCTCCCCTGGTCTTGGCCCAGGCAATGAACACCTGTGGACACAGGCCTAATTTTTGCAAAGTGCCTTCAGTCCAGCTGTCACACTCTTGGCAATCTCAGTGGGGGCCGCTGGCCTGGTTTGGTACAGAGTGGGATGNAGCCTTCAAACCTCCCCTGGTCTTGGCCCAGGCAATGAACACCTGTGGACACAGGCCTAATTTTTGCAAAGTGCCTTCAGTCCAGCTGTCACACTCTTGGCAATCTCAGTGGGGGCCGCTGGCCTGGTTTGGTACAGAGTGGGATGTCTAATGCTCCCTTGGAAGACAGAGAAGTTGGAGAAGGGCCAGGCTGCTCACAGCCAGGGACCTAGAAGGATGCTGCAGCCTCTCCCTACATGGCTGACCCATGTTCCCCACCCCCAGCAACCGAGATCCTCTCCACACTCTCCACATTCCTTCCCTCACCTCTCACCTGGACCACTACAACAGCTCCATGCTCCCCCAACAAAGCCTGTGGTCCTCACTTGCCCCGTGAAATCCACTCTCCAGAAGAATCTATGCAAAACCGAAATGGGATCAGGCCGGGGTACCCTGCCCCAAACTTCCCAGCACCATCCCAGGGTCCTCAGCACACATCCCCAGCTCCTGGGTCAGTTGATGGTGTCCTCAGTGGGCTCCTGGCCACCTCAGGACCTCTGCTCACAACCACCCTTCCCAGGTCCTGTCCCACACTGGCCTTTCTGCCCATGCGGGAAGTCAAGCTCCTCCTCCCTCCTGCTCCTCCTCCCTCCTTCTTTGGGCTCTGACTACCCTCCTCAGCTGATTTCTCATTCTTCAGGCCTCTCTGCCTAAGGGTCAACTCCTCAAGGAGACCTCCTAGATTTAACACACCCTGTTCATAGCCTCCATCACAGCTTGTACCTAAACACTTATTAGTGTGACTCTTGTTTTTTCCATCTTGACCACTAGACTGAGGAGGTCAGGGAGGAACGAATCTTGCTCCTCGCCCTGTCCAGAGCCTAGAGCAGTGCTAAAGACAGATTAGGCACTACACAGGTATTTGCAGAATCAGTTAATGTACATATTAATGTACATATGGAATTAAAGTACATATGGAAGCAGTGGTATCCCTGAGGCCACGCCCCACCTGGGTTTAACCCCTTCAGGTAGGCTGTGGGGCTGAGCAGAGAGGAGAGGGGCTGCTCAGTGCTCCCCGGAGTCCAAAGACGGACCTCCTCCTTTGCAGGCTCGACCCTCCCAGCCTAGGCGGGCACCCGTTGCGATGGCGCCGGTCACCTAGGCGGACTCGCCGAACCCGCAGCCACACCGTCCTTGGTGCGCTCACAGCCCCGCCCCGCATTGCCCAGGCGCCAAGCACCGGTCCCGGGCGCGCCCCCAGCAGAGGGCACAGAGCCAAGCCGCAGGCACGCGAGAAAGTCGGAGCGGAGCGATGAGGCCGTCGCGGGCCTAAACACGGAGGTCCAGAAGGCCGCAGCCCGAAGCCGCGTCGCTCCCATGGGTCGTCATCCAAACACAGTGATACACTCGAGGAAGCGGGAGCTATGCTACGGCCGACACAAGACCGGCTCCGGCGGTGGAACGAGGCCCAGGCGNCACGTGATGACTGCAGCCATGAAATTAAAAGACTCTTACTCCTTGGAAGAAAAGTTATGACCAACCTAGATAGCATATTCAAAAGCAGAGACATTACTTTGCTGACTAAGGTCCATGTAGTCAAGGCTATGGTTTTTCCTGTGGTCATGTATGGATGTGAGAGTTGGACTGTGAAGAAGGCTGAGAACCGAAGAATTGATGCTTCTGAACTGTGGTGTTGGAAAAGATTCTTGAGAGTCCCTTGGACTGCAAGGAGATCCAGCCAGTCCATTCTGAAGGAGATCAACCCTGGGATTTCTTTGGAAGGAATGATGCTAAAGCTGAAACTCCAGTACTTTGGTCACCTCATGCGAAGAGTTGACTCACTGGAAAAGACTCTGATGCTGGGAGGGATTGGGGGCAGAAGGAGAAGGGGACGACCGAGGATGAGATGGCTGGATGGCATCACGGACTCGATGGACGTGAGTCTCAGTGAACTCCGAGAGATGGTGATGAACAGGTAGGCCTGGCATGCTGCGATTCGTGGGGTCGCAAAGAGTCGGACACGACTGAGCGACTGAACTGAACTGAATCGGCCTCATCCCATTTCCCTCATGTACTGAGTCACACTATTTACTAAATGTATTCAAAAACTTTTTTGCACATCTTTTCTTATTGTTCACAGCGTTAGGTCAACCACCACAGTGTGTTTCGGACAGGACTCTGCTGTGGATCACAAAATGAGGCCGGTAAATGGGTCTTTGGATGCAGAGTAGCCCAAATCTTGACCCATCTCCATTTTCCTGAAAAGAGCCTTTTCGAGGCCGAGGGCGATTTACCCAAGGTCACACAGAGGGTAGACTGATTTCTGTGTTCCTGCAGCCCAGAGAACAAGCTATCTCGTCCCAAGGGAGGCTTCAAGTTGGGCTCCCCGGCTGGCGCTTGGCCAAGCCTCTAGCCTCCACTGTGTTGCTCGCGGTTCCCATGGCAGCGGCACACTGCTTCCCCGCCTCGTCTTGGTGACGTTATGGGATCTGCGCCCAATAGGAAGGCAGCTCCGCGTCGAGCACCGCCTTTCGCGACAGCCAAGGCCCTTGCGGCTGGGAGACTGGCGTAGGCACTGCTGGGCAGGCTGGCTCGGGTCGCGGCCGCGGCGAGTTACATCGTTTGCCAATCTGTCCGCGAACGCCGCTGCCGGAGACAGAGCCAGGATGTTCGGGATGCTGAGCAGCAGCTTTGAGGATGATCCCTTCTTCTCGTGAGTGTCGGGGGCGGGAGTCCGAGGTCGCGCGGGAAATCGGAGATCCTGAGAGAAGCTATTTTAAGGGGAAAGTCAGTTAAAACGCGAAACAAGGAGAGAGAGAATTCGGGAGACTCTAGGAGACCGTTTGAGGAAGACTCGTGGGGCGTGAAAAGGAAGGGAGAAGAGGATATAGGGGTGTGTGAGGGAATGGACAGGAGGATTTGGAAAGGAAGAGAAATTTGGGGGCGTGAGGTGAGGAGAGGTCTGTGCAGGCTTCCCCGCCCAACCGACGCCCAGGCGGGCTGCTCTTAACTCGGCCGGATTTCGGGTGCCTGGCGCCCCCTAACCTCTTTGCCTCTGGCCTCAAGAGTCCCGCCTTCGCAGCTGCAGAGGCTTTGCAGGGGATGGTAACTGCCTCTCGGTGGAACTTCTGAAGAGAATTACACTTACAGGGCCCTTTCCACACCTGCTTCTACTCCAAAAGAGAGGCAGGGAATATTTAATAAGATGGCAAGTCTTCGAAAAGGGAAACGTTTTCTAAAATAGTATTTTCCATAATATGTGTTTATAAGAGCGTTGGAGAGTTTTGCCGTCTCTCCCTAGAAGTGGTTGGAAGTTGCCAGGTGCACTGTTTGTTTCCTTTCTTGATTTGTTACAAAGGTAGCCTTGTTTGGAAAGGGACTTCTCTTCCTATTAAAAGTGCAAGTAGGCAGGGAAACAGAGGGTGCATTTAACACCTCAGGTAAACAAGTGCCAAGCCCAGTGAACGGTTTCAAGTGAGACACTGTGATGTCTAAAGAGGAAGCCATCCAGAAAATAGTTATTTAATTATGATCTAGTTTTCTAGGGTTTCCTGGATTTTGTATTTTCTATGGTTCTTCCTTTGGTGATTATATAAAAATGTAACACAATCTAGTTGGATCCCTATAACAGGAAGGTTTATGTGTTGTTGTTTTTTACCCAGGTGTTTTGCCAGTTTGAATTTTGCAGTACTAATTTATTTTGATCACTTAAATTCTCTGTGCAACTTGATCACCATCTGTTTAAAAGGTTGAAATGTTACCAGTTTACTAGATGGATTTGTTTTTAAAAGAAAATATTATATTGGCTTAAATGTAATAGTACTATATTAAAACCAAATACTGAGAGAAAATTAACAGTAGAAAAGATGAAATTATTAATGCAAAAAAACAATTATTAATATTTTATTCTAAAGGTTATTCATTATAATTAAGGGGTGTACAGTGTTAGTCACTCCGTCGTGTCCAACTCTCTGCAACTTCACAGACTATAGCCTACCAGGCTCCTCTGTCCATGGAATTCTCCAGGCAAGAATACTGGAGTGGGTAGCCATTCCCTTCTCCAGGGGATCTTTCCCACCCAGGGATCAAACCCAGGTCTCCTGCATTGCAGGCATGTTCTTTACCATCTAAGCCACCAGGGGAGCCGAGGAGTGTGTGGACTCCGGTGAATTTATCCTATTGTTTTAATGTGTTTAGGAGCAGTTGCAACATTTATGAACAATGTCATTTTAACAAATTTCAAAGTTTGTATTATAATTTGCTCTTTTAAAAGCCTGTGAGAGTAGGGACTAAATATATCCATAGTTTAGTTGAGCTGTTGAAGTGGTTCTTACGTAATCGTGACCTCAGTACAATGTGCGGCAGTTAAGAAGATTATGACAACTTTTGAGTTGTACTGTCTTGATTATATCAAAAGAGCAATGGCCGTAACTAAACTAATGTATGGCTAGTACTTCTTTTAAAACATCTAGCAAAAGTGTAATTTAAACTCTTGGATGCCTCTTTCTGAGCAAAGGCAATGAACCCCAGAGGCAGGGTCAAAAATAGTAACAGAACACGAATAGTAGGCATACATCAAAGAACACTCTTCCTCTGCACTTAGGATGGATAGGACCATCAGTTACATGGCAGTAGGTTTTTCAGTCATCATTCTCTGTAGCCGTCTTCAAATCCAGGCAGCCATATCATAGAGATTTGGGAGAAAATTAACTTTATAAAACTGACTTATTTCTTTGCTCCACAAGTGGCAATATAGAGACTAAAAATAATTAGAGGAGATAAGAAGGAGAATGTGAGTTTATATTTATTTCAAGTAAAAAAGTAAATTTTATTTATTTTCAAGTAAATTTCAAATATTTATTTCATTTATCTGAACCCTAAACAAATTGAGTATCCATTACTTAATATGTTCAGCCCTTTTATCTGAACGCTAAACAAATTGAGTATCCATTACTTAATATGTCAAGCGTAAGGAATTGATAAAGGTGACAGAGTCATTATTAAATCATCCCCTGACCTTAAGGAACACAGAGGGGGTTCCATGCCCTGTATCTTTTATATAAATATTATCCCTATTGCTCACATTATGTGTCTGGTCATTGGGTTGCCTGGTGGCTATTTTAATGTCTGACATGCAGAAAATGTTCAAGAGATACTATTTAATGACAATCTAGTGTCTTTTACTCTCTGTCTTGTAGTTAATATGGTATAGTTGATTGTTGGGTTGCTGAAAGTGATTACATTTGGTCCCCAGTTTACAGTGGTTCCACTTAACATTTTTCAACTTGACGTGGTGTAAAAAAAAATACACATTAAATGGAAACCATACTTTCAGTTTTGAGTGTTAATCTTTTCCCTGGCTAGTGGCATGGGATACGATACTTTCACAAGGTGCGCAATAGCAGGGGTAGCAAGCCTCAGCTCCATCAGCCACGAGATCACGAGAGTGAACAACCCATACGCTTACAGGCATTCGTTTTTTCACTTTTAGTACAGTGTTCAATAAATTACATGAGGAATTCAATACTTTATTACAAAATAGGTTTTGTGTTAGATAGTTTTGCCCAATTGCAGGCTAAAATAAGTGTTCTGAGAACATTTAAGGTTTAAGGTACACTAGACTAAGCTATGATGTTTCGTAGCTCAGATGTGTTAAATGCATTTTCTACAGGGTTATTTTCCGCTTCTTATGGGTTTATGAGGATGTAACCCCATTACAGCTTCCCAGGTGGCGCTAGTGGTAAGAAACTACCTGCCAACACAGGAGGCATAAGAGAGGAGGGTTGGATCCCTGGGTTGGAAAGATCCCCTGGAGAAGGACATGGCAACCCACTCTAGTAGTCTTGCCTGGAGCATCCCATGGACAGAGGAGCCTGGACGGCTACAGTCCACGGGATCACAAAGAGTCAGAAATGACTGAAGCGACTTCGTACACACACAACCCCATCATAAGTGGAGGATGATCTGTATTTGCATTCAGTAGGTGCCATTGTTGATATTGGCACTTTCTAATTTAAACACTGTCCATGGGAATACAGGCAAGAATCCTGGAGTGGGTTGTCATTTTCTTCTCCAGAGGACCTTCCTGGCTCAGGAATCCAATGCACGTTTCCTGCATTGTGGCGGACTCTTTTACCCCTGAGCCACCGGGAAACCCAATTTAAACACTGCCATTTTCTAAATAATTCATTAATTTGGAATCAGGGGTATCAATCATAAGCACACTCTCCAAATTTACTAATTAATCAAAAGTGGGCAGACAAAAAGAATATACTTCTTGGATATAAAATTAGAATTTTTAAATAAATTGAAGCTAGTAAAATATGGTATCAAATTGTTAAATACTTTAGAGCTTTGACAAAATCTAGTTTTTAATCCAAATATATTTGTTTTTAATGTTTACCTTTCTATAACAGCACGTTAAACATTTCATGAGAAAATTAAAGAGAAATTTTAAAAGCAATAAAGTTTAGTGTTTTATTGTATGCTTGTGACTTGGGGGTTTCCTTATATGTTTCAGAGCTGAAGTTGTCTCACAGTATATATTCTCATACACGTTTTCAAATAAATAATACTTGTAATTTGGTTAAAAACACAAAGGTTAAAAGCTAGCACTTCCTGGCATGCAGAGTTGGGTGTTTTTTTTAAATCATCTTATCTTTACCTTTTATTAATTATAGATACACATATTTATTTATAGATTTTACAAGGGAACATGGAGCACAATTTATTTTCTAGCTCTCCACTGTGGTTTTGTCTGTGGACTTTTTAAAAAAGAGTTGAGATAGTTTTCTCTCAAGAATACTACTTCTCCCATTTGCATTTGCTTAAGGATAGAAACATGTATGTATTGACGGGAAAATTAATTTGAGAATAAAATGGTCTTGACCCCTCTTCTATGCCCTAAGAAACATTGATTATTAAATGTCAAAGTTTACATATATCTAATCTAATCTAGAAGTTTCTACTGTTTTGTACAGAAACATGATCTTTGAACCTTCTGAGCTACAGAAATGAAATTCTGATCATTGACATCTACAAAGAATAGCTATGTTACCACTTATCAGCTATTAGACATGAAAGGCTCAGAAACAGGTTGGAAAAACAGCCTTATTCTTCGTTATAAATTGTTAGCATTTCTTTAAGCCACTCAGACTCTTCTGTGCGCACTATATTGTGATGGCCAGTCTTTAAAGATGCCCTGCATATTTTCACAGATTGTTACTCTATCTCCTTTCTCTCATCAGGGGCTAAAAAATATATATAATCTCTATTTTAATTTTTTAAAATTTATTTATTTTGCACTTTGGAGGTAGTCAGAGGACACTACTTTTAGCTACTTACTGAGTTGAAAGTGAATGTATTACACAGGCAAGACTGATATTTTCTTAATTGAGAATATTGCCACGGCAGGAAATTAATCAAAGTCACCTTATTAGATGAGCTAAACTGTTCATTTGGGGCATTTCTTGGTTCCTTAGGTGCAAACCATTGAATTAGGAGCCAAGGAACACAACACAATTATAACATAGTCGCTGGATCAAGGAGTGCCATTTGGTTCTGACTGACTACATCATAAAGCTTAGTTCTATCAATGAATTTTGTAAACATTCACACAAAAGCAGAGGAGTGCTTACAGGATGGGATGGAGCCATAGTCATTCCTGCAACTCTTATAATATCAAAGCCTTCTGCCACACCACCATTTTAAACTGTACTTCTAAACAGTAGGCAAATGAAATTGCCTGCATGCCAAGTTGCTTCAATCTTGTCCAACTCTTTGCGACCTGAAGGACTGTAGCCCTTCAGGGTTCTCTGTCCATGGGATTCTCCAGGCAAGAATACTGGAGTAGGTTGCCATGCCTTCCTCCAGGGGATCTTCCCAAAGAAGGGATCAAACCCACGTCTCTTACGTCTCCTGCATTGGCAGGCAGGTTCTTTACCACTGGTGCCACCTGGGACACCTAGGAAAATGTCATTTATTCTTCAAGTATTTCTTAGGTTTCTACTATAGGCCCATTGCTATAAACTTTATTATAAATTTTTAGAAACCATGGCCCATGCCCTAAAAGATTCTCTTAAGAGCGTTGTGAAAGAAAGTGAACGTGAAGTCACTCAGTCATGTCTGATTCTTTGGGACCTATGGACTGTAGCCCACCAGGCTCCTCTGTTCTTGGGATTTCCCAGGCAAGAATACTGGAATGGGTTTCCATTTCCTTCTCCAAGGGATCTTCCCAACCCAGGGATCGAACTTTGGTCTCCCACATTGCAACCACTCTTTACTGTCTGAGCCACCAGAATCCCATGTGTGTTGTATGCATTATTTATAGTGTCTAAACATAAATCACTTAATGTATTTTCTTTATGGACCTTCCCCTCTTATTGAAACTAGGGAATGTTTCTTTATGATCTGAGAGCCATACAAATCTGCTTATGCCACTGCTAGGTATAGTAGAGAGAAGGAATTTCCCTTGATGAATGGGACTGCCATGTCAATTATCTGAGACTCTTATATAATAAAGAATACGTGATGCTTTTTTACTTAGAAGCACAAATATCTATGTTTTATACAAGACAATAAAACTATAACTGGCAAAATATATATAATTATACTTGAGTCTTAAATATATATAAAACATATATTTGAGGGCATCTTAAAAACAGGAACTTATTCTGAAGTGAAATATTACCAGTCCTTTAAAAAAAACCAGAAAACTTGTGTTGAGATTATCCCAAGAGACCCAGAATCAATTCAGGAGTTAAAATGTTTTTTGGGGGGGCAACATTTTTCCTGCTTCTGATAGGTAAATGTGGAGTAAAAAACATGTTTGGTGCCAAATTTCATTCTGTTTGACTGTGGTTTGTGTCAGCAATCCTGAAAGAGGTCATATAGTCATCATAGTAGTATAAGTAAATTTTTCCTCACTTAAATGAAAATGCATTCTCATGGAAAATCTGAATACTGAAAATTTGGTTAAGGGAATCATGCAACCCAAGATTTTGGTTCAGTCAGTTCAGTCACTCAGTCGTGTCCGACTCTTGGCGACCCCATGGACTACAGCACAACAGGCCTCCCTGTCCATCACCAACTCCTGGAGTTTACTCAAACTCATGTCCATTGTGTTGGTGATGCCATCCAACCATCTCATCCTCTGTCATCCCCTTCCCTTCCCACCTTCAATCATTCCCAGCATCAGGGTCTTTTCAAATGAGTCAGTTCTTCGCAACAGGTGGCCAAAGTATTGGAGTTTCAGCTTCAGCATGAGTCCTTCCAATGAATATTCAGGACTGACTTCCTTTAGGATGGACTGGTTGGATCTCCTTGTAGTCCAAGGGAACTCAAAAGTCTTCTCCAATACCACAGTTCAAAAGCATCAATTCTTCAGTGCTCAGCTTTCTTTGTAGTCCAACTCTCATACATGACTACTGGAAAAACCGTAGCCTTGACTAGATGGACCTTTGTTGGCAAAGTAATTTCTCTGCTTTTTAGTATACTGTCTAGGTTGGTCATAACTTTTCTTCCAAGGAGCAAACGTCATTTAAGTGTCTTTTAGATTTTGGTTACTATCATTATTTTGCTTCTATTTTCCATATATGGATTTTTTTCCTCCAAAATCAGACCAAATTTTATGGTTATAAATAAACTATTGTCCTTAATATATACCATAAGCATTTTCCTAGTCTTTAGATATTCTTTGAAGCTTGAATTTAGTGTCTGCAAAATATTGCATCCTGTAAATATGCAAGGGCTTCCCTGGTGGCTTAGCTGATAAAGAATCTACCTGCAATGCAGGAGACCAAGTTTGATTCCTGGGTTGGGAAGATCCCCTAGAGAAGGGAATGGCTACCCAAACAGTATTCTGGCCTGGAGAATTCCATGGAGTGTATCGTCCATGGGATTGCAAAAAATTGGACATGACTGAGCAACTTTCGTTGACTGTATAGAGCTTCTCCATCTTTGGTTGCAAAGAATATAATCAGTCTGATTTCGGTGTTGACTGAAAGATGGAGAAGCTCTATACAGTCAATGAAAACAAGACCAGGAGCTGACTGTGGCTCAGATCATGAATTCCTTATTACCAAATTCAGACTCAAATTGAGAAAAGTAGGGAAAACTGCTAGACCATTCAGGTATGACCTAAATCAAATCCTTTATGATTATACAGTGGAAGTGAGAAATAGATTTAATGGCCTAGATCTGATAGATAGAGTGCCTGATGAACTATGGACTGAGGTTCGTGACATTGTATAGGAGACAGGGATCAAGACCATCCCCACGGAAAAGAAATGCAAAAAAGCAAAATGGCTGTCTGGGAAGGCCTTACAAATAGCTGTGACAAGAAGAGAGGTGAAAAGCAAAGGAGAAAAGGAAAGATATAAGCATCTGAATGCATATTTCCAAAGAATAGGAAGAAGAGATAAGAAAACCTTCTTCAGCGATCAATGCAAAGAAATNGTCCACTGGCATCCACTGCTAAACCGGCTCGGCAAGGCCCCTGGCAAGACACAGCAGGGTCTACATCTGGAAACAAAGAAGACAGAATGAGGCCGTCAACAAAACCCAGTTACTCAATTTACCATCTTTTATCTTGGGAGCATGTGCTTTGTACTTTTACATTGTTAAATGGCCTTTAAAAGCATAAATCGACATTTGAATCCGTTCTAATGAAGTGGATGAAACTGGAACCTATTATACAGAGTGAAGTAAGCTAGAAAGAAAAACACCAATACAGTATACTAATGCATATATATGGAATTTAGAAAGATGGTAACGATAACCCTGTATGCGAGACAGCAAAAGAGACACAGATGTACAGAACAGTCTTTTGGACTCTGTGGGAGAGGGAACAGGTGGGATGATTTGGGGGAATGGCATTGAAACATGTATAATATCATATGTGAAATGAATCGCCAGTCTAGGTTCAATGCAGGACACAGGATGCTTGAGGCTGGTGCACTGGGATGACCCAGAGGGATGGTATAGCGAGGGAGGTGAGAGGGGGGTTCAGGATGGGGAACACATGTACATCCATGGCGGATTCATGTAGATGTATGGCAAAACCAATACAATATTGTAAAGTTAAAAAAAAGAAGAAAGAAAATAAATTGTCTATAACAATATGTTATATAATTTTAAAAATAAAATTTCAAAAAAAGCATAAATTAAATGATGTTCATAGTTGATGATAGGTTTTGTTTTAAATGTTCTTACTTAGAAAAATTTAAAAATCACCAAACTATGCCCATTTATCCCAAAATCTTTTGTTTTTAGTTTCACTACTGAGCCGATGGGGATGCAGGGAACGACACAAAAGCTTTGTGGGAAAGGCGGCAAAGGAGCTCAGAGAGAGCTTTGTTGCTGACATATTAACAGGACACCTAGGGTTATCAGAATCTTTACGAAATTAAGCAACAATGGCAATCAGTTTGCATTCACCTACTTTCTAACATAAGTGGGAACACTGTTCTTACAAAATCACTTAAGAAATTCAATGGTGTCTTGGGAACTGTTTTTAAAGCAATGTTTTTTTCTGGGAGTAAGAGTCCTTAACCTTTTACCTTTTAAAAATAAGAGGATTCCTGAGAGTCCATTCCCTCTGCTCTTCATTCCTGGCCCACTGTTTTCTCAGACTAGCATTTATTTTCATGTATCATATTTCAAAATCCGTTCTACGTAGAATCTAAACATCCTTATCCCTTCCTACTTCTTCACTTGTTGTTCCTCTCTTTCTAGTTCTCTTAGTATTCTTCTCCCTTCTACCTTAATGATGTGGACTGTAAATTCCTCAGTGAAGGTCCTAGTGCTCAGCAAAGTGCTATGCACACAGTGCTCAGCTCCTTTTGATAAGTTTTCTCTTGTTGTTTATTTGCTTCAGTCATGTCTGACTCTTGCAACACCCCCCCACCCCAACCACCAGGCTCCTCTGTCCGTGGGATTTCCCAGGCAAGAATATTGGAGTAGGTTGTCATTTTCTTTTCAAGGGGACCTTCCCAACTCAGGAAAAGAACCCACATCTCTCATGTCTCTTACACTGGCAGGCAGATTCTTTACCACTGAGCCATCAGAGAAACAAGCTTTCCTTAGTGCTTACTTTATCTGTTAGTCTCGTTTCTATAATTATCCAGCTCTCTCTCTATTAGTAGGTGCAGGAGAGATGATAAGACATCTCTCTGAACCTGTAAGATTGAGGCAAAAATGAAAAATACAGAAAGAGCAGAAGTGACACATAGGGCAGAGGGAAAGACCTAACATGTGTGTAACTGGAGTCTCAGAAAGAGAGGAGAAAGAGAACAGGCCAGAAACAATATGACCATTGTTTTCCAAAATCGATGAAAGACATCAAGCCACAGATTCAAGAAGCTCTGCAATCCCAAGCAGGATAAAAACAAAGTAAATCACACCCAAGTATCTCACAGTCACACTGCTGAAAACCAAAAGCAAAAAGAAAATTCTAAAAGTAGAGGACAAAAGTACAGATCACCATGCCCACAGCATCACAGCCATGACATCCCACGGCCAAACCAGACCTAGAGTTCCTGCCCCATCTCGGCATCAAAATGTTCCTTCTCAACTGGAAAGCCCCTGCCTCTGCCTCCATATAGCTGAATATCTGCTGCTGACATTCCCAAACACAACCCTATCTCCCTGAGGTTGAGAGCAACTGCCTTCCTTCATACCCCTCACAAAACTTCCTAAAATCTGTTACTCTGCACCTCAAACCATCTTACCCTTGTGAGGAGAAAAAAGGTTCAAAGTGTTTTCTAGGAGAAGAAAGTAAACCGGTGTCGCTTCAAATTGTTTAGACAATGACCCACCAGTAAGCCATATACAATTCAATGAAGAACATGGATCAATAGCATAAACATATCTGAAACAAATACTTTTGCAACATTCTAAGTTCTCAGGATCTATGATACTAACTCTGATCCTTTTCTCTCCAATTCCATTTATTTACTTGTTTTTAAAAACGCTGGTCCTGACCCACTAAACTAATTTCACACTCACTTAAGGGTCATAACCCACAGTTTGAAAACCTCTGGATTGGACAGAAGGTCCAGAATTTACCTCTGGGGCCAGAACAGCACATTCTTTCCAGACCTAGTTCCTCTCTGCTCCCATCCTGCCACCTCCAATCCTGAAACATGAGCCACCAACTGCATGGACAACATGAGCAACTCACAGGTGTGAGCAAATCTTCAGCAGAGACTCTGAAGGAGGGCTGTGGGCACCAGGCAGCTGTCAGCAAGGGCTCAAGAGGCTCCGGAGGGTGCAAAGCCCCTACAGAGACCGGGGCCTCTGCTCACCCAACCCCAGCTCGCTCTGGTGGCCATGTCTCCCACACCCTGAGGGAAGCCCTGCACCCTGATGTGAAGGAAGTTGCCTTTTTGTCCCACACATCTTCCTCTACCACTGCTTTCACTTCAGCCTGCCGTCCTTAACCCACCACCCAAACGGCTTGACTTTTGCTGGTTTCACCACGGTCTCCATCAAATTCTAATCGGCCACCACGACCTTCATCCTGACCGCTTTCCCAAACAGGTCCTCTACTACTCCACCCCTGCAAAGACGAGAGAGAGAGAGACAGAGACAGAGACAGAGACAGAGAGAGAGAGAGAGAGAGAGAGGCTTACGCCCACTCTAAACTATGTTAGTCAAACTAAGCCTTCCACCAACAGGGCTCCGTGATGAGCTCTGGTCTGGAGTGAGGGGAAGAGGATTACAGGTTACAGAGAAAAACCACAGAGCAAGAAGAGAACGGCTCCTGCCCTCAGACTCATGGGGCAGAGAACAGAACCTCCACTCAGTACGAATGATAATAAATAACCCAACTAAGAGCCACTGAGCAAAGCGGGGAAGTGCCGTGTCTTCTGGGCATGAGGACCGCTGGACACCATCAGAGCAGCGACTCTCAAACCCCTTCTGGTAGTGGCACCCCAGGGGGGTGCAATGTTCTATGAGGAACTGCTAGCCCATGAATGTGAAATGAAGCAATAATTTTGTACTAAAACTCAGACGACACTGGATGCCAGATTCTGGAAAAGATAAGTAGCAGCAGATGTCAAATTATAAGATAACAGTTACGGAAGAAAACCCCAGAGTTGAGATAATTCTATCCAATTAACCTGGTCTGCTCTGAACATAAGGTGGACAGCCAGCCATTGTTCAGTGTTAAAGCCCACTGGCCCATCAGGCCAGCTCCCAGAGGGCCAGGAACACAGAGCCAATTTTGAACAAGGAGGAAGATGGGTTTTCAAAAGAGAAGAGCAGCCAGGGAGAAGAGCGAGCCTGGTGTACAGTCTACAGGAGGGGAGACGTACAGACCAAGAAAGCAAAAGGCAGGCAGGAACAGCTCAGACAGGCGAGTGGGCCTTCATGACTAGTCAGCACTGGCACTGACAGGAGCCAGTGAGACCTCTGCCACACACAGCCTTGCACTTGCCCAGCAAGGGTATATGAATCAAGCTGCCAGAGCTGATTGCCATACTAATACCATACTTTCATTAAAGTATGAATGGAGAACCTAATAAGGACAAGCAAGCTTTAGAGAAGTCATTCCATCTTCAAGTAGAACCATTGCAAAGGATGGCACTTTCCACATAAATATTTTGGTCAGCGAATAAGCACCAGAGAGATAACACAACATCACAAAAGCAGATACAACTGCTGTGAATCTTCATTATATGATCCTCCAATGTGGACAAAGAGAGCACAGCTGTATTGCACACAAACTCCTAAAGGAAAGGACAAACTCACAGTTCTACAGTGTATTAAAATGGACAGCAGCAGCTCAGGGCCAATACACCGTGGTATCATCCCACTGGAGCCGCAGCCCTGTGGGAATCAGCAAATGGCTCCCCAGAGGACTGGGCAAATCCACTGTGTCCAGGAGCCGAGCAGCCCCACCGCCCCGCCGCCTCTCTGCAAGGCCTCCAGAGGCCTGAGTGAGAAGCTGATGTTGCAGACGCTGCCCCGCAAGAAGCAAAGCCGCAGTCACAGCACAGCATCAGCCACACCCAGGGGTGAGCCACACCAAGCCACTGATCCCCAGGGGCGAGTGGAGGTAGCAACTGCATCACTCACAATCACACTGGATCCCATGAATGTTTTCACATTCATGGAAAACATCCAAGAATGGCGAAAACAGGAGCTACCACCCTCCCCAGGACACCCCTGGGTCCCCATCCTTCCTGCCTCATGCAGGCCTCGTGGCAACTTCAGCTCCTCTCGCCAGGACTGGCACCTACCTCCAAAGTTAGCCAGCCGCCCAATCCGTGTAACTGGTACCTTCCGCTCGCGAGCATGCTCACTGAGCTAGAGGGAGAAGAGAAAGAGCCCTTCATGGCATCAGTAACCAGAGACAGGACCAACCTTCAGGGTCCATGCTGCCCCCACAGCCCCTCTCCACCCCAAGGGCAGCACACTCCACCCACAAGAGGCCTCCGTGTGCCTGAAACTCCAGGCCACAGACCTGGACAGTGTCCCCAGAGGCTGCGCCTGACACAGCAGCACTGTGGGAACCACTCCAGCCCCACCCCAGGGGCCTCCTGCACGCACTGTCTGCTTGTGGGGCTTGCTCTCGGGGCGAGCCTTGGCCTGCCGGGCCTTCTCAATGTCCTCAGCCGTGAGGCCGCCCATGGACGACTGGTCCTGGTGGTAGACCCTCCGCTGAAGGCCCAAGGCAGAGAATGGGTCTCTGGGACTTGTGGAGAGCCTCTCGTTCACCCTGCCCAGAGGGAAGGCGGCCTGGCCCGGGACCCCGCCTTCCCGAAAGGGTCCGCTGGCAACATAGGCAGGAGCAGGGCCCTCGCTGCCTGCAGCGTGAGCCCAGGGCGGAGGTGGCTGCTCCGGGGAGGAGGCTGCAGAGACATCCTCAGAGGCGCTCTCAGCCCTCATCCCTGAGAAGTGGAATGCTCCTTCAGGGTCATCGAGGCTCTCGGAGTAATAGTCTTCAGGCTTCTCCTGACCCTGCAGGAAACAAAAGCCAGCGTGAGAGGAGCAAGAGGGCAGCCTGTGTGCACCTTGTTCCACCCAGGATAGCACACCCTCCAGGGGGTTCTACCGTGTCACCCAATGGGCCGTTCTAGAGGTGAGCAGCAGCTTGGGGTCCAGGAGGACCAGATTCCACACGAGCTCCTACCTTGTGGGCCAGACAAGCCAGTTGCACGTGGCCCCTGCTGGGTGCCCAGACCGGACCACGTGAGTGACTGCCCGCCTGGAGTACGCGCCTCACCTGTAAATCCGGACTAAGGAGAGGCTACCAGGGGCTTAGAAGAGGGTGAGCCAGGGCAAAAGATGGGGAAAGCTTTGCAAAGTAAAAGCGTGACCATTGACCAGCAGAGGGGAGGGCGGCACACAGGTAGGCCCGCCCTGCCCCTCAAGGCCAGTGCCTTGCTGCATCTCCACCAGTCAGCCTTGGGCGCCCCTCAGGGGCTCTGGCCAGAGGGCTTGTCACAGCCAGAACCAGGCCCGGCTCTTCCTGAGCAGGGGGCACACAGCGCAGGCAGGGAGGGTGACACACCAGGTCTCCCTGTTAACAGTGGCTGAGACGAGCTTCAGGCCCGGGGTCTTTCCACTTCTGAACCCCTAGTGGCCTGGCAAGTTCCTGACCCCTCTCTGCCGCTTCCTTCTCTGAAAATAGGGCTCCTCCCAGTCACAGAGTTACGTGAGGCACAGACAGGGCCAAGAGAACAGTGCTGAGAAGGCTATAATTAGAATAGCACCAACTCCTGAAGGGAGGTCAGTGGCCTGGATTCCCTGAATCCAGGATTCTCTGAAATGGATTCATCCCATAGAGCATTGCCTGTAGATCCTGCAGAAACAGCAGCAGACCCCACAGCCTTCTCACTCTCAGCTTGGTAAGACACTGTGGAATCTAGACAGATAAGACACGCCCAACAGTGGAAGAAAGTTCAGTTCAGTCGCTCAGTCTTGTCTGACTCTNAAGGAAATGGCAACCCACTCCAGTATTCTTGCCTGGAGAATCCCATGGACAGAGAAGCCTGGCAGGCTACTGTCCATGGGGTCACAAGAGTCAGACATGACTTAGTGACTAAACCACCCATCACCACTAACTACCACCCAGTTGCTCAGGCATGTCCAATTCTTTGTGGCCCCATAAACCGCAGCACACCAGATTCTTTTTTCCATAGGATTTCTCAGGCACGAATACTGGAGTGGGTTGCCATTTCTTCCTCCAGGGAATCTTCCTGACCCAAGGATATAACCAGTGTCTCCTTCATCTCCTGCATTTCAGATAAATTCTTTACCCCCGAGTGACTGGGGAAGCCCCTATAGCAATTATATATACATATTAGGCTGTGTACTGAAGGTCTGCTACGTCTAATCCATTAGTCATATGGATTAAGAAGAAAAAGCTCTCCTTAAGAAAATTGCCTCCCTTGGGTATGTACACTCATTTTATAACCATGTACAGTCAGTTTATTGAAAGCTGTTGAACTGGTTGTTGTCTGTTCAGACATTTTTTAGTTCTAATGATAGCAAGGTCAAATGAAATCAGTAGGTAATATCATGAGGAATGTCACACTTTACGATTTGAAAAATCAAATTCACTTGCACTCACTGCAAAATATCCCATTGCCTGTCTCATTAAATAATGTTCATTATATATCATTGTATTTATGGGAGAAATATTGAAGGAAAGTCTTGCACATGTTGATATTTTCAACAGTCATCCATCACCTTTGAAAATAATATATCTAGCAATGCATAGATTCCAAAGAATTGACTTCTTGTGTAACACACTTTGGGATGCATTAATATGAATGTTATGCTAATTTGTCTGCCTTTGACCTAGAGTTTATTTAAAATCCTAGAGGATTTTCAAGAGGCTATTACTTCATTAAATTAACTCACAAAGCAAAGCTATCTTCCATCTCTTATTTTATTAAGACAAATTAATCTGAAAAAATTATTTGAAGAATGAGTCAATACAAGCTTTTTAAGAAGTATAGTTCATTTTAAGCTTTGGTTGATATCTTCAGTAATAGTTTAAAACTAGAGTCAAATATTCTTGAATTTAATTCTGAACTTTACTACTTACTAGCTTTATGTTCTTAGGTATGCTATTTATAGTATTTTAATTCCTAGTATATTCAACAATAAATTTCAGTAAACGGTAATGTCTATCTCACTGAGTGTTATAAGGATTAAATATAATAACTATATAAGGATTTAGTCTTTGGCACTAAATATATAGTTATTATTAACTGTCTCTTAATTATTATTTTTAGAACATGAATTTGTAACAGGAATTGTGTAGAGAAAAATTCAAACTATTATTGAATTCAGAAATTTTCCTCTGAGGATAATCATAATGTTTCTATAATTTGAGAATATGGTTTCTTTTTGAAATCTTTTAAGTATGAAATTATTAAACATTAAATTCAAAATATGAGCATTTTAAGATAAATACTTATGGTAGTCTTTCACTGAATAGTATCACAATAAAAATCCTATAGATTAAATAACATTTCTAACTTCATGGTCCAATTTTTTAAACAGGATATAAGTAGAATAAAGCAACCATCCCATATCAAGGGGTAGCAAGTGACAAGTGATAAAGAATTTGAGATGAATGAAATCATTATGGACTTATGGAGGAAATAAATCTTAATTGTAAGTTTTAAGAAAGGATAGAATTTAAATTCATAGATTTCATAGAAATTCATAAAACTTAGATTCTTAAGTATTTGGTTAAGTATGAGTAAGAAATTTAAGGATGAAAATTTTATGATGCATTTGGGAAATTGAGAATGGACTTTTTAAAATTTAGAATGAAATTCTTATAAGAAGGAAGAAGTTGAAAAATCTTTGGGAATTCTTCAATATTAGAAAAGATATATAACCTGACTTGGGACTTCCCTGGTGGCTTAGAGGTAAAGAATCTGACTGCAATGCAAGAGACCAGAGTTAGATCCTTGGGTATGGATGATCCCCTGGACAAGGAAATGGCAACACACTCCCATATCCTAGTTGGGAAAATACCATGGATGGAGGAGGCTGGAGGGCTATAGGGTTGCAAAGAGTCAGAAGCTACAGAGCACTTAACCTGATTTACCACGCAAGTGTCAATTAAATTAAAGTGCAATCCTAATAAACCAATGGGAGAAGTAAAAAGATACATATTTAAAATTTTTTCCTTAAGGACTTTTTAAAGACTGGTTTGTCATCTATTTGACATCACTTAAATAAATCTGGTCCTATCACTTTTTGGGAAATAGATGGGGAAACAGTGTCAGACTTTATTTATTTGGGTTCCAAAATCACTGAACATGGTGATTGCAGCCGTGAAATTAAAAGATGCTTACTCCTTCAAAAGTAAGTTATGACCAATCTAGATAGCATATTGAAAAGTAGAGACATTACTTTGCCAACAAAGGTCCATCTAGTCAAGACTATGGTTTTTCCAGTAGTCATGTATGGATGTGAGATTTGGATTACTCTTGTGAGTCTCTTGGACTGCAAGGAGATCCAACAAGTCCATCCTAAAGGAGACTAGTCCTGGGTGTTCATTGGAAAGACTGATGCTTAGGCTGAAACTCCAATACACTGGAAAAGACCCTGATGCTGGGATTTGTGGCAGGAGGAAAAGGGGACAACAGAAGATGAGATGGCTAGATGGCATCACCAACTCGATGCACATGAGTTTGGGTGAATTTCGGGAGTTGGTGATGGACAGGGAGGCCTGGCGTGCTGCAATTCATGGGGTTGCAAAGAGTTGGACACGACTGACTGAACTGAAATAAATTATGCTGCTTTAATTGATTATCCAGATATTAACTCCTCCTCAACATACATATGGCTTTCATCTTTCCCACCCCTCTCCAATCCTTTTTCAAGTTTCCATAACAAAATAATCATTCAAAGCACATCATGCTATTTTTAGATTTACTTTACAAGACTTACTACTTACTGAAAAATTCCACTGGACATGTCTCATCTTTCTTCTGTACCACATCTCCATACTGGAGGGGACGTTTTCTCTCTGCACTCCCCCATTCCAACACACACCCGCACATACACATTCTCCTTAGCTCTGCTAGCTCCTATCTCTTTGCATCTGGTCTTTTTCACTCTTCATTTCTTCAGTACATCCATATTTTCCTCCCTTCTCAGGGATGGGCAGTGTCTTCTTCCTCTGGGCTTCCAATGCCAGTCTGACACCCAGGTTGCCACTTTCTTCATTACGGTGGGATTATCACAGCATTTTCTTAGCAAAGGCTGCCTTCTCTCTCTTCCTAAGGTTTCTGCTCTGGTTATAAGCAAAGACAAAAATTCTTCCTAAATTATTGTATAGACACAGCAGGTAGTCAAATGCTATTGAAAGAAGGTGAAGTCGCTCAGTCATGTCAGACTTGTTGTGACCCCATGGACTGTAACCTACCAAGATCCTCAGTCCATGGAATTTTCCAGGCAAGAGTACTGGAGTGGGTGGTCATTTCCTTCTCCAGGGGATCTTCCCCAACCCAGGGATTGAACCTGGGTCTCCCACATTGTGGGCAAATGCTTTACCATCTGAGCCACCAGGGAAGACAGTCAAATACTATTAGAGACAGCTAAGTCACTAGGAAATTTTTCCTATGAATTAAGTGAAAAACAGTTACAGATTAGTATATATCATGAAGTTCCTTTTTTGGCAGAAAATATGTACATAAAATATCTGACATTTTTAGCAAATAGTTAATAGTGGTAATATTTTAAGAATGATGTGATTTTCTCTTATATATACTTCTAAATACTCTGAAGATTTTATAATATTCATATGTTAGTTTTATAAGAGAAAATAATGTTTTCATTTGGTGTATAAATCAACTAAATACATTGACTTAAATGATTTTACAGTGCAAATATAGTATGCAGTTATTAATATATTTGAACAATTATAAATACACTGCTATTTTGTTGTGCGTATAATAAATACCAGTCTTATATTTAGTACTTAAAATATACATTTGCATTGTATCCTCTGTCCACTTCAAAATAAGTATTTTTCCCTATTTTATCCATAAAGAGGCACAGAATGTTTAAGTGATTTGTCCAAAGTCACACAGATAGTAAATAGTAAAGGCAGAATTAAAATCAAGTTTTTCTTATTGTTGTTCAGCATTATATGTGGTTGTTCTTTAGAAAGAAAATTCATTCAGCTAGAAACAAAAGATGTTTTTATGGATTTGGTAGCCAAGAGGTATTTATTGTTTACACTGCAGAAGATAGAATAGCTGAGGGAGATAGTAATCAATTTTAGGAGTTTTAAGGTTTAGGGTAATTTGATTTTTTCAGTTCATTGTGACTCTTGATTGTGTCATATGGAAATTTAATCTTGCTATATATACCATTGAATCAGCCTGGAGGGAATTAATCCAACTAAATGTTACAGTTATTTTCTAAAATGCTGATTCCACATAAAACCAATGGGCTATGTTAAGAATCCATGAAGAGTTCATTGGCATCATCAGGGTCTGCTGTGTTGCACATTGTGACCAAATTATATCTTTATCAACACTGAAAATGTTGCTGCAGTAGAATTGATGAGCGTATTGAAAAAGCAGGACTTTCCATCATATTGTTTGGAAGAAATTTGACTCTATGAGCTTTACGTCTATAAACTTTTAAGTGTCAGAGGAAAGATCATTAGGGAGCTAAAGCTGAAGAATTTCTGTTGTGTTCATTTCTGCTATGCAGCAAAATGGCTCAGTTATACATATATACATATTCTTTTCCATTATAATTTGTCACAGGATGTTGAATATAGTTCCCTGTGCTATACAGTAGAGCTTTGTTGTTAATCCACCCTATATATAAGAGTTTGCATCTGCAAATCACAAACTTCCAATACTTCCCCCACCCAACTCCCTCCCTTTGGCAACCACAAGCCTGTTCTCTCTGCCTGTGCGTCTGTTTGCTTTGTAGAAACAGAATGATACGTTCATTTGAGTCACATTTTAGAATCCACATGTAAGTGATATCATCCAGAGTTTGTCTTTCTGATTTACTTCACTTAGTGTGATAATCTCTAGGTCCAGCCATGTTGCTGCAAATGGCATTATTTCGTTCTTTATTATGGGCAATAGTCCCTTGTATATATGTACCACATGTTTCAATTAATCTGTCTCAAGGCACTTAAATTTTTTTCATTTATTGGATGTAACTTTTAAAATTATAGTTCTGTCTAGGTATACGTCCAGGAGTTGGATTTCTGTGTCATATGGCAAATTTATTTTTAGTTTTTTTTAAGAATCTTCATAATGGTTTCCATAATGGCTGTACCAGTTTACATTCCCACCAACAGTGTAAGAGAGTTTCCTTTTCACTACCCCTCTCCAGTATTTGTTATTTGTAAACTTTTTAATGTTGGCCATTCTGACCAGTGGGAAGGTGACCTATTGTAGTTTTAATTTGCAAGTCTCTAACAGTTAGTAATGATGAGTATGTTTTCTTGTGCCTATTGACCACCGGTATGCCTTCTTTGGAAAGATGTCCATTTATATCTTCTGCCACTTTTCTATTTTTTTAAATTGAGTTGTTTGTATATTTTGGAAAGTAAGTCCTTCTGGTTTCAGCAATTACAAATATTTTATCCCATTCTGTGGGTTGTTTTTTCATTTGATTTATAGTTTCCTTTTCTGTACAGAAGCCTGTAAATTTAATTAGATTCTATTTGTTTATTTTTACTTTTATAACAGTATTATCTTCTGTGAATGAAATTGAAACTATCCTAACAGCTCTCCAATGCTCTCGAACTTCTGGCCTTTGTGATTTGAGTGTACATTATGAAGGAAAGGAACTAAATTTAGAAAAGAGAAAGAGGAAAGGAAAGAAGAAAAAGTAATGTGGCAAGATTCCAGTGGAAACAAGAAGAGATAGCACATAGAATAGAGATGAAGTTTCTGTTCTTTGTGCACTGTTCTCAGAAATGGCTAGAAAACAGTAACAATGAGTTCAGAGGAGCAGTCGGTCAATACAATCTGACACATATGTTTCCAAAAGTCATCAGCTATCTTAGAAGAATCTAGTTTCTCTCAGAAAAGAGCAAGAGAGAGAAGGACAGAGACAAACAAGGAGAGAGGGATTTTAAGGCATTGACTTATCCAGTTATGGAGACTGGCAAATCTGCAGGACAGTTTGGCAGTCCAGAAAACCAGGCAAGAGTTGATATGGCAACTCAAGTTCAAAGGCAGACTGGGGAGGTCAAATTCTCTCTTATTTGGAACCTCAGTCTGTTTTCCTTTAGGCCTTCAATTTATTGGCTGAAGCCCATCCACATAATGGAGGGTAATATGCTTTACTAAAAGTCTACTGATTTAAATGTTATCCTTATTTAAAATATACCTCATAGCAGCATCCCGATTTGCACTTGACCAACTACCATGGCCTAATCAAGCTGACACATAAAATTGACCATCACACAAAACACTACAATAAATGTGACAGATTTATCTTGGAAAAAAAACACAAAATTTACTTTTAGAAGTAGATGTTGGAAAGGTTACAGCTTGAGAGTTATTGTGAAGTGGTGGAAGGAGGTTTACCTAACTGGCCAGAAAGGAGCAATGCCAGAGATGGGTGGATGTGGCTCATAACTCAATGGGGTAACTGAGTTGGCAGATGTTTGAGGTGTGTCTGTGCGTGCATTTGATTTATTTCAATGTGGCTCTATTCAACTCAGTGCAGCTTTCTATGCTTACTTAGTGTTTTTTATGCACGAAATCATGTACTAGGGAACCTAAAATTTGTTCTGCTTAAATTGTTTCTTAACGTGTCAATTGTGTTGGAACAAACTCTCACTTTAAAAACAAAAATAACTGCATTTAAATTTATGGTGATAGGTTGGGGGGAATGAATAGAATTATCAGGATTTATGCTACCATCAGTGTTCCTTGCAAAAGAGTCTAACTCCTTTGCTGAAAGAGAAAGTGATGGGCAGGAGAATCCAAAAATATATAGAGGTCTGCCTCAGGCACACTAGATACTGAGTAGGTAGTCAGTAAAGATTTATTGAATGACTGTGTAAACGAGTAAACAAAGGAATTCTTATAGTGAATAGAAATTGAAGTGATTTTTGCATTAGGAAGTAGAATTCTAAGTTGGCATTGATTGCTTACCTGAGTTAAAAAGATCATTGCATTGATCCAAGGTAGAAGATAATGAACATCCTGGCAAGACACAGAACTGATACACTGTATATATCTAAGGATAAGGAACTAAAGGAAGTAAGAAAGGAAATAAACTTAGGAGGAAGAATAACAGAGAGAAAGAAGTGGGCAGAGAGAGCATGAGAGGTGTGAAAACGAGAGGCATCCGGATGAGGACAAGAAGCTCCAGCGAGCTGAAGGATGCCCAGCTGAAAGCTTTTGAACCAGTGACCTGTAAGTGACATCACGGACTTACCCGTACTTCATAGCTCTGTCTCCAGTAGTGAGGTCCAACCCTTTGTTGGGGACTGTGGCCATTTATATGATTCCTGTTTTGGTCAGCTTTGTCTAGAAAATTGGGTGGAAGTGAGCCCATCATGGAAATGCTCCAGGTGAGAGGTGAGGAGGAAATTAGCATTTTCTATTTGCCACCCAAGTACCATGAAAATCATAAGCAATCAAATTAGGTTAATATAGCCAAGCTCTTCCTAACAATTTGAACTGTAAAACAGTGGAATGGGCTGCTACATTGCGAAGTATGATATGTACCTTCACCTAAGACCAGAGTACATATTAGTGTTGCCATTGCTTTTGTTGTTATTAGTTTTATTATCAATAAGATGTTGTCAAAAGTAGTCTTTAATTACTGGAGAGATCAGATTCTATGTTCCTTAAGAAAAAAGTGAAATCACCTCTGAATTTTATGTTTAATGGTCTTACTAAACAATTGAATCACAGAAAAACTTAAATAGTTTATTGAATTTAATTTGTCCTTACTTGCCCATATACATATATATACCTGACAGTTTGGTTACTTGGGCACAATTTATTATATATATGAAATCAAATTTAAGATAACATTTTCAGATTTCTACAGATTTCTGAAGAGCTGCATTTAAAGAACATCCACAATTATTAAACCTTTAGCAAGCACTGCTTTACTCCTCTATGGCTTACTTAGCATCAATAAATTCCACCTAACTGGATGATAGACCCCAGGTCTTATTATAATGTCACTTCCCCAAAATGTGAAGTTAAAAACAAAAACAAAAACAAAAAAAAACTCAATTTCACTTTGCTAGAAACTGTAACTTCAAACTTTAGAATCTATAAGAATCATATGGGACACTTAAGATTCAGAGTCCCTAGCCCTGGTACTGGAAATATATATATTTTTAGTAGATTTGGGATTAGAAGCAAGATTTGTGTCTGAATCCACAAATTGGAAGAACATGAGGAATTTTCCCCAACATTTCAGGCATTTACTAATGATCTACTCAAAATCTTAGGGATTGCCACTTGGGTCGCTTCCAGTTCTTGGCTATTGTGAGCTACTGCTGTGAACATTCTTGCACATGTATCCTTGTTCACTGTGTGCAGGTTTTCTGGAATCTAAGAGGCAAAATTGCTGGGTCCTAGAGGAAAACACCGGAGAAGGCAACGGCCACCCACTCCAGTACTCTTGCCTGGCAAATCGCATGGATGGAGGAGCCTGGTGGGCTGCAGTCCATGGGGTCGCTAGGAGTTGGACACAATTGAATGACTTCACTTTCACTTTCATTCATTGGAGAAGGAATGGCAACCCACTCCAGTGTTCTTGCCTGGAGAATCCCAGGGACAGGCGAGCCTGGTGGGCTGGCATCTGGGGTCGCACAGAGTCAGACACAACTGAAGCGACAGCAACAGCAGCAGCAACACTGTAGAGATTCCAATGCAGACAATTTGTGGGTCACAGTTTGAGAAATAGTGGCCTGGAATGACCAATCCTACCAGTTGATCAATTTGGTCATGTCAATATGACTGATTAATTTTTCATTCAATCAACTCCTTTGAACTGAAAGATATGTTAAATCAAATGACACTCTGGTTATAAGCATAAACATAACTTCATTGTATGGCATTAGATCAATATTTTAACTTTCCAGCAGCTCAGTTGCTGGATCTATAAAATTGTAACTATATTTCCTCACTATGTTGTTTAAAAGAACTATTAAAATATTATAAAACAAGTTTTAAATGTGAAGACTTAATGGCAGAATACTCTCAGTGTATTATGGAAATTAAATAATTAGTATGAGGGGAATTGATTTCAGTGCTATGTAGAAGTACATGTTTCTATGCTACAAGGAGTAGCTTGAATTCTGATATGATTTGATCTACTATTTTTATACTGCATATGCATTACTGGAAATAGGTCACAGCAGGAAGACAGATTAAGGCAGTTTAAAGGAAAATAGAAACTGTAGAAACTATAAAAAATAAATTTGCAATTACAATAAGAGAGCAGAGCTGTCTCTTTTTCTTTGTTTACTCAGCGGCCAATATAATCATTCTCAATTTCACATATGCGTTAACCCTTGCATCTCCTGACATCTTCTTTCACATTCCTAAAAGAAAGGCAGCATATTTCTTCTGGTTTTAATACTGGAGCAAAGTGTGTTTAGCACTATGAGCAAATGTGGGGCCAAATACGCCATGAATATTAAACTTAATAAAGCATAATCCCCTACTATTATAATTGAGGGTTAAGGCAAAAAATAAATAAATAAATAAAAGAGGAGGCAAAGAAGATAAAACAAGTAAATATGAGAGGATATGAGTGAATAAATATGAAAAAACATACAATATTTTAATGGATGACTATTAAAGTATAATCATGATTTACATTTCATCATTATTGATATTTTGATAGTTCAGACTTTAAATTTTGTATTAAAATTAACAATTGCTTACCACATAGCTCTTCCTTCATACCATTCCAGCCCCATTTTCTTTGTTATTCCTCTGATATACCCCTCAAGCTCTTGTCTCAAGATCCTTGAACTTGATCTTTCCCTTCCTATATCACACTTCTCCCAAATACCTACATGGTTCACTTTCATACTTTCATCAGATCCTTCTAAAATATCTCCACCTTCCTTGAACTCTCTCTCTCAAATCACGTCTCAGAATTTTTGGCAGGGGGTCCTGTGTTTTCTAAGGGAGCTTTGGTTTTCTTCAAAAGATTGTTCTAAGATAAATAAGGAAGAGTACTTCACCCATTAATGACAGTCTGCTTCATATTCTGAGGTTCCTAGAGGAAATTGGGTCAATCAGAGTTGGTGATGGACTGGGAGGCCTGGCGTGCTGTGAATCATTGAGTCGCAAAGAGTTGGACACGACTGAGCGACTGAACTGAACTGAATGTTGATGAAGGCCATCTACTAGAGAATGAGAAATGATGCAAATACATCAAGATAAGGCCTCGTGGTCACTATTGCTACTCTGGAAAACTCCTCCAGTCTGAACCAGGCAAGAATACTGGAGTNAATATTAAAAACAAGGGAAAAACAACAAATAACATACAGGGAATCTCCCATAAGTTTATCAGCTGATTTCTCAACAGAACCTCTACAAGCCAGAATGGAATGGCATGATATATTTAGAGAAATGAAAGGAAAGAGTCTATAACCAAAAATACTCTACCCAGCAAGACTTGTTCAGAGTTGATGGAGAAATCAAAACCTTTACAAACAAGCAAAAGTTAAGAGAATTCAGCACCACTATATCAGCTTTACAACAAATGCTAAAGGAACTTCTCTTGGCAGAAAACACAAGAGAAAGAAAAGACCTACACAAATGAAGCCCAAAACAACTAAGAAAATTGTAATAGGATAGTGTTAGTCACTCGGTTGGGTCTGACTCGTTGTGGCCCCATGGACTGTAGCCCACCAGGCGCTTCTGTCCATGGAATTCTCCAAGGAAGAAAGCTGGAGTGGGTGGCCGTTCCCTTCTTCATGGGATCTTTTCAACCCAGGGATGGAAACTGGGTCTCCTGCATTGCAGGCAGATTCTTTACCATCTGAGCTACCATACATATCATAACTACTTTAAATGGAAAATGCACCAACAAAAAGACATAGATTGGCTGGGCAGATGAAAATATGCATATATGCACTCCCAGTTACTACACCACTCTACTTACCCTCCAAATTGTATGTAATTATTTTATATTGTTAGGTTAATCATGTTTCCATTATGGCTTGCAATTGTAATTATCTTTATTTTCCTCTGGCTATCAATTATGAAAACTCATAAACAACTTTTACTATTGTGATTATGTAACTATCATTTGTTTAATATCATTGTATCATGACTGGTGAACAGAAGATAATAAAATTCTATATCACTAAAGCTACCATTTAATAGAAAAACCTGCAATTACATTTTTAAACTCCAGTTTCATATCAGAATTATCTTTAATTTTTTTGAAGAATGCAAATGCCTCATATTGCTTTTTCTCCCAAAGCTCCAGATGTAGTTCTAATGAGCCCCTATGTTTAAAAACAACTGGACTATATGATGATCTATTATCTAGCTTGTTTTAATCTTTATATTTCATATTCAGTGCTCCTATTTCAGTTAGTTTATGTTTTCCAGTTTCTTTGTCTCTTTTTTTTCTTTGATGTTCTTTCTCAAGCCTTTCTCGAGTGTAGTAGAAATTTTTGTATATATATCAGTATATATATAGTATGTATTATATGATTATATATTTTAGAAAACATAAATTTTTACCTAGCTAAAAAGTTTATGACATTTTGGTTCCACTTGTTTGACTTATTACATATAGAATGCTAGATTTCTAATTTATATTCAGCCAAAACTTTGATTAGTTTTATGTACTTTGGCATCTAGTATTATTGCTAAAAGTCTGGAAAGTTTATTATCTTTGTGATTTAAAAACTATTGAATAAGGCTTGAAACTTCTAATCCAATTCTTAGAATGTAAAGAAACATTATGTTGTAAAAAAAATACTGCAAAAATTAATCATTTTAATTAATTAATACTAAATTAATACTCATTTTGTTCAACTTTCACATAATTTAAGGCTAGTGTCCTTTATTTGTTTTCATACCTTATTCAAGATTCTACATTATTTTTAATTGCATTGATCAGTTTCAGCTGCATGCAAGAAATTCTGGTAAATTCTCTTTTCGTTTTTATTGTATTACAGATATTTCTATTTTCTTGTTGTGGCTTCTTAGATACATCCATAATTTTAAAATGAACATTTAGTTTCCAAATACATGAAGTATTTAAAGTATCTTTTATATTAATTTCTTATTTAAATGCTTTCTTCTTGCAATCACCCTCTGTGTTCTTTTGGTCCTCTAATTTTATTGTTAAAGCCTAACTTAGGCTTTCAATGACTAAGTCAAAGATCTCTCTTGGTAAATATCACATTGCATTTGAATGTGTGGGTTATTTTCAAATATCTTTTGATATTGATTTCTAACATAATTCCTCAGTGATAAGAGAACAGATTCTGCGTGATTTCAATACCTTTGGACTACCACTAGTTTTTTGCACCTAGTCTTATGTACCTGGATATGTTGCAATTTACAGTTTATAATCTGTGGTAACTTGAATAGAATTTGTATCTTGCTGTTGTATGAAAATTGTATAAATCTTAACTATGTTGAATTGGTTCATAGTGTTTTTCAGATCTACTATATCTTTCCACTTCTCTGTATATTAATTCTATTAATTTTTGAGAGTTGAATATTGAAACTCCAACTAAAAATCTTAATTTATCTACTTAAAAAATAATTGTAAAAAAAGGTAAAAAATAAAGTTGCTTCTCCTATAGACCCAACTATTTTAGCCACAGTGGTTGTACATATAGTGTGTTTCACAGACTGATGGTGCTTGATATTACTGTCTTGGACATTGCCAGTGCCTTCTTTTCTGTTTTACTAGCTCCAAGGATCAAGATCAATTCACAGTTATCAGCATTGGTTTTACACTCAGCATGGTCATCAGAAAACCACTTAATGGTCTTAAGTAGGAAAGAAATATGAACAGATAACTGAGAGACAAGATTCTCAGTAAAGTGGAAAGTTCAGTGATGGTGGGGAGATTGATACAAAGGTCCTACAGATCCACGTTACTCAGGATATGAATGAATGTGGCTCAGTTATGGATGTGCATTTGGTCTCCATATGCATGTGCTCAGAGGTCTCCACAAGTAATGCTACCAACTTTAAACTTAATCCAGGTCACCTCATATTTGCATTCTTCAGAGAATATCTACCACTTGTTTTCTTCTTTCTTGTATCTTTAATCCTACCTCACTATACTTGCCTCTCCAGGCTTAGCTCCAAACCAAAAACATGGCCTCCCCCCCTCCACCCAATTTGACCTGGGTGCTTTTATTCCCAGACAATTCTTTTTGGTACTGTTTTTTTTTTTTTGTCGTTGTTGTTGTTGTTATTTACCCTCAGTCTAGCTCACAAACATTCTTATAGGCCTTTCTCTCTGAAAAATGTAGTTAGACTAAGAAGAGAGGTGGTGACATCAGAATTAAGGCAATAGAAGTAGGAACGGAAAGAAGGAGATGTGTTGCTGCTTTCATACTGATGTACTGAAATGAATAAACCACAGTTAGAAAACAGATCTGGGGAAGAAGAGAACAAGGAGGATGTAAAATGACTCCCAGTATTCCAGTTCTGGTGTTTAATACACCATGGTGCCATTTTCTGAGACTAAAAATACAGAACAAAGAACAGGGCGAAGGTGGTTAGTTTAGTTTTGACCTATGACAATAAACAGGCTTACACAGTCTTCTCCCTTAGCTGTGATTATTCCTGTCACAGGATGTACTAAGAGCTATATATTTTCTGCAGGAGCACAGTTATTTTCAAGATAGACAAGAAATTTGCAAAAGAAACCCACTTGAGAGGACTATTCTTGACCCACTCTGTGCCCAGAATTTTGTTCCTTGAGGTAATCTAGTTATGTGCCTTTTATGAATCTATCTGTTCCTTGAACTTAGAAATATAGCAAGGTTATCCAAAGATAAATTATTCATTAGGCCTTTTATTTTCCCAAAAGCACCTTATGTAGGGCAAGAATGGTTTCCACTAAAACAATAATTCATGATGTGATATTTACTTGACTTTGATGTCTTTGTAGCACATCTCCTTAGAACCTATGACACTGACCTAAACAACCTTGCTTGAAATTGTGAGCAGCACTTGAATGACAGGAAACACTTTCTCTATATACTTTTCTCTCAGTGAAAGCAGCTTAATGATTTTGAGGGAAAACCAGATTTTTTTTCTCAAATCAATTTACCATGTTTTATTTATTAATTCAATAACTATTAATTAGGCACTTACCATGTTTCTTACCAAGCCCTAATTTTTATCAGTAACCCTTCTATTCTTCTATCTATTGTTTCTCTATTTTAATTAATCAATTCTTCCTCAGGCTCTCAATTCATTTTATGTGCTGCTTTGAATAGAGCATTGTGTGGCCTTTCCTTCTCCCTAGTGAGTGGTCTAGAACTTCCTTGGGAGCAGGGGCTCTAGCTTTTGAGATTCATGCAAAGTCATCAAGAATCTTCAGTTATAAGTCAAAGGCAGAAATACAAGTCAAATTATTTTAAGAAGAAACATAGAACAAGTAAGTAAATTTTGCCTCACCTAAAGTGAAGACCAACGTATATAAATTATTTTCTGTTATGGATAGATTTAAGTACGTGTGAAATTACATGACTCTATATCTTCATCTCGACTCTCTCTCTACCTGAATGATCTTAATTATTATGTATAAGATGCCAATAGAAAAATCAATCCATGGAATCCAGGGGGAGAAATATATTCTGGGCTAGGAGGTTTAGAGAAGTGTCAGGGATCAAGACATGCTTTGAATAATATTCTAGATGTTACTCTTACTTTAAAGTATCTATAATAAACTCAATTACCTTAAGGAATTGTATTGACTTATCTAAGAGGGAAATATCAGGGAGAATATGATTTCAGACACAGTTGCTTTTAAGATTCACACAAGATCAACAGAACTTTCTAATTTCTCAGCTCTGTTTCCTCCTACTTTTTGGTTTCATGTCTCCTTCTGCAAACAGATTTCCTCCATGTGGCTGGTGGAGGTTGCTATTCCCATCAGCCACAATTTCACATTCTACCAACTTAGCCCATGTGGAAAAGAAAGTGTCACTCTTATTTTCATATCTCAAGTTTTGGAAACATTCAGATTGGCCTTATTTTGGTCAGTCAGTCATTTCTGAACAAACCATGGTGTCTAAGACAATCCATGACTTGTTAAGCCTGAATTACATTCAACCTTGGGAACAAAAGAGTTAAGATGGGGAAAAACAAAACAAAACATTCCAAGGTCCCAAATCCACCAAATTGTGTGGCATATTTATAGAGAGAGAATAGTTGAATAGACTGTCCAAGTAGAATATTGGCATGCTCAAAATATTAAACAGTTCAATAAATATTTTTAAGTCTATCTTTGTCAGATATTATGCTAAGTGCTGAGACTAAGAAGATAAGTAAGAAGCAGTACCTACCTTGATGCAAAAAATTTATTCTCTATAGCTATAACTTAAAACATAATTATAGCACAACATGGCAAAACAAAAATAAATATATCCCATTGGGGATACCATGTGGGTACCTAATCCATGTGGCTGAGGCAAGACTATAGAGAAGTCAGATAAGACTTCTTGGAGAAAGTGATTTCTGACCTGAATTAGAAAAGCTGAATCAGAATTTGCTGGAAGACGACATGGAAATAGAAGAGGGTGTGTGGTTATACATAATAACACTATTGGTATAACTCCGCATGGTGTACGGGTAAGAGCAGCAGAGGAAAAGTCCTGGAAAAATAATCAGGGGACTAATATGTTGTTAGACTTTACCTCACAGGGAATGTATTAGGGGGAGAAGTGACTAGCCCAGACTGTTCTTTACAAATATCATTTTGACAATTCTGAAGAAAGAGAAGACAAAAAGAAAAAAAACAATTGGATAAAAATTACAGTACCCCAAGCCAGAGAAGAAAGCCTGAGATAGTATGAATGCAGTAGAAATGGAAAAAACAAAATTAGGAAGATATTTACAGGAACAAATTGACAGGACCGAAGGACAGGGAAGCCTTGTAAATCACAGTCCATGGAGTTGCAAAGAGTTGGACATGACTGAGCAACTGAACAAGACAAGACTGATTTCCTGGATATGAGAAATGAGGGAGAAGAACCAAAAATATCTTCCAGAGTACCAACCAAAAATATTGGGTGGCTATTGGAGGAATAACCAGGTAAAGTGTGATGAGTTTGATGCATTGTAGACCATCTAGGTAGAACTAAATATTCAGCCTGATTTTGGATGAGTCTGAATTGAGGGTAAAATCTCAGTTGGAAATACAGAAATATGACTTACCATTATGTAAAAAATGAGTGAGTTTACTCAGGGAGGGAGAGCCTGTATAGTGGGTCAAAGATGGATTGAGGAAAGAGGAATAGTATCATTAAAGGTATGGATAGAAGACATCTATCCTATGCATAGATGTAGGATGAGTTGGAGGACACATTAAAAACAATAGCAACAACTGAAGAATGCAGTATCAAAAGACCATAGAATAGAAGATTTGAAGTGAGAGTAGTTAGTAAGAAAGTAAGCAGAGAGATCCATGAAATAAGAATCATACAATGTTTGACGATTAGAATTAGAAAACCCTATTAAAGCCCCATTGAGGTTATTTTGAGGCTAAGAATATATAGAGATTCTTCTGTTTAGAGCTGTGTGATTTTCTAGCAGTACTTAACCACCTTGATTGCAATTTTGCTGGGAAGATGAAAAAATAAAACAAAAAGGATACATACTACTGCTACTATNTGACTAGTTTTCTGTGAGAATGGTTTCAGTGTGTCTGCCCTCTGATGCCCTCTTGCAACACCTACCATCTTACTTGGGTTTCATTTACCTTGGGTGTGGGGTATCTCTTTATGGCTGCTCCAGCAAATCAGAGCTGCTGTTCCTTACCTTGGATGAGGGATATTTCCCTACTGCCACTGTTCCTGACCTTCAATGTGGGATAGCTCCTGTAGGCCTTCCTGCGCCTGCGCAGCCACCGCTCCTCGGGTTGCTCCTCCCGGCCGCTGACCCTGGCCTCGGGTGTGAGGTGGCTCCTCCTAGCTGCTGCCCCTGGCCTCGGGCTCAGGGTGGCTCCTCCTAGCTGCCACCCCTGGCCTCAGGCTCAGGGTGGCTCCTCAGGGTCACCACCCNTGCTCCTCGGATTGCTCCTCCCGGCCGCTGGCCCTGGCCTCGGGTGTGAGGTGGCTCCTCCTAGCTGCTGCCCCTGGCCTCGGGCTCAGGGTGGCTCCTCCTAGCTGCCGCCCCTGGCCTCGGGCTCAGGGTGGCTCCTCAGGGTCACCACCCTTGACCTCGGACGCAGGGTGTCTCCTCCCAGCCGCCGCTAACCTCGGACTTGGCGTAGGTCCTCTCGGCCCTGCTTATTTTACCTCCCGGCTCTCACCACCAGCCCCGGCTATTTGAGTTTCAGATTCAGAACACCTTAGATGAAAGTGGCCCAGGGCATGCAGAGAAGTGAAGTCACTGAATTTANAGGTCCTCTCGGCCCTGCTTATTTTACCTCCCGGCTCTCACCACCAGCCCCGGCTATTTGAGTTTCAGATTCAGAACACCTTAGATGAAAGTGGCCCAGGGCATGCAGAGAAGTGAAGTCACTGAATTTAAGAAGCTGTAGAAATCTAAATGTGAGTTTATCCAATTGTGTATACATAGAAATATAAATACTTTTGAGAGAGAGCAAAAAAGGTCTACTAGATTGTGAAAGTGAAGTCGCTCAGTCATGTCCAACTCTCTGCAACCCCATGGGCTGTAGCCTACCAGGCTCCTCCTTCCATGGAATTTTCCAGGCAAGAGTACTAGAGTAGGTTGCTGTTTCCTTCTCCAGGGGATCTTCCTGACCCAGGAATTGAACCCAGGTCTTCCGCATTGCAGGTAGACACTTTACTGTCTGAGCCACCAGGGAAGCTCGCTAGAGCTGGTTGCAAAGTCTTTGATAAATGAAGAGAAGAGAAGAAATTTTGTTGGATAATGGCAGAAAGAAAGAGACCACATGGAGGACTTAGAATCCCCAAAGGTTTTTTTTTTTTTTTTTCTGTTTTGTGTACTGCAGTTGAAAAAGTAATCAGAAGAAAAGGTTTATGCACAAGAGCCACTGGGGGGAAAAAGGTGAAATAATAAAGTAAAGATCTGATCTATTTAGTGTCAAATTCATATNTTTTTTTTTTTTTTTTTCCTGTTTTGTGTACTGCAGTTGAAAAAGTAATCAGAAGAAAAGGTTTATGCACAAGAGCCACTGGGGGGAAAAAGGTGAAATAATAAAGTAAAGATCTGATCTATTTAGTGTCAAATTCATATGAGAGATGTTGAACCTGATTCTTCAAGTGATACTACATTTGGATTCATTTTCCCACTTCTGAGATTAATGTGGGAGGAAAAAAACCTCTCTGCTACTACTCCAAAGATTTTACAGACAAAGAGGGTAAAATGAATTCTTAAAATCAGGTTTTTAGATCATTCATTGACTGTTTAATTAAACTTCAACAAATATTTATTGAGCAATTGCTGTATATAAGAAAAGTGTGTGCTTGATACTGTGTAAGTTTCACATTTGCAGCTTGATTTCATCACAATTTTTCCCTTCTGAATTGCTAAATAGCCTTGGACCTTTCTCAAATATCAAATGCAATAAACATCAAAACTTGCTTTCTGTTTAGGAATATAGGTTAAAGGGTAAACCCTAGTAGAATTATGGTGCCATGGTATTTTAAAACATTTTCATGTGAAATAAACCTTATATTAAACAAACTATTTTCAACATCATTTCTTTGCCATATATAATTTGTAGTTTCAGGAAATTATATGATTTTATGTAGCTTAAAATGACCTGTTCTTTCCTAACTTTTTGTCTTATTCTCTTTTGATAAGTTGTTTGAATATCTTTTGTTAAATATATGTAGTAACAAATTTGGCATTTAGGAGAAATTTTCTGCCTTTATCTTCCAGTAAAGGAAGATTAAAATAGTATGCTAGATATATTCTATTTTGTGGATTAAATAAAATAGAAACTGCTAGTGTATTTTCATCTCTTGGAATACTTATATGGCATACTGATTGAAATGGAAAATTAACAGAATTATTAGTCTTAAATATTAACATACATCTTTAGCAAAGAAAACAATCTGTGCAACAGTTTATTATTTTGGCTGTTCTTTTCCCAGCAGGTATATTCACAGCCAACGTTGCTCTGAAAACTATGTCAAGAGACCAATAGACTCAGATGTTGTAAGTGTTTCCTCATCATTTGCACTTAGGGAATTTGTAAATTTAACATTGCATGCATTAGTTATGGAGGAATTTCCATCACAAATATTTAGGTTTCTGTAATAAGTCAAGCACTATTTTAGGCACTGTGATTATGAAAATGAAGCTAAGTACCCTGTCTTTGTAAAACTGCCATTCTAGTTGATGGAGGAAAAACAACAAACATATAGATAAATTCTTTGTACTATGAGAAAGATGAAGGAATATAATATAACAGAGCATGGTTGTGGATGCTATTAGGAGGAGCTTTACTGAGAAGGTGACATTTGAGTTTAGAACTTAATGTTGACCTAGAATGAGCAATGTGTAGTTTTGGAGAGAAGCACTATGTACAGAAGTACAAGGTCCCTGAGATGAGAATAAATTCAGTAAGTCTGAAAGACAATAGGTGAATAAATATAGCCCAGCATAACTTGACTAGGAAAAAAAAAAAAAAAGAGGGGGGAGAGAATGGAAAGATTTGTGATCAAATGGAAAGATTTGTGAGAGATAGGGAAAAATAGTGTAGGAGCCTCTAGGCTATGTAATCAGTTTCAGTTTTATTCTAAGTAAAATAGGAAATCCATTGTTAATCTGTATCATGTCAATTTGCTTCTTAAACCAGCCATGAGGACCTTTGAGGCATAGAAGTTCTTCTTTCCTCAACACAGCATCATTGTTGTCGATGTTCAGTCACTAAGTAATGTCTTAACTATTTGCCACTTCATGGGCTCCAGAACGCCAGGCCTCCCTGTCCCTCACTATCTCTTGGAGTTTGTTCAAGTTCATGTCCATTGAGTTGGTGATGCCATCCAACCACCTCATCCTCTGCCACCTTCTTCAGCTTTTGCCTTCAATCTTTCCTAGCATCAGTGTCTTTTCCAGTGAGTCAGCTCTTCGTATCAGGTGGCCAGAGAATTGGATCTCCTACTGCAGTATCAGTCCTTCCAATCAATATTCAGGATTGATTTCCTTTAGAATTGACTGATTTGATCTCCTTGTAGTCCAAGGGATTCTCAAGAGTCTTCTCCAGCACAACAATTTGAAAGCATCAGTTCTTTGGTGCTCAACCTTCTTTATGGTCCAGCTTTTACATCCATGCATTGCTACTGGAAAGTCTGTAGCTTTGACCCTAAGGACGTTTATTGGCAAAGTGATGTCTCTGTTTTTCAATACAATGTCTATATTTGTTATAGCTTTCTTTCGAAGAAGCAAGCATCTTCTAATTTCATGGCTGCACTCACCATCTGCTTCCACTTTTTCCCCTTCTATTTACCATGAAGTGATGGGACTGGATGCCATAACCTTCAGTTTTTGAATGTTGAGTTTCAAGCCAGCTTTTTCACTCTCTTCTTTTACCCTCAGCAAGATGCTCTTCAGTTCCACTTTTATTTTTACCACTACAGTGGTATCATCTGCATATCTGAGGTTGTTGAGATTTCTCCTGAAAACCTTGATTCCAAGATGCCAAACTCATCCAGCTTAGCATTTCACATTATGTACTCTGCATAGAAGTTAAATAAGAAGGGTAAAAATATACAGCCTTGTCTTACTCCGTTCTCAATTTTTAACAACTCAGTTGTTTCATGTAAGATTCTAATTGTTGCTTCTTTACCTAGGCACGTGTTTCTCAGAAGACAGATAAGATAGTCTAATATTCCCATGTCTTTCAGAATTTTCCAAACTTTGTTGTGATTCACAAAATCAACTGTTTTTGCTTAGTCAGTGAATCAGAAGTTGATATTTTCTGCAATTCTCTTGCTTTTTCTATGATCCAACATATGTTGGAAATTTGATCTCTGTTTCGTCTGCCCTTTTTTTTTTTTTTTTTTTGGCTCATATAGCTTTTTTTACACATAGGGATGAATACAGAGTCACGTGGGGGTCAGCAGTCCTGACCTTTATCAAAATCAGGTGCTTTACATAAAAAAAGGTCTTAGGGGTTTTACATCATCTTCTGGCCATGAGGCCTGCTGACGTTTATGACCTTTTCTTTCTGATAACCAAAAAACTTATTTTTTCCAAGGATGTTTTAAACCTATACCTGGTACATCTGAAAGTTCTCAATTCAAATACTACTGAAGCCTATTGTTCAGTTGTCAAGTCATATCCAACTCTGTGACCTGTGGACTGCAACATGCCAGGCCTCCTTGTCCCTCACTGTCTCTTAGAGTTTGCTCAAGATCATATCCATTGAAAGAGTGATGCCATCCAACCTTCTCATCCTCTGTCACCCTCTTCTCCTTCTGCCTTCAATTTTTCCAGCATCAGGGCCTTTTCCAATGAGTTGACCCTTTGCATCAGATGGCCAAAGTATTGGAGCTTCAGCTTCAGCATCAGTTGCTCCAACGGAAATACAGGTTGACTCCCTTTAGGACTGACTGGTTTGATCTCCTTGTTGTCCATGTGACTCTCAATAAATGGGGTTCCATGGTGGTGCTAGTGGTAAAGAAACCACCTGCCAAAGCAGGAGACTTAAGAGACTTGGGTTCGATCCCTGGGTTGGGAAGATGTCCTGAAGGAGGGCAAGTTAACCCACTCCAGGATTCTTGCTTAGAGAATACCATGAACAGAGGAGCTTGGAGGGTACAGTCCATAGGATTGCAGAGAGTCAGACAGGACTGAAGTGACTTAGCACACACCCATGCATACAGAGTCATTAATAGCCAGTGGGACTCCTCAAACTCTTGACAGAATTCACTGCTGAAGACTAGCTTGAAGGATTTTGAGCATAACCTTACTAGCATGGAAAGTGAGTGAATGCTAGTAAAGTCTGGTTGCTTGAACATGTTTTAGTACTGCCCTTCTTTGGGATTGGGATAAACACTGACTTTTTCCAATCCTGTAGCCACTGCTGGTTTCCTAGCATATTAAGTGCACCACTTTGGAATTCACCTCCGCCAGCCTTAGTCATAGTGGTCCATTTTGTCTGATATAACTTTCTCTTTATCCCTTATTTGATTCAGTCTGAATATGAAAGATCATATATTAAGTTAAGAAATTTAGCATTCTATGTATGGGAAGATGCAAGCTTCTGAGCTCACTGAATTCATTCATTTCATATGTACCTCAGATGTCTGGGGATAATCCTGTGTCCTTATTCACTTTGCTTCTAGCATTCCCCAGCTCCTCAGCAAACACTCTGTGGGGACCAGTGGCAGCATCCACTGGATTGAAGCTTTGGGAGCCCTCATTCAAATTTGGAGGTCAATTGACGGCTATGACATTTATTTTTTATTGATATGGCAGGAGGTATTTTCATTTCACAGGTTCAATTTAATAATGGCTGATCTACCATGAACACCCTATTGCCAAATTCAGACTTAAATTGAAGAAAGTAGGGAAAACCACCAGATCATTCAGGTATGACCTAAATCAAATTCCCTATGATTATACAATGGAAATGAGAAATAGATTTAAGGGACTAGATCTGATAGATAGAGTGCCTGATGAACTATGGAATAAAGTTCTTGACATTGTACAGGAGACAGGGATCAAAAGCATCCCCATGGAAAAGAAATGCAAAAAATTAAAATAGCTGTCTGGGGAGCCATTACAAATAGCTGTGACAAGAAGAGAAGTGAAAAGCAAGGGAGAAAAGGAAAGATATAAGCATCTGAATGCAGAGTTCCAAAGAATAGCAAGGAGAGATAAGAAAGCCTTCCTCAGAGATCAATGCAAAGAAATAGAAGAAAACAACAGAATGGGAAAGACTAGGGATCCCTTCAAGAAAATGAGAGATACCAAGGGAACGTTTCATGCAAAGATGGGTTCGATAAAGGACAGAAACGGTATGGATCTAACAGAAGCAGAAGATATTAAGAAGAGGTGGCAAGAATAAACAAAGGAACTGTACAAAAAAGATCTTCACAACCAAGATAATCACAATAGTGTGATCACTCACCTAGAGCCAGACATCCTGGAATGTGAAGTCAGTTGGGCCTTAGAAAGCATCACTATGAACAAAGCTAGTGGAAGTGATGGAATTCCAGTGGAGCTATTTCAAATTCTGAAAGATGATGTTGTGAAAGTGCTGCACTCAATATGCCAGCAAATTTGGAAAACTCAGCAGTGGTCACAGGACTGGAAAAGGTCAGTTTTCATTCCAATCGAAAAGAAAGGCAATGCCAAAGAATGCTCAAACCACTGCACAATTGCACTCATCTCACATGCTAGTAAAGCAATGCTCAAAATTCTCCAAGCCAGGCTTCAGCAGTACATGAACCGTGAACTTCCAGATGTTCAAGCTGGTTTTCAGAAAAGCCAGAGGTAATTATTGATATGCCTATGGTTTTGGAGTAACTTTGGACAGCCTGTATATTGGAGCTCAGGGCTGTGTTCCTGTGTTGCTGGAGAATTTGTGAGGTGTGTCATGCTCTGGAACTTGTTGGCCTTTGGGTGGTCCTTGGTTTCAGTGTAGGTATGGAGGCGTATATCCATACGTTTCATAGTATATGAAACGAGTTGCCAGCCCAGGTTCAATGCATGATACTGGATACTGGGGCTGGTGCACTGGGACGACCCAGAGGGATGGTACGGGGAGGGAGGAGGGAGGGAGGTTCAGGATGGGGAACACGTGTATACCTGTGGTGGATACATGCTGATGTATGACAAAACCAATACAATATTGTAAAGTAATTAACCTCTAATTAAAATAAAAAAAAATTTTTTTAAAAGAAAACGCAGAGGAACCAGAGATCAAATTGCCAACATCCACTGGATCATGGAAAAAGCAAGAGAATTCCAGAAAAACATCTATTTCTGCTTTATTGACTATGCCAAAGCCTTTGACTCTGTGGATCACAATAAACTGTGGAAAATTCTGAAAGAGATGGGAATACCAGACCACCTGACCTGCCT
>SJYV01049418.1:1451673-1491841 GCA_006410875.1 Neotragus pygmaeus | reverse complement strand
GCTTTCCATGACCACTCTTCGAGTGCCACACTCTCGGTGGCATGATACAACCTCAATCTCTGGCCGGAGAAACTGAAACCCTGCCTCAGGCTGCTGAAATCTGAGGCCACAAAGGATCAAGCTCTTCTCCAGGACACTGGCTGAAGCAGTCCCTTTATGAAGGACATGCCAGTTCTCAGGTCTGAAGACAAAAATCAAGAGAGCTTGTGGTAACTCTGAAACCTCTTAACCTTCTGCTAGAAAGTAGCTTAGTCATCTCTGCTCATGTTCATTGACCTAAGCATGTCATGTGACCAAGTCCAAATTCAATAGCGTGAGATATTGTTTCACAGAAAAGAGATAAGCATTATTTTGCAAGCAATATACAATCAGATAGATGAACTAAGTTTGACCTGCCCTGTTTAGTATTACTTAAAACTATTTTCCTTACAGTCAGAGTTACTCTTCAGAGTTCATTCAAGGTTACACACAGCTAGAGCAAATTGAAATAACAAAACCTGACATTTGAATTTTTTTAAAAATTTCAAGACTAAAAGAAATTTATGCATGTTATTTTATTGGTCCATTAGGTAAGATCATATATATCATATAGGAAAGGAAGGAAGTTTCGAATGTTACCTACCAAGGACTCACTGACAGAGACAATACTATGGTATCAACTTTGGAGAAAAGAAAAAGAAAAAGGAGACAGGAGGCANAAAAATTTCAAGACTAAAAGAAATTTATGCATGTTATTTTATTGGTCCATTAGGTAAGATCATATATATCATATAGGAAAGGAAGGAAGTTTCGAATGTTACCTACCAAGGACTCACTGACAGAGACAATACTATGGTATCAACTTTGGAGAAAAGAAAAAGAAAAAGGAGACAGGAGGCACTGTTCAAATCTGTCTCCCTACTGTGGTGTTTGGTGAACTTTTATAAGTTATGAGTTGACATGTGGAAGTACCGATGAGGAAGGTTTCAACTGGAGGGGTTTGGAACCTGGCCATTTTAGTCGTTACTGTTCAATTACTGAGTTATGCCCAACTCTCTGTTACCCCATTGACTGCAGGATGCCAGGCTTCCTTGTCCTTCACTATCTTGTGGAGTTTGTTCGAACTTACGTCAAGTTAGTAAAGTCATCCAATTCTCTTTCTCTGTCACACCCTTCTCCTGCCCTCAATCTTTCCCAGCATCAGGGTCTTTTCCAATGCGTTGGCTCTTCATATACTTTGAAAAGCTTCAGCCAAAAGTATTGAAGCTTCAGCTTCAGCATCAGTCCTTCCAATGAATATTCAGGGTTGATTTCCTTTAGGATTGACTGGTTTGATCTCCTTTCAGTCCAAGGGACTCTCAAGAGTCTTCTCCAGCACCATAGTTCAAAAACATGAATTCTTTGGCACTCAGCCTTCTTTATGGTCCAACTGTCACATTTGTACATGCCTACTGGAAAAACAACAACTTTTACTATACAGACCTTTGTTGGCAAAGTAATGTCACTGCTTTTTATATGATATCTAGGTGTGTCATCACTTTCCTTCCAAGGGGCAAGTGTCTTCTGATTTCACAGCTACAGGCACCATCCACAGTGATTTTTAATTTTGGTCATTATAGTAAGACAAGATGAAAAAGCATGTTAACACTGTATCTTCCTGGACAATGGGAACTTTGCTTCTGAAAGGGTTCAGGTGTTAAAGTTCTGGTCATGTCTGAGTTCTTTGGTTCCATGGAGCAGGAGAAGAAACTTTAATTCCAGATGTTATTTAAAGTCAAAATTTTCTCCTCTGCATATTCTTCACCTGAATAACTTGCCATTTTGTTTTGTTTTGTTTTCTGAAAAATAGTTCCGTATCTTGTTAGAGAAAGGACAGGGACATTTGGGTCTGGTTCTTGAGTGTCAACTACAAATTGGCACTTGTCATTGGGCTTTCCTGTAGCTCAGTTGGTAAAGAATACACCTTCAATGCAAGAGGCCCTGGTTTGATTCCTGGGTTGGGAAGATCCACTGAAGAAGGGATAGGCTACCCACTCCAGTATTCTTGGGCTGACCCTGTGGCTCAGATGGTAAAGAATCCACCTGCAATGTGGGAGACCTGGGTTCAATCCCTGGGTTGGGCAGATCCCCTGGAGAAGGGAAAGCCTACCCATTCACTGGAGTGGCCTGGATAATTCCATGAGCAAATTTCACTCACTTCACTTCATGGGTCCTTGCCTTCTCCCTCTATAAGGATTAAATCAAGTGCTGTAGCTGCTGACCTTAATGCCCCCTGGAAAGGATTTCAGGGTGGAGAGCAGAAAAGGGACACTCTATGCTGGGTAAAAAAGCTGACAGGACACATCTTCAATTAGTTAGATATTCTCCAGAACCAATTATATTAGCCCAATTATTGTGTCTCCACATATCTCGAACAGCACTAAAATCCCTCAGAGTAATGACTGTGTTTTGTGACTAGTAAAAAGCTTCATTCACCAGACTAGCAGAAAAGTTCTGGGAAAAGTATGTGCTTGAGTGCATGTACTCTGCCTTTACCAAAATCACATATATACTCTTCTCCCCTTCATAATTAGAACAGTCTCTCAAAGCTGTCTGAGGTACCATCTCCTCGGCTGCAGTCCTATTTTGTCCCAGTTCAGTCACTCAGTTGTTTCTGACTCTGCAACCTCATAGACTGCAGTACCCCAGGCTTCCCTATCCATCACCAACTCCTGGAGTTCACTCAAACTCATGTCCATAGAGTCAGTGATGCCATCCAGCCATCTCATTCTCTGTCGTCCCCTTCTCCTCCTGCCTTCAATCTTTCCCAGCATCAGGGTCTTTTCCAACGAGTCAGTTCTTTGCATCAGGTAGCCAAAGTATTGCCACCAAATAAAATTTAATTCACAACTTTCACCTTATGCAATTATTTTAAGCCAACAGAAGTTACAACAGTGGGTTAATGACTTACTCTTTGTGGTATTGCTAGTTAGAGGGAGACTTAGGATCTAAATATAGGTATGTTTGACAACAGGGATTATGCCTTTTAGCCTCTGTGTAACCATACCTGTCAAAGTCTCTTGTCCAAAATGAATTCCAGTTGGGAAACCACTGTAAAAATAGCTATGATGTGGGTAATGTTGATAAAACATTCCATAACAACTGATATTACAATCTGGATATGTCCATAAATCCTGAAACAAAGAAGAAAGAATGAATGGAATTTTGGTTTAAATTACATATTTATAGAAGTCCTACTCTTTGGAAAATTTTAAATATATGTTAAGTAGCCATAGCTTTTAACTTCAACCTATCTGTAGTTATCAGTATTGTATTTGTCAGTGTTGTATTTGAGCCAAGAAAGAAAGAAAAGAGAGATGTTGAATTACTTAACGGCAAAAATTATTCAATAAAATTGACAATTTCGTATTTCTTTTTGGTCACTTACTGCCTGAAGCATATGCTTCTACATTTAAAGTTTGTATTTCTTGATATAAAGTAATTGTTTAATTAATCAAGTAGCTGCTTTAAAGAGACAGCATAATCTGTTTTGATTCTTTTATTCCTGGGGAAAATCTTGGATAAATGGCATTTCCACTGCTCTCAATTTATATTTGTGTATTTCAGTCTATTCTAAGTGAAAGCAAACACTTAAATGCACCATCAAATTGAAGATGGGCCCTCAGGAAAAGTGGGCTCATTTGCATGCAGCTTATAGTGCTTTTTGTAAAAATATGTTTGACTTTGCACTTTTCCTTAGTAGCAAATGGGAACAGAATAAGTGTAGTGTGCAGAATTTAGTTGACAACTTAAAAACCTTAATAGCATTTGGTATTTTTTATGTCATATATTCCTAACAATGCAAATTTTATACAAGAGTAAAATCTCTAGTATTTTAAAGAAAGACATTTGCATGATTTTATATTGGAAAAAGTTCATGTGACATTCAAAATATAGCAAAGATATTAAAAATATATATATAGCCCACTTATTTAGTTCTCATTCAATTAAATGTAAGTAAAAATTGATTATTGAGAAATGTGTACACAAAAGTGGAAACAACAGATTTTTCTAAAGAAGGGTAACTAATCTATTTGATGGAAAATTACTTAAGGATCCCACAAGAAAAAAAAATTTTTTTCTTTGTTAAAAAAGAACCTATAAACCATTTTTATAAAGTCAGAACAAAGAACTTTTTAAAAAATGTAAGTACTATTACAACGAACTTCAGCTTTCTGTCATGAAATATTTAAAAGAGTAAGTCTAAGCACACTATACATTTCAGTCCATAGTATATGCTTTAAAGACACTGACATGAAATCGCATATGGGATTAAATGTAAATGTGTCTTTATTATCTTAATTGCATCAGACATCACTATGCAGTGGGCATTTTGACCTGCCTATGAGAGCACTGGAATCAGTGAAAGTATCATTGGAGTACCTGGAAAGCCATCATAGGTGCTGAAACTCAGTAGCCTTGTCAGAGTTTTCACAGAATCTATTTGGGCAATGACTTTGTATCCTCTCACCTGAAAGTTGTCTGCAATCACATACATATATAATTCTTGGCTTCCTGAAGAAGATATCTCTCATTTTGTGGACAGATGATCACTGATTTTGGAGTTGATCACTGGGAGGCACAAAAGCAACTTTGTTTTTCAGAGACACTTTAGTCCCTTTCTGAATTGGAAGTGGGAAAGGAGCAGTCTTAGTGGCTTGTTCATAACTAATAAAATAGTCTTGATTTTGGACAGTTTCTTGCAACTTTCATCGATTCTAATTTCCCTTTCAACAACTCTCTTTTACTATCAAAATTTGCTGGTAGCATGCCTACATTTGAACATTTTATTATCTGGGTTTGCACAGATAAGTCTTCTCAAAGGAACTACAGTAGCCTGCCTCAAGCTTATTTATCCTACCTCTCTTTCACTGAGTGAATTTACAATGATTCTACTGTTACCATATTTGACCTCAATAGAAGTAACTGACATAAGGAAGTATTTTGAAACATCTCAAGTAGTTGCCGTAATATGTCCCAGAGTTAGCAACTTTTGGTTATGGGGAAAAAACAAACAAACAAACAACTATTTCAGACCACCTGACCTGCCTCTTGAGAAACCTATATGCATGTCAGGGAGCAACAGTTAGAACTGGACATAGAACAACAGACTGGTTCCAAATAGGAAAGGAGTACATCAAGGCTGCATATTGTCACCCTGCTTATTTAACTTATATGCAAAATACATCATGCAGAGAAGGTGATGGCACCCCACTCCAGTACTCTTGCCAGGAAAATCGCATGGATGGAGGAGCCTGGTGGGCTGCAGTCCATGGAGTCGCGAAAATTCAGACACAACCGAGCGACTTCACTTTCACTTTTCAGTTTCATTTGTTGGAGAAGGAAATGGCAACCCACTCCAGTGTTCTTGCCTGGAGAATCCCAGGGACNAATGTACTCTGCATATAAGTTAAATAAGCAGGATGACAATATACAGCCTTGACGTACTCCTTTCCCAATTCAGAACCAGTGTGTTGTTCCATGTCCAGTTCTAACTGTTGCTTCTTGACCTGTAGACAGATTTCTCAGGAGGAAGGTCAGGTGGTCTGGTATACTATACTTCAGTTTTAAAGAACGCATGGTCTACCCTGAACCAGTTAGAAATGGGTATATAACACAGAAAATGCAGGTTTGGCAAATGTTCTCTTCACAGCAATCCTTCTCAAGTCTAAACATGACTTGAAAAATTTTAACAAGATTGATTTTTTACTTTCCCCTTAATCCCATCCTGTTCTTTCTCCCCATTGTTTATAAACGTAAATAGGTTAGAATTGTGTGTTGATCTGTACCTATTGTGACCGACCAACAGCAGTCGCTGGGGTTGCCAACTGGCCTGCATTTGTTAACAGATTATTTCTACTTGTGTGAGTTCTGTCTGGCTCCTGTGTCTGCAAAGGCTTATGCTGACTTTATAACCTGCCACAAAGTGATGAGCTGATCTCTAGTCCTCACTTTCCTCTCTCTTCTTTCCCTTTCCTGCTTTTGATGTAGATTCTCTATTAGACGCAGGGGACATAAAGCAGGTTTTCACCTCTGCCTGGAAGGAAGCACAAGAGGAGCAAAAAGGAAGGCGGCAGAAATATTCAGAACTTGAAAATCTTTTCCCTACCTCCAAGATGAGGATAAATGTCCCCCAAAGATTACCTGAGATCCACGTGCAGACAGCTCTTCCCTCAAAGGATTCTCCTGACACCCCAGTGGTTGTTTGTTTTCCTTTCACCTTCTTTTAATGGAGTATGATTCTCCGTGTATGCAGAAAGTGAAAGTCGCTCAGTCGTGTCTCTTTGCAACCCTATGGATTACACAGTCCATGGAATTCTCCAGGCCAGAATACGGGAGTGGGTAGCCTTTCACTTCTCCAGGGGATCTTCCCAACCCAGGGATCGAACGCAGGTCTCCTGCACTGCAGGGGGATTCTTTACCAGCTGAGCCTCAAGGGAAGCCCCAGTGTATGTAGCCATCTTCCCAAATAAGACTACTGCTTTGCATTTGTTAATGACATCTTTGTAAGATAAAACCCATCCAATTTGTATTTCAACATTTCCAATGTTTGCTATATGGTGGTAATTACACCTGAACTTTCCTACCACTAAAAATTTCCCCAACTTTCCTTAGATTGGTAGCTCTCATCTTCCCGAATAACTTTTCCAGCAACAGAAGTGCATATGAGTGGCTGATGTTAACCAAACCGGAGGCCACTTGAGAATGCCACTAAAAGAATAGCGGCTGAAGGTTATAAATAGGTGACACTATTTATAAAGCATCAACAAAATGCTTCATGAAGTGAAACATAAAGCCCACGCAGTCATATTGTTAAAGACCTGTCCCCGTGTCTAATATCTACATAAACAGCAGCATGAACATAGTCTCATGAGCTGCTTTGTTTGGTCTCAAGCTCATCACAGGCACAACTGAGGAAACTTCCTACAAAATGCTGGTCTGCCTTAAACAACAACAACAACAACAACAAAACAATTTCTGGGGTGTTGAAGACTTACAAAGTGAGCAAATAGAGTATCACAAAGCAGAGTTCAAAAGAATCCCAATTACTGAACAGTCAGGAATGATTATATATTGCAATACTTAAGTTTAGACCAATAACATTTTGTTAACAAGAACATTCAATTCTTAGCCTCAACCTCACCTGGCACTTGTTGCTACTGAAAGATTAAGGTTATCTCTCTGTGTAAGTAACCCACGTTTATGTCCAAAATTAGACTGTAAAGTGGGAGCCTTCTTGGCTAGAATAAAATGGTTTTTAACGTCAATTTATAAGTACTCTGAAAATGCAAGTCCCTTTCCCTCAGCTGAATGACTAATGCATAACAAGATTTTGTGATATCCAAACCATTGACTGTCAGAAAGATTTAAGCTCAAATCAACATGCATTTATTCTATGGTACAGCAATATGGAAGGCTGATAGCATGAATATTTTACAGTAATGTTTCAATATTAAAATCCCTATATTGAGATTCTGGAGTAACATGCAAATTATATTTAACCATCAAAAAAATTCACTGAAGTACTTATTAGGGTATCAGTAATAATAGTCATTAAAATTTTATGATCACTTAAAAGAACACTAAATAAAGACAGTTTAGCAAATGCCCTATTTACATATTTTAACAAGACTTACATAGTAATATCAAAATCACATTGAATTTGAGAGTAAAATTAAACTTGCCCTTAAAAGAACAGATACATTATGATCTACTCTAATNCTCAGTCATGTCCAACTCTTTGCAACCCCATGAATTGCAGCACGCCAGGCCTTCCTGTTCATCACCATCTCTCGGAGTTCACTCAGACTCATGTCCATCAAGTCCATGATGCCATCCAGCCATCTCACTCTTGGTCCTCCCCTTCTCCTCCTGCCCCCAATCCCTCCCAGCATCAGGGTTTTTCCAATGAGTCAACTCTTCGCATGAGGTGGCCAAAGTACTGGAGTTTCAGCTTTAGCATCATTCCTTCCAAAGAAATCCCAGGGCTGATCTCCTTCAGAATGGACTGGTTGGATCTCCTTGCAGTCCGAGGGATTCTCTTAGACCAAAAAAACCAAAAACCAAAAACCAAAAAACAACCTTTTGAGATTACTATAAACTCACATTTATTTGTAAGAAATAATACAGACAGATTCTGAATCTCTTTCATCCAGTTTCCATTAATAATACATCTTGAAAATTACAATACAGTACTACAACAAAAACATTAACATTGATAAAATACACTGATATTTCCGGATATTTCTAATTTTACTTGTATTCATTTGTGTTTGTATGTGTGTATTGAAAGCTGAGCGTGGACAAATTAATGCTTTTGAACTGTGGTGTTGGAGAAGACTCTTGAGAGTTCCTTGGACTGCAAGGAGATCAAACCAGTCAATCCTAAAGGAAATCAGTCCTGAATATTAATTGGAAAGACTGATGCTGAAGCTCAAACTCCAATACTTTGGCCATCTGATGCGAAGAACTGACTCACTGGACAAAATCCTGAGGCTGGGATAGATTGAAGGCAAAAGGAGAAGCTCGAGATGGTTGGATGGCATCACCTACTTGATGGGCATGAGTCTGAGCAAGCTTTGAGAGTTGGTAACGGACAGGGAAGCTTGACGTGCTTCTGTCCACGGGGTCGCTAAGAATCAAATATGGCTGAGCAACTGAACCGAACTGTTTGAGTACTGAGTTCTATGCAATTCAATCACATTTGTAAGTGTGTATCCATTACCACAGTTAAGATACAGAAAGTTCCACTGCAACAGAATCCCTTCTGTTACTCTTTTAAAACCACACCTCTCTCTACCCATCCTCACTCTCATCCTTAGTCCTTGGAAATCACTAATCTGTTCTACAATTTTTTCATTTCAAAACTATAACATAAATTAAGTCATAGAGTATGTAAACTTTGGGGATTGGCTTTTTTTTTTTCCACTCAGCATAATTCCTCAGGGATATATCCAACTTGCTGCACATACCAATAGTTTATTTCTTCTTATTGCTCAGTTTCTACTTGAATTGATTTTTTTACATTGACTTTTGAGAGTTCTTCATATTATTCCCCTGTTTAACATGTGATTTACAAGTATAATATCCCCATCTATAGCTTCCTTTTTTATTTCTTAAAATCAAAACAATTTAACAAACTGATTTGTCAATATTTCCTAGTATTTTGGTATCAAGTCTCTAAATTTTTAAACATTTTGACTAGCCCTAGATTCTGAAGATTTTTTCTTTTCTTTTTCTAATGGTTTGTATTACATGTTGGACTTCCCAGGTATAGCATTAGTGGTAAAGAACCCACCTGCCAATTCAGGAGAAATGCAAGAGACAGAGGTCCAGTGCCTGGGTAGGGAAGATCCCCTGGAGGAGGGCATGGCAACCCACTCTGCTATCCTTGCCTGGAGAATCCTATGGACAGAGGAGCCTGGCTGGCTACAGTCTCTAGAGTAGCAAATAGTCAGACATGAATGAAGTGACTGAGCAGACATGTTACATGTTACTCTTAAGATTGTGATTAATGTTGAGTTAATTTTTGTATAAGATGTAAGGTTAAGGTTAATTTTGCCATAGATTAATTGTTGCTGTTCAGTTGCTAAGTTGTGTCCAACTCATTGCAACCTCATGGACTGCAGCATGATAGCCTCTTCTGTCCCAGAATTTGCTCTGATTCATAGCCATTGATTTGGTGATGAGATCTAACCATCTCATTCTTTGACACTCCCTTCTCCACTTGCCTTCAATCTTTCCCAACATCAGGGTCTTTTTCAATGTGTTGGCTCTTCTCATCGGTTATCCAAGGTATTACAGCTTCAGCTTCATAAATAGTCCTAACATTCCTCCTCATAGTCTAGGAAATGTAAATGGAACAGCAATAAAAAGTCCAAAGATTAATGCATATAATTCATGAGAGTTGTTGACATTATTTTTATTTTCATAATGGAGAATTTAAGCCAAAATTATAACCATATTCAAGCATTAAGAAGCTATACGGAATAATACAACAATCATCAATATCTTTCACCATCCAGTTCTGCTGACTAAATATTTTGCCGAGTCTGTTTCTGAATTTCTGAAACAAAAATTCTTACAGAGTGAAATTCCCTGTGTATTCTTCCTTTTTTTATTCTTTCTGTCTCCTCAAATAACTAGTATCCTGAATCATTCCTGTGAATGTTTTTACACTTTACCCAATGTCTATTCCATATACCACGTGCATATTTAGGAGAAAAATGTGTAATCTTTTTTGTATGTCTTAATAGTTTATATAAATGATCTAATACTGCATATATATAGTCAAGTATGGCATATATATATATATATATATCACATGATGTCTTTCAGTTTTTAAATTTTGATAAATATAGCTCCACTTCATTCATTTTAACTGCATGTAATTTCACTGCATGAATATTTTCATATTGTCTTTTCTCTAGATTCTTTCCTGTTTCCCCTTAGAATGATAATCCTGCTTAAAAAAAAAAATTCTGTTCACAAATTTTGTGTATATGTGCATGAAGTTTTCTGTAGGATACACCTAGATGGATGTACTAAGATCAGTTCAATTCAGTTGCTCAGTCATGTCTGACTCTTTGTGACTCCAAGGACTACAGCAGGTCAGGACTCTCTGTCCATCAACAACTCCCATAGCCTGCTTAAACTCATGTCCATCGTGTTGGTGATGCCATCTAACCATCTCATTCTCTGTCGTCCCCCTTCTGTTCCTGACTAAAATTTTTCCCAGCATCAGAGTCTTTTCCAATGAGTCAGTACTTCACATCAGGCAATCAAAGTATTGGAGTTTCCGTTTCAGGATTGTCCTTTCAGTGGATATTTAGGATTGATTTCCTTTAGGATTGACTGGTTTGATATCCATTCAGTCAAAGGAAATCTCAAGAGTCTTCTCCAACACCACAGTTCAAAAACATCAATTATTCGGTGCTCAGCTTTTCTTTATGGTCCAACTNAGGACACAGTGATTTATAACAAAGTACAATGATCTATTACAAAAGAGAAAATTCATAAACTCAAAAAGTGTAGTATTGCTAACCTTAAAAACTACTATATTTCCTTTTCTATATTTCAAATACATTGATTAATATATTCCCAGGTGCCTAAGGATATGGAGGCCTGGTGGCAATCATTGACTCAACAAGAAGAAAAGCCCTATGCTAATTAAGACTCTCAAAATACTCCCAAACTCTCTGTGCTGTTTATGGTTGAGAGGTATTAAACAATAGGAGTATGGATAATCCTGTCACACAAGCTAGTCTGTCAGCAGAGAGGTTTGACCTGTGACACCTTTGTCCCACCCAGGGTAGGGAATTAGCAGCAATTATTGACACAACAAATGAAAAAACCCTTCACTAATATAATTCCTAACCAACCTACTACACTAATAATTTCTAACTTCCCAAAAGAATTTGCCTTTAGTAAGTCTAAAACATCTCATGCCTTTCACGGTTGGGAGGCTGTAAACAATCACATGTGGCCAGATGAACCTATACAAGCAGGCTAGATAACCTTCAGAGTTCGTAAGTTGAAACACTCTTGTCACGCCCAGGAATTTTTATTAACTTGGAGCTGCAAGCTAACTCCTTCTCCAAGAGAAATGGTTATGGGGGAGAGCCCCCTATAAAGTACTCTGGTTTTGGGGGTAGATGCTCGGGAACAGGGGGCTTCCTGAGACTTGATCACGCCTTTGTGTATGCCAAGCCTCCTTCCTCATGACCTTTGCCATGGGCAGAGTTCCTCATGCTGGCCCCCGGAAACCCCCCCTTTTTTGTTTTTTAAAATAATCAGGTGCAGCTCAGTCAAGAGCTTCTGAATGCCCTGCCGAAGAAACCTGACAATACAAGGAAGAATGATTATAAGAAACAAAATTAGAGCACCAACAGCAACATAACTGAAGACATTGAACAGAATGTTTTTCCCAGAAATAAAGCTAGAGAAAGTGTGGGAAAAGTCATTAGCAGCTCCAGTGGCAGTAAAATCCAGTCGGGAGTGTTCCAAGGTCTGTTATCTGATTGTGAAGTTTCCCTAAGTCTAAACTAATATCTGAGCTATTCCAAACATCTAAAATGTGATTTTTAACTTTTTCCCACTCATAATCTGTCTCGTTTACTTTCAAAGATGTCACACATATCCACCGGTAATCCATGGCATGACAGTGCCATTTTTACTTTAAGAGCTTGCAACTCAGTCCCAATATTCATTATTGCCTCTTCTAAGGCGTCTACCCTCAGATGTGATCTGCATATAAGTTAAATAAACAGGGTGACAATATACAGTTGTGATGTACTTCCCCAATTTGGAACCAGTCTGTTGTTCCATGTCTGGTTCTAACTGTTGCTTCTTGACTTGCATATAGATTTCTCAGGAGGCAGGTAAGGTGGTCTAGTATTCCCATCATTTGAAGAATTTTCCATAGTTTGTTTTGATCCACATAGTCAAAGACTTTGGTGTAGTCAATAAAGCAGAAGTAGGTGTTTTTCTGGAACGCTTTTGCTTTTTCAATGATCCAGTGGAAGTTGGCAGTTTGATCACTGGTTCCTCTGCCTTTTCTAAATCCAGCTTGAACATCTGAAAATTCTTGGTTCATGTACTATTGAAGCTTAGTTTGGAGAATTTTGAGCATTTCTTTGCTAGCACGTGAGATGAGTATAATAGTACAGCAGTTTGAATATTCTTTGGCATTGCCTTTCTTTGGGATTGGAATGAAAACTGACCTTTTCTAGGCTTGGGGCTACTGCTGAGTTTTCCAAATTTGTTGGCATATTGAGCACAGCACTTTCACACCATCATCTTTTAGGAGTTGAAATAGCTCAGCTGGAATTCCATCACCTCCACTAGCTTTGTTTGTAGTGATGCTTCCTAAGGCCCACTTGACTTTGGATGCCAGGATGTCTGGCTGTAGGTGAGTGATCACACCATCATGATTATGTGGGTCATGAAGTTCTTTTTTGTACAGTTCTTCTGGGTATTCTTGCCACCTCTTCTTAATATCTTCTGGTTTTGTTAGGTCCATACTGTTTCTGTCCTTTATTGTACCTATCTTTGCATGAAAACTTCCCTTGGTATCTCTAATTTTCTTGAAAAGATCTCTAGCCTTTCCCATTCTATTGTTTTCTTCTATTTCTTTGTATTGATCACTGAGGAAGGCTTTCTTATCTCTCCTCGCTGTTCTTTGGGACTCTGCATTCAAATGAGTAGGTTTTTCCTTTTATCCTTTGCCCTTAGCTTCTTTTCTTTTCTAAGCTATTTGTAAGTCCTCCTCAGACAACCATTTTTCCTTTTGCATTTCTTTTTCTTGGGGGTGGTCTTGATCATTGCCTCCTGTACAGTTTCACAAATCTCCATCCATAGCTCTCAAGCACTGTGTCTATCAGATCTAATCCCTTGAATCTATTTCTCACTTCCACTGTATATTTGAAAGAGTTTTGATTTAGGTCATACTTGAATGGTCTAGTGGTTTTCCCTACTTTCCTCAATTTAAGTCTGATTTTGGCAATAAGGAGTTCATGATCTGAGCCATAGTCAGCTTTTGGTCTTGTTTTTGCTGACTATTTAGAGCTTCTTTCATCTTCGGCTGCAAAGAATATAATCAATCTGATTTCAGTATTGACTATCTGGTGATGTCCATGTGTAGAGTTGTGTCTTGTGTTGGAAGAGGGTGTTTGTTATGCCCATTACCGCCTCTTGGAAAAATTCTGTTAGCCTTTGCTGTGCTTCACTTTGTACTCCATGACCAAACTTGCCTGTTACTTCAGGTATCTTTTGACTTCCTACTTTTGCATTCCCGTTCACTATGATGAAAAGGACTTTTTTTTGTTGTTAAGTCTAGAACTTCTAGTAATTTATATTTTAACATTTCAGCACAGCATAATTCAAATATGACTAATGTTTTTAATATGTCATTTAAAATTATTTAAGAAATCATAAAAATCAATATTAATCTAATTATAGAACCAAACAGCTAGCACAATATCATGATATTAAAATGCCAAGAAAAATAGATGTCTATTCACACAACTACAAAGAAATAAAGTTAATAATTTAAAGAGATATGTTTTAAAAATTTTTATATATTGGAGTACAATTGAGTAACAATGATATGTTAGTTTCAGGTATATGACAATGTGATTTAGTTATATGTATCTACTCTTTTAAAAATTCTTTGCCCAGGAGGTTGTGATAGAGTACTGAGCAGAGTTCCTTGTGCTTTATGGTAGGTCCTTGTTGGTTATTCGCTTTAAATACAGCAGTGTGTATGTCATGCATTTCCCTAATTCTTTGACAGTGATCGTGATAGCTATCTTAATGATGGTAAAGGACTATATGCTTATTCTCTCTCTTTCAGTTTACTTTTTTAAATGTATTTTTTCTTTTAATATTTTGCAATTTTATTACCATGTATATAAATGTGGAATAAATTTCTTCTGTATATCTCAAGATAAGTCTCATTCTTTAACCTGAAGATTTATCTTTTATCATTTTTTTAAAATTTTAACCATTGTATATTTAGATATTACTTCTGTCTTACTCATATTTTCTTCCTCTGAAGTATCTACTTTATGAATTTTGGAAATTTTAATACTTCTTGTCTCTATATCTCACCTTTGTGTTTTCCCACTATTCACCACTCTGTTATATGTACTATTTAATTTTCTTCAGTTTATCCACCAAATTACTAACTCATTTATTCAGTGGTGTTTAATGCTTAGTTTATTTTTTCTTAGTTTTTTTTTTTAGAACTTTTGCTTATAATTTTGTTTCTACTTGTCTAAATTTTACAAGTTCTTTCTGATACAGTTTCAAAACCTGCTTCTCTCCTCATGTCTCACAATTAAAAACATTTTTTTCTTTTGATAGTTCAGTTGGTTCCTTTATTGACTGAATTTATCTGTTAGTTAACCATTATAAACTGAGTGAAACATTGTTCTAGTGATTAGGGAAAAATTGTTGAGCAAATCAGACATAATTATAACTATCATAGAGCCCACATTCTAGTGAGGAAGTAAACAGTGAACGTGTCGTTAATTTTATGTATCTCACTAATCACATTTATCATTAAGAGTGCTAGGAAACTGTTGAATTATTGAAAATTATTGAAATTACTGTCCAGTCGCTAAGTCATGTCTGACTCTTTGTGACCCCATGGACTGCAGTATGCTAGGCTTCCCTGTCCTTCACTATCTCCTGGGTCTTGCTTAAACCAATGTCCATTGAGTTAATGATGCCATCCAACCATCTCATCCTCTGTCACCCCCTTCTCCTGCCCTCAGTCTTTCTTAGCATCAGGGTCTTTTTCCAATGAGTCAGCTCTTCCCATCAGGTGCATCAACACCATTTTTGTTTGTTTGTTTGTTTTTAATTATTGTGCAGGTTAGGCTGGTTCCTGGGGACACAGTTGGCCATCTTGCTTTCCCATGTAATTAGTTCATTTGGATCACCCCTTCCATCAAGAGTTAAAGCTCAAGAATTCCACCTTTTCTCCAGTTTCCCCTTCATCAGAAGTGAAGAGATGGTGCTCTCAACACTACATAATCCTGGAAGAATTTTCCATCTCCCACTCAGTACTCATAATCTCACAGTCTTTGAGATCCACAGAAATAGTATCACTCTTCTCTATAGCCTCACTTGTATCCATCACCGCAAGAAATACAGGACTCTAAAGTCATTTCCTGGATTCAAATCTCTGTTTTGCTTAAGCCATCCCCTAAAACTAACCTTGTCTTACATCTCTTTCCACAATCTAAATCTTTTCACTTTGATCTCTGGAACTCATGATTTGTCATTTCCCAAATATCCTACATCATCAAACTCTTCTTTGAAGGATCTCTTTACCTTCTTACTCCAATTGTGAACTGGTTCTTTATGCTTTCTCACATATTCATTGTAGTATTGGGTCAGAGTAGGGAAAATTGTTCTCATTGATCCTCAAGCTTGTTTACATATCATTCATACTTTCTCTTCCTTAAAACCTTCAAAGTTGTACATTAAATTATATCACCCAGTTAAGTTTACCAAATGAAGAGTAAATGCAAGATAAATATAAGATATTCTGTTAAATTTGAATGTCAGATAAATGAATATTTTTAATATAATTTTACACCCCAAATGTGTGTTGTTTATTTGAAATTAAAAATTACACTGGGCTTCCTATATTTTTTCTCTAAATCATACACCCAGTGCTTTCATCTTTCCTGTTAACTTCTATCATTTCACTTTCCGAAGGTAAAGCATCTGCCTGCAATGCAGGAGACCCGGGTTCAACTCTTGGGTTGGGAAGATCCCCTGGAGAAGGAAATGGCAATCCACTCCAGCATTCTTGCCTGGAAAATCCCATGAAAGGAGGAATCTGATAGGCTACAGTGCATGGGGTAGCTAAGAGTCAGATACGACCGAGCGACTTCACTTTCACTTTCACTTTCTGCTATCATTTCACTTTCCTCACTGAATTTAACTTCCGTGATTCTGTTATTTTCTCCATCATTTTTTCGGTTCTTGATGATTTCATTATTTGCATATATAATTCTTCTAATATTCTGTACTCTCATTTTTTAATTTCCTTTTTTGTATTAATTTTGTAATTCATGCAACGCCATCTAAGATCATACATCAAATTTCACCATTAGTAGTAATTACACACATTTCATAATCTCAATTTCAATCATCCTGTTCTAAAATTACTTCCTAAATTTCTACCTCACTAGCTTATTTGACTAACTCCTGAAATCGTTCCCTGTCACCAGGACTTAAATAATCTTTTTAACTTTTCTTCATCACACTCATGAACTCACTTTGCTTAGTTAGTTAGTTCAGTCGCTCAGTCTTGTCCAACCCTTTGCGACCCCATGAATCACAGCATGCCAGGCCTCCCTGTCCATCGCCAACTCCCAGAGTTCACTCAAACTTGTCCATCCAGTTGGTCATGCCATCCAGCCATTTCATCCTCTGTTGACCCTTCTTCTCTTGCCGCTAATCCCTCCCAGCGTGAGAGTCTTTTCCAATGAGTCAACTCTACGCATGAGGTGGCCAAAGTATTGGAGTTTCAGCTTTAGCATCAGTCCTTCCAAAGAACTCCCAGGACTGTTCTCCTTTAGAGTGGACTGATTGGATCTCCTTGCAGTCCAAGGGACTCTCAAGAGTCTTCTTCAACACACAGTTCAAAAGCATCAATTCTTCGGTGCTCAGCTTTTCTTCACAGTCCAACTCTCACATCCATACATGACCACTGGAAAAGACATAGCTTTAACTAGATGGACCTTTGTTGGCAAAGTAATGTCCCTGCTTTTAAAAATGCTATCTAGGCTGGTCCATGGGATCGCGAAGTCTTCCCTTTCACTTTTCACTTTCATGCATTGGGGAAGGAAATGGCAACCCACTCCAGTGTTCTTGTCTGGAGAATCCCAGGGATGGGGGAGCTTGGTGGGCTGCCATCTATGGGGTCATACAGAGTCGGACACGACTGAAGTGACTTAGCAGTAGCAGTATCTAGGTTGGTCATAACTTTCCTTCCAAGGAGTAAGCATCTTTTAATTTCACGACTGTATTGACCATCTGAAGTGATTTTGGAGCCCTCCAAAATAAAGTCTGACACTGTTTCCACTGTTTCCCTATCTATTTCCCATGAAGTGATGGGACCAGATGCCATGATCATAGTTTTCTGAAAAAGATGTCTTTTCCTTATAGCAGACTGGAATGCAAAAGCAGGAAGTGAAGAAACACCTGGGGTAACAGGCAAATTTGGCCTTGGTATATGGAATGAAGCAGGGCTGAGACTAATAGAGTTTTGCCAAGAGAATGCACTGGTCATAGCAAACACCTTCTTCCAACAACTCAAGAGAAGACTCCACACGTGATGGAGAAGCTCTATGCAGTCAGCAAAAACAAAACCAGAAACTGACTGTGGCTCAGACCATGAACTCCTTATTGCCAAATTCAAACTGAAATTGAAGAAAGTAGGGAAAACCACTCGACCATTCAGGTATGACCTAAATCAAATTCCTTATGATTATGCAGTGGAAGTGAGAAATAGATTTAAGGGCCTAGATCTGATAGATAGAGTGCCTGATGAACTATGGACAGAGGTTCGTGACATTGTCCAGGAGACAGGGATCAAGACCATCCCCATGGAAAAGAAATGCAAAAAAGCAAAATGGCTGTCTGGGGAGGCCTTTCAAATAGCTGCGAAAAGAAAAGAAGTGAAAAGCAAAGGAGAAAAGGAAAAATAAAAGCATCTGAATGCAGAGTTTCAAAGAATAGCAAGGAGTGATAAGAAAGCCTTCCTCAGCGATCAATGCAAAGAAATAGAGGAAAACAACAGAATGNCATATATATGTGTCAGTATACTGTATTGGTGTTTTTTTTCTGGCCTAAGACTATTAAGTGTGAAATAATATTATGCCTAAAATTATATATAAATACCATAATGAAAAAATATTTTATTTTTTAAAAATTGTTGGCCATTGTCTGAAATTTCAGTGTCATAATATTTTTAATGGTGGAGGATCTTGTCTTGATGACTCTCAATTGACCATGGCAGTGGTTGTGGAAGGTTGGAGTGATTGCGCTGATTATTTTAAATAAGACAACAATGAAGTTTGCTAAATCAATTGATTTTATCTTTCATGAAAGATTCTCCATAGTTATGCAATGTTATTTGATACCATTTATCCACAGTAAACTTCTCTCAAAGTTAGTCACTTCTCTCAAACCCTGCCACTGCTTTATCAACTAACTTTAAGTATGTTAATAATTTTTTTCTGTTCTTATTTCAACAATCTTCCCAGAATTATCACCAAGGGTAGATTCTGTCTCAAGAAATCACTTTCCTCACTTAAGAAAAAAAAATAACTCCTCATCTATTAAAGTGTTATCATGAGATTGCAGCAATTTGTTCACATCACTCCATTTCTAATTCTAGTTTTCCTGGTATTTCTACTATATCCTTAGTTACTTTCTCCTTTTTGTCTTGAACCCCTCAAAGTTATCTGAGAGAATCAGCTCCTGTCAAATTCTCTTATTGTTGATATTTTGAAACTTCCCCATGGACCTCCTTAATGGCATCTTGAATGCAAATCCTTTCCAGAAAGCTTTCAATTTACTTTGCCAGTATTCTTCAGAGGAATTGCCATCTACAGCCTTAAGGTAGTGATAGCATTATGAAATGTACTTCTTAAATAATAATAGTTGAAAGTCAAAATTGCTTATTGATCCATAAGCTGCAGAATGTATGCTGTGTTAGCAGGCATGAAACAACATTAATTTTCTTGTACAGCTTCGTCAGAGCTCCAAACTTGACTATTACTGTGTCTCAGTGAATAGGGAGGCTTGAGGAAAGGGAGAGAGGTGGAAGCACAGCTGATCAGTAGAGCAGTTAGAGCACACATTTGTTAATTAAGTTTAATGTTTTATATGGGCATCCCCAAATTATTACAATAATGACCTCAAACAACACTGATCATAGATTGTTGTAACAAATATAATAATGAAAAAATTTGAAATAATGCCGAACTACCAAAATGTGACATAGAGACACAAAGTGAGCAAGTGTAGTTGGAAGAATGGCTTCTGTAGACTTCTCAGCACAGGATTGCTATCAACCTTCAATTTGCAAAACCACAGGGTAAAGTGCAATAAGTGAAAGTATTAATTGCTCAACCATGTCCGACTTTTTGTGACCCCATGAACTGTAGCCTGCCAGGCTCCTGTGTATGGAATTATCCAGACAAGAATGCTGGAATGAGTAGCCATTCTTTTATCCAGGGGATCTTACTGACCCAGGGATTGAACCTGGGTCTCCACATTTCAGGCAGATTCTTTACCATCTGAACCACCAGGGAAGCCCAAGGTGCAATAAAGTGAAGAACAATAAAACAAGATAAACCTGTAGACACTATTGATTGCACTAAGAAAAATAGCATAAAACAGGATTCTCCATGATACGTTAGATTATTCTACCAGTGATTGAGAAATCACTCCTGAATTTAACAGTATGAAGTACATTTGTGATAATGAGAGCAGTACTGATTAGGTGACAGGGTTGAACACATGACTGAAGTGTTTAGAAGGAGAGGAGAGAATGTGGAGACAAGACTAGGCAACTTTTTAGAAGAGTCATTCTGAAACGAAGACTTAAATCAAACTGCAGCTGTTGGAGAAGCAGGAGAAAAGAAAATGTTGTTTAAGATGGTCAAGTTAACAGTATGTTTTCATGGTGATGGATGGTCTCATAGCAAAAGAAAAACTGATGGCTAGAAATGAAAAGAGAGGATTGCTGGAGCAAAGTTCTTGATTAGCTTGAGAGAGCTTGGGACATAGACCACAAGTGAAGCAATTGGTTTTAGATATGAGCAGAAAACATGGCAGCCACTCCAGTATTCTAGACTGGAAAATCCCATGGGATTTTCCAGGAGGAGCCTGGCAGGAGCCTGGCAGGTTATAGTCCATGGAATCGAAAAGCGTCAGACATGACTGAAGTGACCTAGCATGCACACATGGTTACATGAGCCATCGTATCAAAAGGAGAGACAAATATGTGTGCAAAGGAACACAATAGTTTTCTGGGAAAATGGGATAAAAATCCCAGTTGTCTCTCAATTAGGTTCATTATTCAAACCTCTCAGATGGACTAGGACCTTAGGAAAACAACAAAAAGCATTTTAAAATAAAAACTATAAGAGATCAAGAGGAAAGGCTGGAGAACTAAATCAGGATAAAATGTTTTTGGCCTACAGCATACTGCTTATCCTTTATCCGTGGAGAGCCTCAGTTGACCGCAGACATATATATTGATGAACAAACCTGAAAACTCAACTTCCCTGACTCCAAGTGAGTAGGAAGGTCTTCCTTTCAAAGACCTGAGTCTATGCAGGAACCTGGACAAGCGAGGTTCCACTGCAGAAAGAACTGGGACTTGCAGGTGAGCATCACCATCTGCAGGACAATGGATAAGCAACACAGACTCTTAGGAAGCCCAGAGACCTGGCAACTTGGGGGTAAAAGTTAGAAGATACTGCATCTTTTGTATCATTTAATCCCTAAGACAAAAAAAAAAAAAAAGGAGGATATGGGAGACTGAGAATACAAGTGTGTTTTTTTTGTTTGTTTGTTTTTTGTTTTGTTTTGTTTTTAGCTTAGAAATAATTGAGTTTGTGAGACTCAGGATGATCACTTTTTGTTGCTGTTGTTTTTGATAGCTTACTTTAATCACTTTATCTCATTTGACATTGTTTGTGGGTAGCTCACTGAAAAAGTGAAGTGACCCCATGGACTATAGCCCACCAGGCTCCTGTGTCCACGAAATTCTCCAGTTAAGAATACTGGAGTGGGTAGCCATTCCCTTCTCCAAAGGATCTTCCAGAACCAGGGTTCAAACCCAGGTCTCTTGTACTGCAGGCAGATTCTTTACAGAGTCACCAGGGAAGCCCACACAGTCCATTACCAACACACAAAAGAGGGAAAAAGAAAAAGAGAGACAGAGACACAGGCCGACAGAGGCACAGACACAAAGCCAGAGAGAAAAGAACTACAAATAATTATCTTTCAAAATTGTAAAGAAAAACATTTTGCACCCTCTTTAAGCTTGATCCAGAGCAGTAGCACTTGAATTGTATGTCTGAAAGAAAAAGTTAAGAATTCTTTTTTTTTTAAAATTGTGGCTTGTGAGTTTTATTTTTTTAATATAAATTTATTTATTTTAATTGGAGGTTAATTACTTCACAATATTGTATTGGTTTTGCCATACACATCAACATGAATCCACCACAGGTATACACGTGTTCCTCATTCTGAACCCCCTTCCCTCCTCCCTCCCCATACCATCCCTCTGGGTCATCCCAGTGCACCAGCCTCAAACATCCAATTTTCTTTTCTATTTCTGATATTTAACCCCTGAGTTTTTCTTAAATAATGAGTATGGTGAGGAAAGCATGACAGCCAGTTGGTTGGCATTTTATTCTAAAGTAACTTTTAGTGTTTGGGGTATTGGTACTACTTTTAAACATAAGTGAGTCTTGCCTCTTTAGATTACAGGTTTTTTGAGGATGGTGGCTCCTTTCACAACAGCTCCTAGCAGAGATTTGTTAAAAGGTAAATTGAAAAGAAAATGACCTTGAATATTTCAACTGATAGTTTGATGCTACAATAGTTTTGTTTGTTTGTTTGTTTTGACATGGGCTCAAATAAAATTAATGCAGTTTGCACCTACAGAATTACCAAGCAATGAGAGCATAATATAATTCTTTGTGCTGTGTTGTGGCTAAGTATATTCTGAGCAGTCAGTTCACTTTCTGTGTTAGACTTTTGAAGTTATATCGATGTCTTTGATGCACACTGAACTGACAAACACTATAAATATTTAAATTAGAAATAAAGCCTCCTCTTCATAAAGTATGCATTCCTCTTGACTCCTCTGAATATAGAATTAAAATGAAATTGATATCAACATCAACAAAGACTGTAGTGTCAGTATTCGTTGAATGCAAATACCCTAAGAACAATGTTTATATTTCCACATTATAAATAGGGCATCCAATGAAACAGAGAAATTCCCCCAGGATTGAAGAGTTCAGACCTTTGATCTCTCTGTGCCCCTCCTCAGGACTCATGCAATCTGCCCTCTTCTCCCAGAATCATCTGACTGGGAGCCAAATGAACCTCAGATTTGTATAAGGCTCTAACTAGACCCTAGGGTTCACTGCCAATTTACTTTGCATTTTAGCAACATTGATCCGACTTCTCTGCTGCAACTCTCCCCTGCTTATTTATCTGTATCAGCTGAACGTTGAATGATTGATTTTGGATCATGCACTTTGACATGGTTATTATTTGTCTCTCTAGATAATCCGAACAACATATTCTCCTGTGCTCACTCCATAAATCCAGTTACTTAACCATGAAGTATATTGTGTTTTGTATATGTGCTTTCTTTAGATCAAGGAAATTGTAAGTTAGGATTCTGTCCTTGGCAAATTCCTTCATTAGCGTTGTCCTTTCTCACCTCCCAGTTTCTTCCTTGTTTTCATACTTACTTGTGAGTTCTTCCTAGCACAAACTGTTCTGGTTGATGAAGGACACCAGTGAGATTGGTAGCATCCATCCCAATACTTAAGGAATATGCTGCTTTGAGAAAGATTAGAATATCTCCATAAAACTCATTTTAAAACACTGAGGGAATGAGAATGGGAGAATGAAAGATAAGGACAAACTCATGATGGTGGACGAAGGAGGAAAACTTTTACTAGTTGGAGGGCAATGGGAGAGTGTGACCACCTTTGAGTTTCCATGCAGGGAGAGGTGATCTCAATGCTGATGACCTCTGCCTCCTAATAGTTTATTTGCTTAATGTATACAAACATTTATGTCTGACTAAGAGAATGAAAAGAACTTCCCAGGTGGCTCAGTGGTAAAGAATCTGCCCACCAGTGCAGGAGATGTGAGAGACTCAGGTTCAATCCCTGCATCAGGAAGATTCCCTGGAGGAGGAAATGGCAACCCACTCCAGTATCTTGCCTGAAAAATCCCAGAGACAGAGAAGTCTGGTGGGCTATAGTCCATGGGGTCTCATAGAGTCCAACACAACTTAAAGACAGCATGCACGAATGCAAGACAGTGAAATAGTATACCAGGGCTTAAAATGAAAGAGTTCCTTGTCTCACCCATCACATCAAGTTTTGCTCTGTAATACAATTTCTTTTAAATGTTGATTAAATTATTTATTTATTATAAATAAATTCACCTTATACGTTATTACAGACTCACTTGTTTTCCAGGAAAATTCATATGCTGCATCCCTAACACCCCTGTGTGACTGAATCTGAAGATAGAGCCTTTAAAACTGATTTACTTATTGTTTAAAAGTGTTGAAAGGGTTAATCATTCAGTCGTGTCCAACTTTTTGTGACCCAGTGCTCTGTAGCCCACCAGGCTCTTCTGTCCATGGAATTCTCCAGGCAAAAATACTGGAGTGGATAGCCATTCCCTTCTTCTGGAGATCTTCCCACCCAGGGATCAAACCCAGATCTCCAGCATTTCAGGCAGATTCTTTANTCTCTTGGCACAACTCTATTAGCCTTTGCCCTGCTTCATTCTGTACTCCAAGGCCAAATTTGCCTGTTACTCCTGGTGTTTCTTGACTTCCTACTTTTTTATTCCAGTCCCCTGTAATGAAAAGGACATCTTTTTGGGGTGTTAGTTTTAAAAGGCCTTCACAGAACCGTTCAACTTCAGCTTCTTCAGCATTACTGGTTGGGGCATAGGCTTCGATTACCATGATATTGAATGGTTTGCCTTGGAAATGAACAGCGATTATTCTGTCGTTTTTGAGATTGCATCCAAGTACTGCATTTCGGACTCTTGTTGACAGTGATGGCTATTCCATTTCTTCTAAGGGATTCTTGCCCACAGTAGTAGATATAATTGTCATTTGAGTTAAATTCACCCATTCCAGTCCATTTTAGTTCACCGATTCCTAGAATGTCGACATTCACTCTTGCCATCTCCTGTTTGATCACTTCCAATTTGCCTTGATTGATGGACCTAATATTCCAGCTTCCTATGCAATATTGCTCTTTACAGCATCGGACCATGCTTCTATCACCAGTCACATGCACAGCTGGGTATTGTTTTTGCTTTGGCTCCATCCCTTCATTTTTTTCTGGAGTTATTTTTCCACTGATCTCCAGTAGCATATTGGGCACTTACCGACCTGGGGAGCTCCTCTCTCAGTATCCTATCATTTTGTCTTTTCTTACTGTTCATGGGGTTCTCAAGGCAAGAATACTGAAGTGGTTTGCCATTCCCTTCTCTGGTGGACCACATTCTCTCAGACCTCTCCACCATGACCCCTCCATCTTGGGTGGCCTTACATGGCATGGCTTAGTTTCACTGATTGGATAGTTTTCTGTGATTATGCTTTCAGGGTGTCTGCCCTCAGATGCCCTCTCAGAACACATACCATCTTACGTGATTGTGGGGTATCTCCTATCTTAGTTTTGGGATATCTCTCCACTGCTGCTCCAGCAAAGCGCAGCTGCTGCTCCTTTCCTTGGACGAGTTGCCCCTCCTGACCTTGTACGTGGAGTAGCTCTATCTGCCCTCCTGTGCCCGCCACAGCTACCACTCCTTGGATGTAGGGTAGCTCCTCTTGGCTGTGCTTTTTGCGCTTCAGCAGCTCCCAACTCTTCAGTAAAGTCTCATGTCACAGTATGGTTTCCTGTAGTATCAATATGCATAATTAAGGGAAGAGAGAGTGAAGGGAGGGCTTCCTTGTGGCTCAGCTGGTAAAGAATCCTCCTGCAATGCAGGAAACCTGGGTTCAGTCCCTGGGTAGGGAAGATTCCCTGGAGAAGGGAAAGGCTACCCACTCCAGTATTATGGCCTGGAGAATCCTGTGGACTGTATAGTTCATGGAGTTGCAAAGAGTCGGACACCGCTGAGTGACTTTCACTTTCACTTTTCACAATGAAAGAAATGGTGGGTTACCCTACTTCTCCCATTCATTGGGGAAATTTAGAGAAAGTTGCCATAGATTGTCATCAGTAACTATAACCCTTAGAGAACCTGGAACTATCTGGAAAAACCTCACATAGAGCAACAGTTGCCATATGGCAAGTCAGAAATGGGCATTCAAAAATACCTTCCTTCGCAAATATGCTAAAGAAAGATTACTTTTAAAGGTGATGGCAAAAATTAGAGCTGTAAGTAAAATACATCAAATATATAATATTTCAATCTCTTTTTTTTTTTTTTTGTCTTTAAAAAAATCTCAAATTTTGTGTTGTACTTTTATTTCTGGGCTTCCAGGTGGTGCTAGCAGTAAAGAATCAACCTGCCAATGTAGGAGACATAAGAGATACAGATTTGTTACCTTGGTGGTGAAGATCCCCTAGAAGAAGGCAAGGAATCTACTCCAGTATGCTTGCCAGGAGAATACTATGAAAAGAGGACCCTGTTGTGCTACAGTCCATAAAGTCTCAAAGAGTCGGACATGACTGAAGGGACTCAATATGCACACGCTTTCATTTTTAAATGATATAATCAAAGATACAACTCTATAGAGTTGATCTGCAATTAAGTTAGTCTTCTTAGAGTTTCCCTAGGTAAAACACAGTGGTTACATGTGAAGAAGTAGTTGTACATGTGGAGTGTTCAAACAGAAATTGGGCTTATGCAGTTGTGCTTATTCAAAATATAAAGTGTCAGCACCACCACCATTTTACATTTATGACATGTTGTCTGACAAGAAAATCACATCCTTTCAATTCAGTGATGAATGAGCATTTGAGCCATGCAAATGTATTTTCCATTTGAACTTTTTATTTCTTTATGGTTTCATGTGATTTTGGTTTTGCTGTCCTTCTTATAAGACTGATAAGTTTCATTCAGGGAGAAAAACTCATATATTCATGGTCAATTTATATTGCAAACATCCAACAAAACTCTAAAATCCTATTATCTTCATAAAAAAGTAAAGAACCTGTTGTGTGCAAAGAATTAAATATTTTTTCTCTGAATTTGCTGATAATCTAGTTAGGGAGGCAAGGTAAAATAAGATGAATAACAGTGCAAGGCAGCATACGCTAAATATATTCATTAAACTTTTTTTTTAAAGGTTTAAATACATTTATTTCTCCCACAGTATATAAACAAGCAGCCTAGACATTGTAGGAGATAAAACTATTTTCTTTAAAAGGCAAGGTGCTTCTCTTTTAAGGAGTTCCCAGTCAAATGAGAGAAAGATGTGGAGAATTTGAATGCAAACAGTGATTTAGGAAAGAATAAATATGAGGATTAGCTAGTCACCCTCAGGTTTAAAAAGTTGAAGACTGAGTTTATTGTGTTTCCTTGAAAACCCTTGACAAATATCACTGTTGAGAAATCCTTCATATGTGTCTTGACATGGAGAATAAGCCAAGTGAATAATACCAGGGACAGCTCATGTTTACTGAACATCATCTATATGCAAGACACTACATTAGCATTTTTACTGCTTCTTCTGCCTTGAAATGCTACACTCTTCCTGCACTTGCAATGCACCCTCTCCAAGGTGCCTCTCAGTCGTTTGGGGCTTCCCTAGTGGCTCAGACAGTAAAGAATCCTCCTGCAGTGTGAGAGAACTGAGTTCGATCCCCGGGTCAGGAAGATCCCCTGGAGAAGGGAATGTGTACTCACTCCAGTATTCTTGCCTGAAGAATTCCATGGACAGAAAAGCCTGGTCCATTCGTTAGAGTCAGACATGACTGAGCAACTAACATGTTCACTTTTCAACAAAACTATAGAAGAACAGCAGGTTTCTTTCTCAAAGAAGCTTAAAAGTGTCCCAGGGGATAAGACTAGTAAATTAAACACTATTTAGTTGTTTAACTAAACAAACACTAAAAGTATTTGTCCTGAATTTCTTAAAAATACATTAAGGGGGAATTTTGCATTTTCCATTAAAACCACAGTAAAAAAGAAAATAAATTGAACCATTCTTCACAAATCATTGCAAGTTCACCTCTGTTTCTATAAAAATGTAAGAATATTTCCCATCAACATCTTATTCACCACTTAAGAATAAATAGACTTACAATGAAGATGCAAGCCAAAAGTATATTTCTTTCTCTCCCTCACATATCATCTTTCTCTATGAGTTTATATTTAAATAGGCGTTGTTGGGGAAAAGTAAATTAACCATATGTTCTATGCTGTTGAGAAATCCATTTCAGTAGAATGACCTATAAATATTGAAAAACTTGAGAACGTAAGTAAATACCAACTGTAAAATTTGTGTAAATGCAGTGATAAAACAGTGAGAGAACAATTNGGGGAAAAGTAAATTAACCATATGTTCTATGCTGTTGAGAAATCCATTTCAGTAGAATGACCTATAAATATTGAAAAACTTGAGAACGTAAGTAAATACCAACTGTAAAATTTGTGTAAATGCAGTAATAAAACAGTGAGAGAACAATTACTTTGGATCACTGATAAGACTTCCTAGAGTAAGAAAGCAAAGTACCATAACACACAGCTTTGGAGGAATGTATTTTATATACAATGCAATTCACATATATTAAGTGTACAGTCTGACAAAAAGTATAAAATCTGAAGTGTACAATGTGACACATTTTGAGAAGTATATATGTTATGTAACCACTATCCCAATCAAAATACAAGACATTTTCATTGAAAGATAGCAGAATATGCCACCTCAAGGTAGGAGAAATTGTTGCTTTGGTGCATTGATTATTTTAAACTGTGGACACTTGAAAAGCAGCAAATGTAGCCGGAGGCTTTCTTTGTCTAAAGACAGGTCTTCCGAGAGGAAGTCAGTTGTCACAAATTCTCTCCCTGAAAGTTTCATCAACAGGGAAAACGGACTCTTGTCAGAGGAAAGACTAGAAGTCCATATCAGATCAAACTGTTACAAACCATCATGCTGCTGCTGCTGCTAAGTCACTTCAGTCGTGTCCAACTCTGTGCAACTCCATAGACAGCACCCCCGTCCCTGGGACTCTCCAGGCAAGAACACTGGAGTGAGTCGCCATTTCCTTCTCCAATGCACGAAAGTGAAAAGTGAAAGTGAAGTCTCTCAGTCGTGTCCGACTCTTCGTGACCCCATGGACTGCAGCCTACTGGGCTCCTCTGCCCATGGGATTTTCCAGGCAAGAGTACTGGAGTGGGGTGCCATTGCCTTCTCTGTACAAACCATCATATCTCCCACTTATTCTTCTCAAGTCTCATTTACCCTTCTTAAAAATCATTCACTCTCTCCTAAGAGGTTTATACAACTCTTCTCCCCTTTCTCTATTAAGATAGTATTTAAGCCTCAATTTCAAGCTACCTCAGAGAGTTACTCTGGTTATCTTCCATATACCTGGGGTTTCCATGTTAATAAACGTGCTCATTTTTCTCTTGTTAAATGGTCTTTTGTTATAGGGATCTCAGCCAAGAACTCAGAAGAGTAAAGGGAAAATCATTTATCTGCTTCCCCCAACCCCAATCATTGTCCTATTGTTTCCTCTTTTACTTTCCAACCAATCCTGTTCTCTCACCTTTTGCTGTGCTGATTTCATAAGCAAGCTTAGTTTAAGAGCATTGGTCTTTGAATTGCCAGATCAAACGTCGGCTTTATAGACACTGTATATGTGAGCATGATTAAGTTACTTAAAGATTTTGAACCTCCTTTTTTCCTTTCTATAACGAAAAATAATGTGCCTACATCACAAGTATTGGTGAAACTACAATTAGTTCATGGATGCAAACAGTTAGTAGAGTTTTGGTCAGCAAATACTACAAAGATGAGTAAAGACTTCACTTTAGACTAATTAAAGAAAAAGGGTTGAGACAGCGAGAACAAAGTGCTACACCAGTGTCTCTGTGAGTGTATGCTTTGGGGGGAATAGGGATGTGCACCATACTGGGAGAGCACAGAAGAGGAGCTAGCATTAGCTTTGCACTATAATATTGAGGCTTCCCTGATGGCTCAGTGGGTAAAGAATCTGCTNGATGAGTAAAGACTTCACTTTAGACTAATTAAAGAAAAAGGGTTGAGACAGTGAGAAAAAAGTGCTACACCAGTGTCTCCGTGAGTGTATGCTTTGGGGGGAATAGGGATGTGCACCATACTGGGAGAGCACAGAAGAGGAGTTAGCATTAGTTTGCACTATAATATTGAGGCTTCCCTGATGGCTCAGTGGGTAAAGAATCTGCCTGCAATGCAGGAGACACAGGAAACAGGGGTTCCATCCCTGGGTCAGGAAGATTCCCTGGAGAAGAAAATGACAAATTGCTCCAGTGTTCCTGCCTGGAGAATCCCAAGAATAAAGGAGCCTGGCAGGCTATAGTACATGAGGTCACAAAAGAGTCTGACACGACTGAACACTCCACCTAATAGCAACAAGAAATAACATAATATATGCTGTGAATTGCTTCCCTGGTTGGAGAAGGCAATGGCACCCCACTAAAGTATTCTTGCCTGGAGAAACCTGTGGACAGAGGAGCTACTGGTGAGCTACTGTCCATGGGGCTGCAAAGAGTCAGACACGACTGAGCAACTGACACACACATTGCTTCCCTGGTAGTTCAGCTGGTAAAGAATCTGCCTGCAATTCACGAGACCCAGGTTCTATTCCTGGGTTGGGAAGATTTCCTGGAGGATGGCATGAAAACCCACTCCAGTGTTCTTGCCTGGAATATCTCCATAGACAGAGAAGCTTGGCAGTGTACAGTCCATGGAGTCCCAAAGAGTCAGACACGACTCAGCGACTGTTTTGCCCCAAATACTTTGCATAATTGAGCTCATTTAGTCCTTGTAACACTACACAAAAGGTATTATTATGAGTCATCCAAATTCTATAGTTAAGAAACTGGAGGCAGGGAAAGATGAGGCATGTTTCTCAAAGCAACATAATTGAGTCTGAGTGCGTGAGAAAGTGCTTGAGCTATGACTTGAACTTGATCTATGACTTGAACCTGATCTGACTCCAGTGCTTTGAATCACTATGCAATATTATCACTCAGTTAAAAATTACTACTCAACCATCACAATATTGTAATAATCCTCCAATGAAAATAAATTAAACAAACAAATTACTCAAAAGATTAAGAAAAGAGCTTTTCTTTTAAGAATATTTATATAAATACACTGCGTTTAGGAGATCCAACCAGTCCATTCTGAAGGAGATCAGCCTTGGGATTTCTTTGGAAGGAATGATGCTAAAGCTGAAACTCCAGTACTTTGGCCACCTCATGCGAAGAATTAACTCATTGGAAAATACTCTAATGCTGGGATGGATTGGGGGCAGGAGGAGAAGGGGATGACAAAGGATGAGATGGCTGGATAGCATCACTGAGTTGATGGATGTGAGTCTGAGTGAACTCTGGGAGTTGGTGATGGACAAGGAGGCCTGGCATGCTGCGATTCATGGGGTCACAAAGAGTCGGACACGACTGAGCAACTGAACTGAACTTGGCTTTTGTTACCAGTGTAAGGCTATTAATTTACTTGGACTAGCTTTTCTTTTAAGTGTGTGAGTGTCTTGGCCAGTAGATTAAGATGAATTCCACAACTAAGTAACCATCACCAATTAAAATGTTTCCTTAGGGAGAAGGAAATGGCAACCCACTCCAGTATTCTTGCCTGGAGAATCCTATGGAAAAAGGAGCCTAGAAGACTACAGTCCATGGGGTCGTAAAGAGTTGAACATGATTTGGTGCCTGAGCAACAATAAGCACTTTTATAAACAATGGCCCATCCTAAAAAAAAAAAAAAGTGTTCTCTTCGGATATAAACACCTTTCCATTGGGATTTTGAGTGCTTTGAGTAGTTCCTAAAAAATTAATTCCTTTTAATTCATTTTACACACTTTGTGATTTACTTGAAAATCTCAAATTACTTATATCAACTCCAATTTCTTATAAATTAATACTTTCTTCATATTCTGCAAGTTTGCATTCCACAAAACCAGGCACTTTTAAATCTTACAGTGTTGAAACCAAGAAAAGGCCATTGTGCTTCCCTGTCTCTTCAACCAGAGATCTTGCTAAACCAATGCATATAGATAGTTTAGACACTTTTTTTTATAAAAGACACCCATATTACTATTTGTAAGCTTCATAATAATAACACCTTTCTTTATATAAATTTGGATCTTATAACATTATAAGATCTGATATTTAGAGTGCCTGATGAACTATGGAATGAGGTTCGTGACATTGTACGGGAGACAGGGATCAAGACCATTCTNGTTCATCCCACTGTGTTATTCATTTTCATAATTCTGTCTATGTTTTAACATTTTTCCAGGTGGGTTTTTTTAGTCATTTAAAAAATATTTATATGAATATATTCTCATTGTAAACATTTAAAACAGAATATGGAATAATATAATTTCATCTTACTACTTCTTACATCCACTCTTCTCCACAAAAATAATGGCAGCTAACACTTTTGAATGTATGTTCTAGAATATTCTCTATTCATTTACTTAACTGTAACAGACAGTCCCCAATTTAAAATGGTTCAATTTAATGATGTATTGACTTTACGATGATGTGAAACAACACATATTCAGGAGAAGCTGTACTTCAGATTTTGAATGTTACATACAGTATGACTTTTTCTCACTCTGGGCAGCAGCAGTGAGATGAGTTGCAACTTCCCAGTCAACCAAATGATCATGAGGGTGAACAATTGACACACTTAATGATCAATCCATACCCATACAACCACTGTGTTTCTCACTTTCAATACAGTATTCAATAAGTAATGTGAGAATGAAATATTTGCAAACAAAGCAACTGACAATGGATTAATCTCCAAAATATATAAACAGTTCATGCAGCTCAACATCAGGAAAGCAAACAGCCCAAACAAAAAATAGGTGGAAGATATTAATAGACATTCCTCAAGAGAAGACATACGAATGACAAACAACTACATGAAAATATGCTAATCATCACTAATTACTAGAGAAATGCAAATCAAAATCAAAATGAGGAATCACTTCACACCGGTAAGAATGGCCATCATTAAACATCTACAGATAAAGCTGGAAAGGGAGAAAAGGGGACCTACTGCATTGTTGATAGGCATGTAAACTGGTACAGCCACTATGGAAAAAAGTATAGAAATTCCTCAAAAACTAAAAAATAGAGCCTGGGTATATATCTGGGAAAAAAATGAAAATTCCAGAAAAGATACATGCATCCCAATATTCATAGCAGAACATTTACAATAACTAAGACACAGAAGCAACCTAAAACTCTATCAACAGATGAATGGATTCATATATACAATGGAATATTCAGTTCAGTTCAGTCGCTCAGTCGTGTCTGACTCTTTGCAACCCCATGAATCACAACACACCAGGCCTCCCTGTCCATCACCAACTCTTGGAATTCACTCAGACTCATGTCCATCGAGTTGGTGATGCCATCCAGCCATCTCATCCTCTGTCATCCCCTTCTCCTCCTATCCCCAATCCCTCCCAGCATCAGAGTCTTTTCCAATGGGTCAACTCTTCACATGAGGTGGCCAAAAACCTGGAGTTTCAGCTTCAGTATCAGTCCTTCCAATGAACACCCAGGACTGATCTCCTTTAGGATGGACTGGTTGGATCTCCTTGCAGTCCAAGGGACTCTCAAGAGTCTTCTCCAACACCACAGTTCAAAAGCATCAATTCTTTGGCACTCAGCTTTCTTTATAGTCCCAACTCTCACATCCATACATGACCACAGGAAAAACCATAGCTTTGATTAGATGGATTTCACATTTTTCACATCCCTGCCACACTTAGAAAGTGATTGCTATGTGTCTTCTGGGATAAAGGGACAAGGAAGTTAGTCACCAGAGGCCAGGGACTCGGGCAGGGTGGAGTGGGGATCTGGCTGCCCCTAGGGTTGAGAGGATCAACATGGCACCTCCTCTAACCTCTTTGCAGATCACTGGTCAGGGAGCTCTGCCCTTACTGAATCCAACTTCGTGTTCACTTTCTAAATTCCCAGGAGCAAGTGGGGATGGTCTCAGGTCAAGTGTCCACACCTGCTGCAGTCACCTGTGGCCTGAGGCTGGCATCAGAGACCAGCCATGTCCCGGGGCTCCCCGCTGTGGGGACTGTGGTGGGGTGAGCAGGACAAGAACTGGCATCCAGGTGGAATGTCCACATGGTGAGCAGGTCCAGGAACTCACCAGATTCCTTTTCTCCCTTGAAGGCAGGGACCTTTGTCCTCAATCTCTATATCCCCACAGCATCTGGCATAAATACTTGGTAAATTTTATAATTAATTGATTTTCTCTTTTGGCTGCATCACGCAGCATATGGAATTCTAGGTCCACGACCAGAGGTTGAACCTTTGCCCCCTGTAATGGAAGCACCGAGTCTTAACCGCTGGACCACCAGGGAAGTCCTTGGTAGGTTTTAGGCGCTTGAGAAATGTCTGTTATTGAATGAGCACCTAGGCCTGTGTGGGGTGGAGGCCTGACATCCTGCTGAGCGTGACCTTGACCGATCTGGGAACTCAGCCTCCGGCCTCCTGCATCACATCCTCAGACCCGGCTTCACCCCCGTTTCTCCAGGACACCTCACAACCAACCGGGGCCCTCCTGCTGCTTTCAGTTTTTCTTTTTACCATCTGAAGTCCCAAACCGAGAGCCGTTGAGCAGTGAGGCAGGCCGCCCGTGTTTTTTTTCTCAGAATGAGGCATTTGGAACCAATTGTGTGGTGGCCCCTTGGAGTTAGCTGTTTAGAAGTTAAACAACACACACTAACACTGCATTGTAAAAATGTCTTTCCGGCCAGTGTCTTGGACGTTTGTGTTTCTGTGGAAACACCCATCTAAATTTCCTGCTAGATTGTTTTTTTTTTTTTCCTTAATGGTCAGACATTAACTTGGCAAATACAGCTATTTTTTTAAAATGCTGCTGATGTTAAAGCAAACGGTGACCATAGCTTTCAGAGATAAGACATCAGCATTCAGTCATTGGAAATAAATCGGTGGTGGTTGACATCCTGCTGAGAGCGTAGAGACCCTTGACTTAATTAATAATTTCATCTCAGATCCTTCACTCACCCTGTTTTGTGACAGCTTTATTTAGCAGAGAGAGCGATGTGAACGGATGTTTCTTTGTAAGAATAGAGGGATGTAATACTTTGTTCTGTACTGACTCCCATATTTATTTCTGTATCGGGTCTGTAGCTCTTTCTTATTCTACATGAATCACTTGGATGCATAAATTCAAGGACATATGTTTGCAGCTCTCACACATCTGTCTTGAATTTCATCTTTTCCACCCTGTCTTCTACTTTCCAAACAATTTACCTCCCTCCTGCTCTCTCCCTGCTGTTATTTATTTCACTGTGCCGTGGAACCCTTTCATTTCAAGAGCTGATGGAGGGGAGCAATGCAGGCCGCACACCCCATTTCTGTATAAAGGCATCTTGCAGCGTGGTGAGCACAGCTCCGTGTCGGGTGCAAGACTTTCTGCTCAGGACACAGCTGGTCCGGAGCTCACGGCAGCCTGGCTCATCGGGTCCCCAGTGAGGTAATGTTGCTCCCGTCATGGACCAGTCCAGCCCAGCTGATGGCGGGCCTTCACGTGCCTGACTCCGGGCAGAATGGGCCCCTATGCCTATCCTCTTTGATCTCTTTTTTCCTGACTGGGAATTTCTCACATCACTGTAAATGTTTTCCTCCCCTTGTCATTTGGCTCCGTGGGGACTTCCTGAAGCAGGAAAGTGGTAACAAGGGGTTTAACTGGGCACTCAGAAAGTTCTGCCAAGAAATAGAGCTCTCTGTGCAACCAGGGCAAAAAAAGAAAAACACCGAAGAACACCAAACAAAAAACCCTGATGAAATAACAATCAAATAGGAAATTGAAAGGAGTAACGTGCTGAGTGTTAATAGCTCCACGGTGGAGCAGGTATGGATGGTGCTGAAATGATAGATATCTCTGAAATTCTCAGAAACTATACTTCCGGCCCCTATTTCATTGGGAGAGGACATGGAAACCCTGCTCACCCCGCTGACTTGTAATTTACAGCACTCGGGTTCATAGGTGTTACACAATCGCATTCCTGATCTCCTGGGAGCTGAGGAAAGTTCTGAGCCTATCTGCCTGATTTCTTTTTTGGATAGTAACTTATTTAGTAGCTGTTTAGAAACCGTGATGAATACGTGAGAACAGTATACCAGCTTACTTATTTTTCATGCCGCATCTATAGAATCAAAGGTGAGAAGCTAATAAATGTACTTCCTTGGCCTGAACATCACCATCATTTTCGTTGTCATCATAATCGTTACGGTCATCAGGATGTATTGAGTGCCAGGTGTAAGGCACTGACACGCAAAAGCAGCGTAAGATTCAGTGCCCTGGAGGGAGTCGTCAAATGAAAGAGCTACAACATGGTCTTTGGTTTTGAGCCCTGGAAGAATGATCGCAATAGGATTCTAGATCCCTTTTGCTGTTGACTTGCTGGATCACCTCACATCTTTCAGTTCTCTTGTTCCCATAATTTGTGACATCTGCCTCTCTCTCTCTCATTGGATCTTTTCACTGTGGTACCTGGCCCTAGGGGTTCAGTTGTGGACGGTAGATCTGTGATGGATATGTCATGCAAGTGCTGAGTTTGAGAGTCAGTAGAGAATCAGAACCTGGAGCTCAAAGGTCATGGCTTGCCAGCCAACCCAGAACTAAGGAGGCGAGGGGAGCTCTGTCGTCCTCCTGCGAGAACCTGCACTAATACTGTCTCCTGAGGGAAGGCCTAGTGTAGATGAAGATAGTTTGCTAGTATGGATTTTAATTTTATTTGTCTGTTTGTTTATTTGACCAGCCCACATGTGTGGCTTTCGGAATCTTTGTTCCCCGACCAGGGATCAAACCCGTGCCTCCTGCAATGGAAGAGCGGAGTTGTAACCATTGGGCATCCAGGGAATTCCTTGTGTTTTTATTTAAAAAATTAAAACAAAAACTCTTGCTGGCGGGTTTGTTTGTTTCTGGCAAGAATCCTTTTTTCAGCTATAGCCAGTTCCTAAATTTGATGTCCTTACATTTTGTATTGAATCACGAGGGATGACGGGCTGTGGGGGGATGGATTGATGGCATCTACCATTTTTGGCTGAGGAGTGGGGAAAGAGGGAGATACCACTGCTTTGATGTGCAGCTTCTGCCAACAGAATCCCCAAACCCACAAGGAACAGCCCTTCTCCTTCCCCAGAGTCCTTATTCCTAGGGTTCCTCTCTTTCCTTTTTGTTTTGTTTTTAACTTTTTTTTTTCCCCAGAATTTATTTCTCTTTGGTATGAACTTAAACATTCTGGGTTGAACCTACGAGGTGACACATTTCTCAAAGGAGGTGGCAGACCCCAAGAGCTAAGTGTTCCAGCAAAACACACTGCTCAGGGCGAATGTGGGCAGACTTTCCTAAGAATGTCAACAGAGGGGGGCTCCACCATGATACAAACCACAAGAGCCCTGTCCCCCCCCCAGCCCCGCCCAGAAGCGGTGGCCTCAGGACATGGNAAAGCTCAGTGTTCCAGCAAAACACACTGCTCAGGGCGAATGTGGGCAGACTTTCCTAAGAATGTCAACAGAGGGGGGCTCCACCATGATACAAACCACAAGAGCCCTGTCCCCCCCCCAGCCCCGCCCAGAAGCGGTGGCCTCAGGACATGGTCTCTTCCATTCCAAACCAGTTCTGGCTCCTCATCCTCTCTCCTCTGAAAACTCCTGGGCCCCCATCTTTATTTCTGCTTCCTTGCCAGCATCTGTCATTCTTAGCCATCCCCTTGCTGTTTCAAACCATTTCAGCCCAGTAGAGGCTTTCATACCAGATGGGGCTTGAGGAAATCCCTCCGTCAGCTTGTAAAACTGCAGCACGGGGAAGCGGAGCAGCCTCTTCGTCTGTGGTGTCGGCCAGAAAGAACTTGGCAGCCACATGTCCCTTTGTGCTCTCAGCAACTGCTCATCTCCTGGCCTGTTGAGTCATTAGAGCAGGAAGTTGTGTGGCATAGTCAATGAACCTCTTTAATTGGTATTGCAAGTGGAACCAGGTTCCAAGTGTTCAGGGACCAGGACTCTCCAAGCTAGAGGTGAGTGGGAGGGATAAGGAAATATTTTGCAGTTTAGCACTTTTGAAAGAGTAAGAAGAAAACATGTACATCTTCTGTCTTTATATTTGTGGGCATCGTTTTCCCCAGCTTTTACCTTTTTTAAAAAAATTAAAAAAAAAAATTTTTTTTAATGTTTTGGTTGTACCTCGTGGATGAGGGACCTTAGTTCCCCGACCAGGGGTCGAACCCTCCACCACCTCCAGCCCCCAGCTTTGGAAGCACAGTCCTAACCATTGGACCACCAGGGACGTCCCTATCATCATTGCTTATTTCGTTCATTTGTTGTTGGTGGTAATTGAAGCAGTCCAAAGGTGCAGTTTTCTGAAAGGAGATTTAGTAGCAGACTTGTCTGGTGAGTGACTCCCAGGAGGAAAAGAGATGGAGGCCCTGACCACTGTGTCTTAGAGCGCTTCTTGACTGCTAGTTGTAGACAGGACGCAACCTCTTTCATGACCACCCACTGTGGCTTCATCACCAGAGTCACAAAGCTGCAGCCCACTGCTGGAGCTGGCAGCCAGGCCCCAGGCCTCCAAGCCATGTGAAATACCATTTTTTAAAATGTTTATCTTCTTTCTTATTTATTTATTTGGCCACACCACACAGGCCTGTGGTATACAAATTCCCTACCAGGGATTGAACCCAACCCCCACCCCACCCTCAGTGAAATTGTAGAGTTCTAACCACTGTACTGCCAGGGAAGTCCCCATTAAATGTCTTACTTTCTCATGCACTCTAGCGTGGCCACCATCAGCCCCTTTTCTCCCAAGTGGTCACGGTTAGACTTAGTGGCCATTTCTTAGTGTTCTGCCACTCTCCAGTTAGGAGAAAGACGGATCCACGGGCTGGATGATGGTCTGGAAAGTGTCTGTGTTTACATGAAGAAGGGGAGCTTTTGCCCCTCCCAGAGCCACTGCCGGAGAAGCAGAGCCTCCTCTGCCACCCCTTCCTTCAGCAAAGTCCATCTGCTTACCTTCTGTCAAGAGGTCTCTTATAAACCATTCTGTATTTATTTGTGTGGATTATTCTGGGCCCCATCCCTGGCGGAGACTGGTGGCCCTGTGGTGTCCTGATTGTTATTATAAAACACTGCTGTTTCTTTTTTTTTTTTTNATGATGGTCTGGAAAGTGTCTGTGTTTACATGAAGAAGGGGAGCTTTTGCCCCTCCCAGAGCCACTGCCGGAGAAGCAGAGCCTCCTCTGCCACCCCTTCCTTCAGCAAAGTCCATCTGCTTACCTTCTGTCAAGAGGTCTCTTATAAACCATTCTGTATTTATTTGTGTGGATTATTCTGGGCCCCATCCCTGGCGGAGACTGGTGGCCCTGTGGTGTCCTGATTGTTATTATAAAACACTGCTGTTTCTTTTTTTTTTTTTAAGGAATTAAAAAAAATATAGTTGTGTTTCAGCTGTACAATAAAGCGATTCAGTTATAGATAGATATAGATATTCTTTTTTCATATTCTTTTCCCTTATAGGTTGTTACAAAATATTGAATATAGTTCTCTGTGCTATATAGTAGGTCCTTGTTAGTTATCCATTTTATGTATAGTAGGAGAATGCTGCTTATTAAGTGCTCTTGGAGTTTGATTATGTGTAGGGCCTGTTGCTGTAAATGGACTTTGGTCAGAAAGATTTCATCAGATTCCATACAAATAGAATCTGGAAGGACACATGTTAGAAGCATTCTCATTTGAGTGTTTACTGTATGCCAGGGATGGTTCTAAGCACGTCATGTGTATTACTTATCCTCATGGTAACTCAAGGAAGTAGGTACGACAACACCATTTTGCCATTGAAGAGAGTGAGGCTGGAGAGACTGTGTAATTTGCCCAAGTGGCAGAGCCAGCATTCAGACCCAGGCCACCTGCTTGCGGAGCCTGTGCACCCAGCCGCTACATGTGTTTCCCTCCTGTGCTGATGCAGTGAGGATCGGGGGGCCCTGGAACACAGAGGTCAGCCTGGAGGAAGGATGAAGGGGCAGGGCTGGTTCTGTGTCGGCCCTAAAAGAAGCACAGAGCGCACCCCGCATCCTGGGAACCGGCAGGTCTTTGACAAGTTAAGACGGAAGCAGATCTTGCTGCCACCCCGTGTGTGTGGTGGACGGCTGGCTGCTGATGAGGATAGACATTTCTTAGATAAAAGATAAAAGGAAGAAGTAGCATATCAGATCCGTCACCTCATACTAGCAGCAATGTGATTTCTGTTGTAAAAAGAGTATCTCGCGCAGCAAAATGAAGCTGTTAACGAATTTAACATGTTCCCACAGCACCAGGCTGGGAGTAGGCAGCTTCCTCGGTAGGGTGGGCTTCCCAGGTGATGCAGTGGTAAAGAACCCACCTGCCCAACGCAGGGGACGCGAGTTCGATCCCTGGTTCAGGAAGATCTTCTGGAGAAGGAAATGGCAACCCACTCCAGTATCCTTGCCTGGGAAATCCCATGGACAGAGGAACCTGGTGGACTGCAGTCCATGGGGTCACAAAAGAGTTGGACACAACTTAACAACTAAACAATGAAGACAGCTCTATAGGGCTGTCTCCTGGCCTGGGTCCTCTGTCTACG
>SJYV01049418.1:1424843-1437635 GCA_006410875.1 Neotragus pygmaeus | reverse complement strand
CTATGGTTTTTCCTGTGGTCATGTATGGATGTGAGAGTTGGAATGTGAAGAAGGCTAAGCCCTGAAGAATTGATGCTTTTGAACTGTGGTGTTGGAGAAGACTCTTGAGAGTCCCTTGGACTGCAAGGAGATCCAACCAGTCCATTCTGAAGATCAGCCCTGGGATTTCTTTGGAAGGAATGATGCTAAAGCTGAAACTCCAATACTTTGGCCACCTCATGCGAAGAGTTGACTCATTGGAAAAGACTCTGATGCTGGGAGGAATTGGAGGCAGGAGGAGAAGGGGACAACAGAGGATGAGAAGGCATCGCTGGCTGGAAGGCATCACTGACTCGATAGACATGAGTCTGAGTGAACTCCAGGAGTTGGTGATGGACAGGGAGACCTGGCGTGCTGCGATTCTTGGGGTCCCAAAGAGTCGGACACGACTGAGCGACTGAACTGAACTGAATGTTAACAATGATCTATATTCATAGACTTTATCATGTTGAGACATGTTCTCTATTTACACACATTTTTGACAGTTTTCATAGTAAATGGATGTTGGGTTTTATCAAGAGTTCTGCTGCATCCATGATTTTTATTTGTCACTTTTTGAGTGGTGTGCCACATTGATTTATTTTCAGATATTGAAGTATCCTTGCATCCTTGGAGTGAATCCTGCTTGATCATGGTATGCACTCCTTTTAGGTATTATTAAATTTCATTTGCTAATACCTTGTTGAGGATTTCTGAATCTATATTCATCATGGATATTGATACGTGCGTGCGTGCATGTGTATGTGTGTGTGTGTGTGTGNAGAAGACTCTTGAGAGTCCCTTGGACTGCAAGGAGATCCAACCAGTCCATTCTGAAGGAGATCAGCCCTGGGATTTCTTTGGAAGGAATGATGCTAAAGCTGAAACTCCAGTACTTTGGCCACCTCATGCGAAGAGTTGACTCATTGGAAAAGACTCTGATGCTGGGAGGGATTGGAGGCAGGAGGAGAAGGGGACAACAGAGGATGAGATGGCTGGATGGCTTCAGTGACTCGATGGACGTGAGTCTGAGTGAACTCTGAGAGATAGTAACGAACAGGGAGGCCTGGCGTGCTGTGATTCATGCGGTCGCAAAGAGTTGGACATGACTGAGCAACTGAACTGAACTGAACTGAGGTCACCTTGTAAAGAAAGAGGGCAAATGAATATCTCACCTGACTCTGACACATTTAACTTGTCTTGCAACTACTACCCAAAAATAATTATTTCAGATAACAGAACAGTCTGTTTCAGTCTTTGATTAGTCCTTGCCACTGGATTCCCTCTGCTCACCTCACCTTCAGGATTAACAAAAATCAATCATAGCAGTAATTTCCTATGAGAAAGAATCCCTATCATGTCCATGTCTGGTTCTGTGAAGCAGATGTGTTCTTTTTTTTTCAACAAAATGAAATAATTTTTTGAAGAAATCAGCTTTCAAGTGTACCAATTTAAGTCTGAAAATTATTTCTCACAATATTTGTTTTCCATATTTTTTTACATTAATTAGCAGAATAAATCCACCAAGGGACACAGAATGGTTCTGAAAAGTAACATGGTGATTTGCATTGAAAATGTGACTGAATACTGGGGAGAAAACATCAAAAGAATTTTTTTTAAAGGGGGGCATGATGAAGCCTTCTACAACAGTTTTATTGGGTAAAAATCTCCATCTCAGATTCTACTTCTATAGAATTTGACCTAAGATACTCTATGTTAGCATATTTATGTGATACTCTTATTTTTAATGCAGTCAACATTTATTTTGGTTTAGTTTTCTATTTATTCTTTCCAGTAAGGACCATAGGCACTCAGACTCGCAGGTAGAACTCCAGAAGGTAAGTGGCACTAATTCAGCCATTTGATTGATGGGCACTGTGAAGTCACAAGTTTGTTTTTCAGAGGATAACCTTTCCATGCTCATTCAAAGGCACAGGTGGCTGTGCATTAAGGAAAAGGATAATGAATACTCTCTTTTGTTCTGTCTCTGACATTCCCCATTCATATCTTTAGGTAACCATGTCCCATTGGTTACAACAGATTTCAACTAGGCATGAGGTAGACTGGGAATGTTCTTCCTATTCTGAATGAACAACCAGCTGTGGATATGGGAATAAAGACAGAGGTCAAAGTTTTGTCTTCATGGCAATTCATTTTGAAAAGTCACAGGTATTTCTGTGTGTTGGTGCCCCATTTAATTTTTTGTTAGAGGAATCAGAGTTCTTCCCTTTACAGCAGGAGCATTCTACTTCAGAGACTGTGGAAGCATCTACCCAGGGTCTTTGGAATGACCTACATCTTTCACAATTTACCAGAGTTGAAGAGGGCAGCAATGAGCTACCAATCCAAGAAATATGGTTGACATGTCCTGGCCTTGTGGAAATTCACTGCGCTTCTTTGGTTGGGATCATCCTACTGTTGACTTAATTTCTTCAGTTCACTCCTCCAGACGTGTAGAACTGTGGAAAGAGAAGAAGGTGTCCTGATCGTAGTGCACAGTACACACATTTCTGCCTCATGCCTTGTTACAAAGAATTCACTAAGAGTGGGAGATGTAAACATCATACTCTATCAAGAAACCCAGGAAATATGAGCATTTCTGAAAGGTATGTCAGTGTTAATAGTCTGTAAGGAACTAACTAGGGACAAGAGATATCATTAAAAAATCAGATTAAAAATACTGAGGAAATATGAACTCCTGGAGTTTTCATAGGAGCATAAACAACAAAACATTTTGAAAAATATCTCTTTGCTGATTCTTAAATATATGGAATAGAGGGAAGAAATGAAGCAAGAAATCCCATGAAAAATAAATGATTCCTGGATTGACTAATACTTGCACCTACTTTCGGTGCTGAGAAAGTTAATAAACATTAATGTGCATGCAATATACTTTGAAATTCTTTTACCATTTTCCCAATTGTTTTGCTTCCACACTTGATGATATGTAATTTTGATTAAAAAGGAGAAATAATCAGGTTGCTTTTTGTGCCAAATGTGTCTTATCTGGTTGCTATGACAATCTCCTTCGACAGTTTTCCCCCTCTTTTGTGGATTTAGCTCTTTTTGATGTTATAAAAAGAGTTTTCCTAGGTAAGGAATTTGATTTCTTCATGCTTAAAGGATTTTTAAGAAAAAAAAAATTTTTTTTTTAAAAGCTTTCCTTTAAAGCCTCAGTATTCCTGGATGACATGTCTTATTTAAGATTTAAAATGAAGACATTGATATCTCTTATTTTTAAAAAAGAATGAAGAAGCAGGTCTTTTTTGGATCTAAATTTTTATTTCTTCCACATTGCTTGAGCTAATTTCTTCCTCTGTGCACATAAAAGTTTATTTCTCTACTTGATTTTCATTCATGTTATTATTTTATCATAGATTACAAAAATAAAATAATCCCCTAGATCTCTAAATCCTCTGGAGGGGTAGATTTTAAAAGAAAAGAACACTGGACTTTGACTTAGAAACTGAAATTCCTGTCCTGACTTTGTCATTAACATCGATCTAACTTTGGAAAAATCACCTATGATACTCTGTGAGTTGTGCTTTCTTTCTTTCAAAAAGAGATTGTGAAACCATGGGATTCTCCCTAGTCTGAAAAGAGTTTATCGCTTTATGCGGCCCCATTTCATTGGAATATTTATTGTTTTCTTGAAAGAATTCCCTTTGTGTCTTGTGTGAAATTATAATGAAGTCTACAGATATTTATTTGATTCATTTTACATACAAAGCATATGCCCATGTTCTCCTTTTGAAGTGAAGTCTCTTTATTCTTTAAGAGAAACTTAATGTGTATAGATACATCATTCATGCAGAAAACAGAGCTAACTTTGGTGATCTATTTAAAACAGACAAGGGTAGTCATTAGATAAAAGGACAGTGAGTTTGTTCCATCCAGACATTTCCAAATTTCCTGCCTAGATTGCTTAATAAATGATATTGGCTAAAACAGCGTTGCTGAAATCTCAGTGTGAAACATCACCTGTACAGTTTGTTAAAATACCTGAATCCTCTCCGAGTTTCTAATTCAGTGTGTCTGATGTGTGCTAGAGGATTATCATTTCAAAGAAGTTCCCAGGCAATGCTTATACTGCAGGGCCTAATCTTGTGACCACATTTTGATAAGCATAGTACTGGTCAATCTACAAAGTTCTTTAAAATTTTGAACCGTTGCGCAAACTGTAGCTAGTGATATGGATTTGGATATGTGTTTGGAAACCATGGAGAAAGGAATGGCAACCCACTCCAGTATTCTTGCCTGGAGAATTCCATGAACAGGGAAGTCTGGTGGGCTACAGTCCATAGAAGTCACAGAGAGTTAGATATGTCTGAGCTACTACACTTTCACTTTTTATTTTGGACACCACATTCCAACAACAGCTTCACTGCATTGAGTTGTTATCATCTTTGTGGATTATATAACAGTTCTTGTTGAAATAAGAAATTATTTTACATTCTTGTATCTATTTATGTAAGAAACATAAATTAGTGTTTGACTTGGAGTCATATGGTATGAGGGAAAAAATAAATGTTATTTACATTTATGTATCTTGTAAGTATGAACACATAAGAACTCAATTATTTGCCTTTATTATGAAACAAATTCACTTAAGATTTTATGTGTTCACATTTTAATTATACATGTTATGGGATTATTTGTCATACTTAAATCAACAACTTTTTTCAAAAAATGTAATAACATTGATATCTTCTGCAGAAGAAAATGTCTCTGGCTTGCAAACAGATACATTTTTCAACTTTGGCTCCTGCATTCAGAATTTAGATAAGTATTTGTGTGTGTGTGTGTGTTAAGTTATTTCAGTCATGTCCAACTCTTTGCTACACTATGATCTGTGATCTGATAGGTTCCTCTGTTCATTGGATTCTTCAAACAAGAATACTGGAGTGGGTTGCCATGCTCCCTCTAGTTGGACGCTGCTGCTACTGCTACTAAGTCACTTCAGTCGTGTCCAACTCTGTGCGACCCCATAGATGGCAGCCCACCAGGCTCCCCTTGTTCCTGGGATTCTCCAGGCAAGAACACTGGAGTGGGTTGCCATTTCCTCTCCAATGCATGAAAGTGAAAAGTGAAAGTGAAGTCGCTCAGTCGTGTCCGACCCTCAGCAACCTCATGGACTGCAGCCTACCAGGCTCCTTTGTCCATGGGATTTTCCAGGCAAGAGTACTGGAGTGGGGTGCCATTGCCTTCTCCAAGATTTAATTTAGTCCAACATTTAAAAATTGCACAAAGAAACATAAATACAAATTCATGAACAAATTTATGAAAATCACTTAAGCTTTGAGTTCTAGCTTGAACTAGAACTCAGCTCTTTCAATACCCAGAACAATTTTCCACCACTGCTTTGCAATATTTACCTGACTTATTTTGTCCTCAGATGATATGTTTTCTCTCCTCTCCCCAAATTACTAGAGAGTTATAACCATCAAAACAGAGATCAGCTACATCTAAAAACATGACTTAGGTGTACATTGTAGAAGGTCTAAATCTGATTTATGCCTCATGCACATTTGTGCATGTGTTCATAACTGTATGTAACCCAGGGACCTAACATTTGTATCTATCTCCAAGCAATAGCTTGATCAATCTCAAATTAATATCACATATTTATCACATATTTCATAATAAATAGGCTTTCTCATATTTATACTACAGTAAATTTATGAATGGGAAGATCCCCTAGAGAACAAAATGGGAACCCACTCCAGTATTCTTGCCTGGAGAATCCCATTCTCCAGAGGAGAGAGGAGAATCCTATTCACCAGAGGAGTCTGGCGGGCTACAGTCCATGGCGTCACAAAGTGTCAGACACAACTGAGCATGCACACACCAATTTATGAATAGGAACTCCAACTTGATTATCCTTTAATAGAGTGCAAAAAACCAAGTTCTTTCCTTCCCTATACTGTGACATCTGGAGTTTCCCAAACAAGGAGTCGAATGAGATTAACTACTTTTTAAATCAGGGCTGGCCTTGTGACTTTCTTTAGCCAATAGAATGTAGCAGAAGTGACATTGTGCAAGTTATGAGGCTGGATCTTAAAAAGTCTTGCACAGTTAACGAGCAAATAGGCCAAGTCTAACCTGTTGAAGAAGACTCTTGAGAGTCCCTTGGACTGCAAGGAGATTCAACCAGTCCATCCTAAAGGAGATCAGTCCAGGGTGTTCTTTGGAAGGACTGATGTTAAAACTGAAACTCCAATACTTTGGCCACCTCATGCGAAGAGTTGACTCACTGGAAAAGACTCTGATGCTGGGAGGGATTGGGGGCAGGAGGAGAAGGGGACGACCAAGGATGAGATGGCTGGATGGCATCACCAACTCGATGGACATGAGTCTGAGTGAACTCTGGGAGTTGGTGATAGACAGGGAGGCCTGGTGTGCTGCAGCTCATGGGGTCGCAAAGAGTCGGACACGACTAAGGACTGAACTGAACTGAACCTGTTGAAAGACAAGAGGAGAGCCCCACCTGAACCTTTCAGCTGACCCTATGCCACATGAGTGAGTCCCATTAAGACCAGTTAAAACTATCAGACAAGATCCAGTCTTAATTTTCAATCCTTAGAATCACAAGCTAAACAAACATTATTTTAGGCCACTAAGAAGTGGGATGGTTTTTACACTGCAATGGACAACTGATGCATGCTCCTTTGAAATAAATTCATAATTGTTTTCCAAACATTTTAGCTGTTTCACTTGATGAGTTTTGCCTGGGCATATTATAGTGGGCTATAGACGTCATTTCCCAGGGACTTTTGTGGCTAGGCAGGCTTATATAACTTCGCTGATGTGAGGTAAGTGAAAGTAAAGTGAAAAATTTCCATGCAGTGTAGTTTGAGAAAATCAGTTTGGTCTTTGTTTCCTCTTCCCACCTCTGTATAGGCCAGAAACAGACCGGACAATGGTAACTCTTTCCACTGTTTGATTGAGGGTGAAACTCAAGGAATATAGGAACAAAAGAGGCTGAACTCCTGTGTGGCCTCGTGGAGCAGGGCCATTTTCACTCTCTGGACACCAACTTAGACTTTTGTGCAAGAGAGATAATCCTATCTTGTTCATCATGGCTAAACATGCCTCTGTTAGAGTAAATTAAAGTGACTCTCCTTATTAATCAAAAAATAATCAAAATGTATTTATCTTAGAATGAAAGATCATTTGTGTAAAAGCATATAAATTAAAATGGCAAAAGTGCATCGATAGATCTTAGGAGTTCTTTATACCTTACATCCACAACAGAGCAGAATTCCCTGAAATGAAATTTAATAGTCATAATTTATCATTTACTATGCTCCAGGCACTGGGATAAGCACAAATATATATTTTCTCATTTTATTCTCAAAATGAAGCAGATACATAACTTGTCTGATGTCACATATGTACCAAATGGTGAAATAATNGGCGTCACAAAGTGTCAGACACAACTGAGCATGCACACACCAATTTATGAATAGGAACTCCAACTTGATTATCCTTTAATAGAGTGCAAAAAACCAAGTTCTTTCCTTCCCTATACTGTGACATCTGGAGTTTCCCAAACAAGGAGTCGAATGAGATTAACTACTTTTTAAATCAGGGCTGGCCTTGTGACTTTCTTTAGCCAATAGAATGTAGCAGAAGTGACATTGTACAAGTTATGAGGCTGGATCTTAAAAAGTCTTGCACAGTTAACGAGCAAATAGGCCAAGTCTAACCTGTTGAAGAAGACTCTTGAGAGTCCCTTGGACTGCAAGGAGATTCAACCAGTCCATCCTAAAGGAGATCAGTCCAGGGTGTTCTTTGGAAGGACTGATGTTAAAACTGAAACTCCAATACTTTGGCCACCTCATGCGAAGAGTTGACTCACTGGAAAAGACTCTGATGCTGGGAGGGATTGGGGGCAGGAGGAGAAGGGGACGACCAAGGATGAGATGGCTGGATGGCATCACCAACTCGATGGACATGAGTCTGAGTGAACTCTGGGAGTTGGTGATAGACAGGGAGGCCTGGTGTGCTGCAGCTCATGGGGTCGCAAAGAGTCGGACACGACTAAGGACTGAACTGAACTGAACCTGTTGAAAGACAAGAGGAGAGCCCCACCTGAACCTTTCAGCTGACCCTATGCCACATGAGTGAGTCCCATTAAGACCAGTTAAAACTATCAGACAAGATCCAGTCTTAATTTTCAATCCTTAGAATCACAAGCTAAACAAACATTATTTTAGGCCACTAAGAAGTGGGATGGTTTTTACACTGCAATGGACAACTGATGCATGCTCCTTTGAAATAAATTCATAATTGTTTTCCAAACATTTTAGCTGTTTCACTTGATGAGTTTTGCCTGGGCATATTATAGTGGGCTATAGACGTCATTTCCCAGGGACTTTTGTGGCTAGGCAGGCTTATATAACTTCGCTGATGTGAGGTAAGTGAAAGTAAAGTGAAAAATTTCCATGCAGTGTAGTTTGAGAAAATCAGTTTGGTCTTTGTTTCCTCTTCCCACCTCTGTATAGGCCAGAAACAGACCGGACAATGGTAACTCTTTCCACTGTTTGATTGAGGGTGAAACTCAAGGAATATAGGAACAAAAGAGGCTGAACTCCTGTGTGGCCTCGTGGAGCAGGGCCATTTTCACTCTCTGGACACCAACTTAGACTTTTGTGCAAGAGAGATAATCCTATCTTGTTCATCATGGCTAAACATGCCTCTGTTAGAGTAAATTAAAGTGACTCTCCTTATTAATCAAAAAATAATCAAAATGTATTTATCTTAGAATGAAAAATCATTTGTGTAAAAGCATATAAATTAAAATGGCAAAAGTGCATTGATAGATCTTAGGAGTTCTTTATACCTTACATCCACAACAGAGCAGAATTCCCTGAAATGAAATTTAATAGTCATAATTTATCATTTACTATGCTCCAGGCACTGGGATAAGCACAAATATATATTTTCTCATTTTATTCTCAAAATGAAGCAGATACATAACTTGTCTGATGTCACATATGTACCAAAATGGTGAAATAATTATTTGAACCCAGATCTTTCTGGTTCTAAATACTTAAGCTAGATGATCAGTGAGATCCAAACTTTGCTAAACTTCAAGGCTACAGATATTTAAATATAAGTATTTAAATCTTTGTCTCAGAAAAACATCTTGGGCTAGGTGACAGCTAAAGCAATTTTTCTAGAAGAAAATCAATGAAATCGCTATTTTTGTATTTTTAATTTGCATATCTGTTTTGAAAGTCTTTACTTGCCTTACATTTTCCTAAGTAATTGTCTTCATTCCTAGACTGTACCTGTCTAATATGATCTAACCTTTTACAGTAGTATTTTCTACCATCTTGATGCAGCTTGATATTGTATTTCAAAATGGTAATAATGAAAGCAAAAATATAGATATACAAGTGTTTGTATATAGTTAACTCAGCTGTACAAAAATAGCTCTGAATATTGAAAAAGATTAAAATTGAGTATCTTGGATCTGGGATGAGTTAGGTACTTCACACTGGAGCTGACTCAGAAGCTTCCCATCAAATCGCACTGCAACCATGTGATGTCTTAAGAGTCATTCTTTTAGAGATAGGGTTCCAAGTCCAGCGTTATTATGGGGATTACATGTGTGTGTATGTATTTGTGGAGACAGAATACACACATACACATGCACACATGCCCAGACACATGCCAAACACTTCCATTTATCTACTCTGATTATCAGTATAGAATCAAACCATAAGAATCTGTTGTCCTTGGCTATTAAGTATCACAATGGAATTACACAATCTAGCACAATTAACTATTCTGCTCAGGGCCTTCCTATTGTGGAAATAACAGGGTTGTGGCAGGTCAGGTTTCTGCAATATTGTCAGAGCTAGGACAGGAGGCTTTAACAACACCTGCCGGTGCTGTGAACAAAGGCTTATTGCATTTGTACAGCGGTTTTCATCACAGGGTTTCGTTAGCATCAAAGGGAACACAGGGCTCCTATTCATTGCCCAGGAGAATGCTTCTCTTTGCAAAGCTCAGCATGTGGCTCACCTATATTCAGTGTCATATGGACCACCTTCCTATTTCAATCCCAGAAGGACCAGAAAAAGTGATTTTCTATGTAACATCTCCAACCCCCTTTGCCTATTGTAAATAGGAGAGAGAGTTCTACATAATCACATCTGGAAGGGATTGTCAAATGCGCAATGTGACTGAGTCCCAAAATTACTTTCATTTAGAGGGATATTAGACAGTTCTTACTCAGTTAAGATAAGGACAAGCAGTGATGCAAGCCAAATGGAGCTATTTAAAGAGAGCATGTAGCTGCTTCTCCAGAGAAGCTGTATTTTTAGCAGGACAGCCCTTAGAAAACAAGATTATTATTTTGACAAAATAGCCTCATTTTCTTTACAAAGATCTGCATGGAAGACTGACTGACTGAGTTATTAATTGATTTTTTTCTTTTAGATTTTCCTTCTCTCTAAGGGTAGTTTGTTCATGCAGCTAGTGCTCCTGTTTCTAATTCCCCATCATCACATCCATTTCCCTCATCTCAGAAATGTCTAAACGTATTCTTTGTATTGTGGTTTGTGTGTGCGTGTGTGCCGTCACTCAGTCAGGTCTGACTCTTTGTAACCCCATGGACTGTAGCCTGCCAGCCTCCTCTGTCCATGGGATTTTCCAGGCAAGAATATTTGAGTGGGTTGCCATTTCTTCCTCCAGGGAATCTTCCCAAACCAGGGAAAGAACCAGAGGTGTCCTCTGCCTCTCCCGCGTTGGCACGCGGATTCTTTACCACCACGCCACCTGGGAAGCCCTGTATTGTGCTAGTGTTGTGTGAAATGCAACCAGACAGGAATATTTAAAATTGTTCAGAGTTGTACAGTAGGCGCTGATGTGACTTATGTGGGCTGTTTACTGTGCAATGTGCATAGCTCGGCATAACTAACGGTGAGAATGAAGTTGAGGGCTCCGGCATTGTAGGTGGACTCCTAGTAGGTCCCTTCTGGCCATTTCAACACAAACAGCAAACGAACAAGAGCCCAGCAATGAGGAGGAGAACAATAACCTGGGCTGTTTGGCATTGCTGGGGCATCAGTACAGCTGCGGAGGCTTTGTTTCACAGCATAGAGCAAGTCTCAGGAAATTTTCTTATAAAAGACAAAGAAAGGAGCACAGGGGAGTCTTAAACTAGAGGAAGAGACTCTGAAAGGTGTCAGGGTAAGTGGTTTTGAACAATGGAAGATGAAGCAATGTTCACCTTAAGTATCCGAATTGCCTCTGTTTTTCTAATTGAGTAAATGGGGATGAAAAAAAGATGAGAAAAAAGAAGTTCTTAAGTTTAAAGAAAAGATGAAGTTATGAGACCAAGAGCACTGGGAAAGAGGAGAATTTATAGAGTAATTTTGATTTGGTGTTTTCTTAATTAATTGAAATATAGTTAACACAATATTATATTAGCTCCAAGTATACAGCATAGTAATTCGATATCTTTATGCTTCATATAAAGCTATTCTAAAATATTGACTATATTCCCTGTGCTGTACATTTACATCCTTGTAACTTTTTTAGTTATGTCTAGTAAGTTGTATCTATTAATAATTTTCACTCGTCTTCTCCCTCCTCCTCCCTGCACTGGTAATTACTCTGAAATTATTTTCATAAAATGCTACCATTTTCAGTAAAGAATGTTATTTCTTTTCATTTTATGAAGCATTCTTATAAAACTAATTGATATATAATGCAGACATTTTAATGCACATAACTGCCTAATACATAGATGGTATTAATACTTTGTGGCCATGATATATGTTATTAAGGTCCCTCCTGTATTTTAAGCAGAACCTTAGAATTTGTGTAATAAGAGGTTTAGGCTTGATTCTATCAAGAGTTACTATGAACTTAGATTGAATTACCTAACTTATCTCCATTGCAGTTTTCTCATGTTTCAAGACAAGATGGACAACTTTATCTTGAATGTCCTTTCCAGCTTTTAGGGGTTGATAGTTCATTACAGCAAGTAGTGGCATCACAGCAGATATGTATTCTGCATTTTGCCAGACACTGTGTCTNTTGAATTACCTAACTTATCTCCATTGCAGTTTTCTCATGTTTCAAGACAAGATGGACAACTTTATCTTGAATGTCCTTTCCAGCTTTTAGGGGTTGATAGTTCATTACAGCAAGTAGTGGCATCACAGCAGATATGTATTCTGCATTTTGCCAGACACTGTGTCTGTTTTCACTCTTCTATTTGAAACAACCTAAACTATTAATCTTTTCAGTGTCTTCTGATACTGTTAAGCCAAATAACATTATCTCCTTTTTATTCTAGCTGTATCCCCTCAAATGATGAATTTCTACTGTGTCTGCAATGAAAAGACTTTCAAAGCCAGTGCATGACCAATATGAAACTGGAAGGAAAGTAACAATGTGAATAATCAATCAATAGTAGGTCAGTTGCATACTATTCATTTATACTCATTTATTTTATAAATACATCTGTAGATGAGAATATTTTATGAACCATGTATATTTTGAGTATATATATATTTTTATATATTATATGTTTCTCAGTTCAGTTCAGTTCAGTTGCTCAGTCGTGGCCGACTCTGCGACCCCATGAATCATAGCACGCCAGGTCTCCCTGTCCTTCACCAACTCCCAGAGTTCACTCAAAATCATGTCCATCGAGTCAGTGACTCCATTCAGCCATCTCATCCTCTGTTGTCCACTTTTCCTCCTGTGCCCAATCCCTCCCAGCATCAGGGTCTTTTCCAATGAGTCAAC